>CM061914.1:167827429-167968687 GCA_031002005.1 Vandiemenella viatica | reverse complement strand
TTGTTGCTTCTGGGTGGGGGTGGTGGAGCTGTGCGTTTTGCATAAGTTGACGTATTTTCTAAGGTCAGAGCCTGTTCCAGAGTCATGTTATGGAGGATGATGTTCTCCTTAATCCTCTTTTGTTTTTTGATTCTGGGCAATTGAAATTAGTGGCCAAGTGGTTGCCTTCACAATAGATACAGATGACTGGGCCCTGAAAGTCGCAGCTAGTTGTAACGTGTTTACCCATGCACTTGCACAGCGGGATGCGCTGCGACACTGCTTGCTCAGGTGTCCAAAACGTAAACAGTTAAAACATTGAGTTACACGGGGTATATATGGCTCTACCCTACATCTTGTGCAAAAGATGCTAATATATTCAGGTAGTCGCTGTCCTCCAAACGTTAGGCGGACCGATTGAGTCGGAACGTATTCAACCCCTCCGTCTTTTACAACTTTCCTCATTATACGTCGCACTTCCAAAACTTCTATAACGGATTCCATTTCCTGCAAGATTTCTGAGTCAGTAAGCCCTGGGTCCACATTCCTAACCACGCCCTCCTTAACAGTAAAGAAACGAGGGATATAATATTGTATATGCTTTGGCTGGTTGTTGGAATTCGCCAAAAGGTTTGCCCACTTAGCAGATTTAAGCTCAATTTGAACTTTGTTTCTCCCTTTGTTTCTTATGTCTAAAGTTTCTTATGCCGGGCACAGCATCACGTATTAATTTCCCTACCGCCATTGGGTGCAGACGGCCTAGGTTTGTTTTGTGCTGCTCCACATAACTTGCTTCATATTCTGCATGTACAACAAATGGACCGCAATCTGTTTCTTTATAGAAATGGGGCTGCCTCAGCACTGCGTTAGGATCACTGGCTTGCAAAGCGTCTTCACTTACCAGTCCAGCTGAGTGTGCGGGGATTGTTGACTGTATGCTGTAGGCTGGAGTTGACAGCGACGTGCTTGGAGGAGCTGTTGGCGGCGTGTTTGGTGCAGCTGGCAGCAGCATGTTGACTTCCTCTCACAGTGCTGTTACGTTGTTCTCCTCTCGGCGTGGTCTTTTCTTGGACTGCTTTTGGAGTATAGGGGCACCGTCGGCGTAGTCCATTGCTAATGTTTCCAGTGCCTCGCCCAATACGGAACTGGTGCACGTGTTACCCGACGGCGCACTGTCCGTATGTGGCTGTATGCCACCTTCACCATACTCGCCACCCTCCATGGTGGCGAGGTACACACACTCTCCTAAACAAAACTTTTTAGTTGGTTTACTGGCTGCTATTCACTGTATAATAGTATACACAACTGGTGCTTGCACTGTCCTAGTTCACGCGTTATTCGTCACACGGAAAACTCGGAGTATAGCTCTCTAAGCGCTGATGTTGCCTCTACGGCGATCAGGAAGCGACTGTCAGTCTTGACGTTAATGCTATTAAAAGTAAAAACGTGGGTGATTTTCTCATTACGTTTTATTTGCTTTTCACATTGTGTGGGCGTGTTCACTGTAGTTATTGCGTTATTTACTCTGCCATATTTAGATATTTAGCCGAGATCCGCTCTGTCAGTTTTTAATACTTCTATTATTATTTCTAAGTTCCCTCAAACTAAAGAGATATTGTTCAAATTTTTCAGAGGAAACCCTTAACATGAAAAACAGGCCAGCTTCGTATTTTAGCCAGATCTCGTTAATCCTAAAAAGCCGAGGGTGGTGGGTGAACGGTTAACGCTCTGGCCTCGCATTCTGGAGGAGGCCGGTTCGATTACCCGGACGGACATCAGATTTGGGTTTTCCATGGTTTCCCAAAATTACTCCAAGCGAATGCCGGAATGCTCCCTTAAACAGGCCATGACCGAATTCCTTCCCGTTCCTTGTTCCCAACCCCATCCCGCCTCTAATGACCTCGACATTGACGAGGCGTAAATCCATAAGTAAAAAAAAATGCTGAAAAAATGAAATTATTATAGACCCATGACACCTCTACGGGCTTACAGTAGTCTGTTAATTAATATACGATAGATAATTGTAAGGATTGGTGTTTGAATAAATCAATTCTCTCGTTCTCTTTAATTGATTCTGCTGCCCATCAAATAGGCGGGAATAGATTGGCTGTCAGAGTTGGCAGATTATATCAGAACTTACTATGAATTTACCAACGTAACATTTAATAATACCACTTATTTTCGTATCGTAGTACTTAATACCTTTATCGGTCTTCAACGATGATAAAAACAGTATTCCCTCTCTCCTCTTAGTTCACCGAGCGTGGTGGTGTAACGGTTAGCGTTCTGGCCTCGCATTCGGGAGGATGGCGGTTCGAACCCCCGTCTGGGCATCCAGATTTGGGTTTTCCATGGTTTCCCCAAATCACTCCAGGTGAATGCTGGGATGCTTCCTTCAAAAGGCCATGGCCGAATTCCTTCCCATTCCTTGTCCCCCATCCTTTCCCGTCTCTAAAGACGTCGCTGTTTAGAGACGTTAAGCAGTTAAAAAAATAAAAAAAACATAAAAAAACCTCTTAGTTCCTTTCTACAACTAAAAGCACAACAAAGCTCTCTCTGTCACGTGACCGACCTACGCCATAGTACATAGACCTTACAAAGATTATTATAACTAAAAAATTATAAAATAAAGACATGTAAGACAACACTATTGCCGGCGTTAATTCACTACCCGTTCAACTCTCCCAGGTGAAGCCGGGTACCAAAGCTATTTTGATCTCCGTAGAAACTCGGTATACTTCTGCAGATTACGAATTGAAACGAAAGTAACTTACCATTGAAACGTTGTTACCTGATTCAGTCACTGGTGTAAACTAGAGGTTCTACACCTCGTCTACGTCAAGGTCATTGGGGGCGGAAAGGAACTGAGGGGAAGGAACGGGAAGGAATTCGACCATTGCCTTTGTGAATGAACTATCCCGGCATTCGTGATTTGAGGAAACCGTCGAAAACCCAAATTTGGATTCGAACCCGCGTCTTACAGAATGCGAGGCCAGAGCGTTATCGCTCACCCGCCACGGCCGGTGACTTGTTTCAACTTGCACTGTTGTTGCAGAGAAAGGAACAGACTGATACAGGACAGGCAATCGTGTAACGTCAAATCAGTCAGACAATGCGTCTTACATCACGGCGCCCTTTAGCCGCGTTCCCACGATCTCTTGTAACAGAGGCGAGACGGGACGGGACGCGACGAATACTCAACCACATGCCATGGGAACAGGGCCGCCTCTGCTAGCGGAGACGAGACGCAGCTACCCACTCCGTGTCGGTAAACATCACAGGCGGTGCGCTGTTGGCATCGGTTTGCAGCAGCGGTGCACACCCCTTCTGTTGCTGTAGAGTGCTCTGTGCCAAACGACACTAGGCAACGTGGTGGGGAGGTAGCGGCGAGGTAAGCGAGGGCTAACCAGCGGCGCGTGCTCGTCCCTACACTTCGGCTAATGAGGTCCCGTCCCGTCCCGCCTCCGTTACAAGAGATCGTGGGAACGAGCCTTTAGAAGAATATTACCAGCGGTCTCAATAGGATAAACATTTCATCGCCAAAAAACTGTATTGTGATATCCATCTGGGTGTCTCTATCGCGCGGGCATTGTAATGGCGTTTAACCTGGAAAGCGAGCTGTAGAAGGCGCTTGACAAGCGAGGCTCTGGACGATCTTCTCCGTTGGGAGAGGTCGTGACTGGAAGCTGTCCGCCATTAGTAACTTCCCTTTGATCTCATCGCGGCACCGCTCGGCGGGTCGTTATATCCGTCTTCGGAGAACTAAACACAATACCGGAGGATGCAGACGCCGCCGACTCTGGATTCACGACACAGGGATTAGGGCTGTGACTTGAATCTGCTCGCGCAGCCATGCAGCCTGGGGATGCGTCCAAACGGTCGGTGACGTCATCAGATTGAGCCTACTCAGATGGCTAGACACAGGGCGGGCTTAAGGCTACCGCAAGAACAGCAGTCGCGGGGGGCCCCAAGCTTGAGTGGGCCCCGCCACGATCCCCTTCAAAACTTGTCCTTACTTAATGAACAATTTTCCTGCTAAAATAAATAATCTACAAATTTAGAATGTTAACAAGCTGCGTTCATAATAGACGTTTTCGAAGCGTTGAGTTCCAGAAGTTGTTCATCAGATTCAATTTTGAGAAAGTCGTATCTGATGTAAGTGAGATAGGCCTACATATTTAAAGGCGTGTATAGCTCTCAACCTGTTTCAGCAATTTATGTAATTTTGTTCGAATAAATTCATTCATCTTTTGACGTTTCATATAAAAAGTTATCGAATTAAAATGTTTATGCCTGCTCACGTGTCTCCAGCAGCAAAAACCTATACGTACTAGCAATGAAAGGCAAGAACAGAAATGTCGTATACAAAAAGTGTATTATAAATATAATAGCTATAAAAATGAACACAAAAACAATTTCATTTGACACAATGGGTAGCAGGGCTTAGTCAGAAATGAAAGTGACAGTAGTTGGGAGATCCATATGAGATGACCGAGCGTGGTGGTGTAACGGTTAGCGTTCTGGCCTCGCATTCGGGAGGACGGCGGTTCGAATCCCCTTCCGAACATCCAGATTTGGGTTTTCCATGGTTTCCCGAATCAGTCCAGGCAAATGGCGGGATGCTTCCTTCACAATGCCATGGCCGAATTCCTTCCCATTCCTTGCCCCCCCCCAATCCTTTCCCCCCCCCCCAATCCTTTCCCGTCTCTAAGGACCTCGCTGTTAAGAGACGTTAAGCAAATTAAAAAAAAAAAATATATGACATGCATTGATAAAACACCAAAGACTCGGCGAAGTTGGTCCCGTTCAGCTAATACTCAATAAACGGCTGGCCCGTTTGTACACAGATTTAGAGAAACCTCAGTCCGTCTCTTTAATCGTTGTTTGAGCTATACACACAGAATATATATATATATATATATATATATATAAGTGTGTGTGTGTGTGTGTATGTGTGTATGTGTGTATGTGTATAAAGTATAAAGTGCAGTTAAAAGTAGATCTAGAAAAGAAGTAGGGGGTCCGGAAATCAAACTTCGCAGGGGGCCCCGAAATTCCTTAAGCCGGCCCTGGCTACACACCACATCCACACAGGGAGCCAACGGGACTATGAATGGAGCATGCACAAACCACATAGCTCCATTTTGGCCTACCGTGAACCCCCCTTCCCCCCCATGTAGCCCTACGTGGCTTTTGCGTCTACCCCCCCTCCTCCCACGTAGCCCAGCGTAGCCTCCAGGCAACCCCTCCCACCCCCCCTGGACCGAGCCACGTGGTTTGTGCACGCTCCCTAAGTTCCCCGTGGCACACTCAACTTAACTCACACAGTGGTGTGAGCTGTTGACATTGATCACGAAGAAGGTTTGTCAACACCTCGCTGGATGAACTATCACGTGACCAGCGGAGATGCCCAGTGACTTGATCACTGGGGTTCGGATCTTTATGACCAAAAAAATCGGAGAAATATTCAAGCAAATACGACCTTAAGAATGGGTAAATATAACATAAAAATTACAAGATATGACCATAAATTTAAATTTACCATACAACAAAATATGCTCAATTTTATATCATTCATTTTCGCTTTCATGTAGACAGCATAATGTGCTTCGTGCATTTAAAAAAAAAAAAATAATTCTATTTTTAATTACTTTTTTTACTTATGGCTTTACAACTCGTCGATGTCATTAGAGGCGGGATGGGACTGGGGACAAGGAACGGAAAGGAATTCGGTCATGGCTTTTTTGAAGGAAGTATCCCGGCATTTGCCTGGAGTGATTTATTTCAAATCCCCGCTTACCATCAAAGATAACACAAAGTAGACAGTAAAAACCAAGGACCCCTAACTACAATGAATCCTGAAACATAAACAAACACACATCTATGGACCTGTGAAAAACATGGCGTGGTGGTGTTTACTCTCTCGTGTTTTGAAAACGATAGTGACAGTAAATAATAGTGTTAATATGAAATTTGTTCGGTGCAGTGTAGTGCTTTATACCTTCGGAAGATTCTACAAAACCTACACGGAGAATCTAACCCTGATCATGAGAAAAAAGTAACATGTAAGTAAATTTAATTTCACCTCAACTTTATATTGTTTTAAACCAAATGTAACTAACTAAATGAATAAAATACCAAACAGATGTCACTGATGATGCTCTTGAAATAGAGCGAAACGCGTACGACACGAAAATAAAACAAAATTCTATTGCATTGGCGTGTTATTCACGTTTATAAATAAAATAAAAAAATTGATTAACTTGCAATTGAGGAAATGGCCCACAATATCCAGTTATGAGAGAAAGAAGAACTGTATGGGACACTTGTTGAGAGGGGAGTGCTTGATAAAAGACACCTTGGAAGGAGAGTGAGAGGAAGAAAGAGTGCAATATTACAGACAACATCACAGTAAACGGCAAATACATGAACATGAAGGGAAAGGCAGAAGAAAGAAGACCATGCAGAGCAGTCATGCCTCAGGGGAGAACAATGATGATGATGATGGTTTATTTGTCAACTGAAATACGTACCCAGTAAAAAGCTTTTAACGTCTTATGAAACAATTAGACATTATGAAATATTTCCCTAATAGAAACAAAAATATTCGAAGTATTATATAACCGTACATGACCTTCGTTGTTCACAATTTTGCCATTTAATGGTTAACTTTCGAAAAATTCCTTACCTCTATATCTACACTATTCTAAATCTGTGAGCAAGCTGTGTTTGTCTCATTATTTTAAAGGGGACCTGCGCAAACACTACCACAGAAAATTGGGTGGCGTTTTCAAATGTTTAGAGCTAACCTTCCGAATTAAATATTTGCGGAAATGGCAAATGACTTATGTGTACTGAGGTAGAGAGGGAATAATTAAATACATTTCTAGACATAAAATTATGAAATACGGATCACACTGTAATTGAGATGTTAACTCCTTACACGAAAAACTGAAAAAATATCGCACAACTTAACCTAGAAATCTGTTTAATATTTTGATTTCGAATATGTAGTTTTTCAGTGTTCTTGAATGCAGTAAATAAAGGAATAAATGAATCAGACGTAATAAGCATTGCTAATACCGGTGTTTAATTTACTGTAAAAATGATGCGTGTTATCAAAGATGAATATCTCTGGATTGTATATATTTGTCTTTGGTTATAATTTCCCGGTTTTGCCAAATTTTGATAAATGTAAGGATACGGAATTCGTAACTCAAACCACTGGATACATTTTAACTCTTCAATAAGAGTAAGGGCGCTAATGACCCCGACGTCGACACGCTCTAAAACACTACCACCACCACCAACAACAACAACAACAATAAGAGTAACAGAAGAGTAATATTTACGGTAAGTAATTTTGTGCTTAGTATCAACAGTAAAGGATTTTCAAGATGTCGACTCGCCGAAATTTGATTAGCGATAGATAATTCGAAAGTAAAGAATAAAGTTTTGTGAAATATCGCTTACCGGTAGTTCTCGAGAATTCGAAGGTCAAAAACCAGTTATATGTTTAATTCCTTGTAATAAATGAATTTGCCAAAGCGAAGTACTTAATCTTTAAAATTTTACCTTTATTATATTGATTTTGGTTAAATATGAAGCGAAAATGATCGCTTGTCACAAAAGAAAAACACCTTTTAGAAATAATAGATACGATTCTGAGTGATTTATGATAGGTCTAAATTTATACGACTGTTATGAGGTAGGCTCCGAGCAAATTTCTCGAAAGTTATTTGGTTAAATTGTCATCAGTGACATTTACGTCGGAATGTGTGGTAACACTGCTTCGAGCCTCGTCCGTACGGCGCAGGTACCGGACCGACAGGTTCGCAGGAATGAAACGCGAAGCTAATGTTTGTTCGGAATGCGAGACGTGAATGGAAGTGGACATACTAGGGGCGATGTGCTTAACGGGGAAATGAGCTGCGTCCAGGAAGACGGTACAGGATTTTTCTGGCGCGGAGTGAATCGTCGGCGCGGCGGTTTGAGTACTGGACGGGAATAACGAGAGGCACTCAGACTCCAGGCATAAATCCCGCCGTCATAAACGTCACCCGCTCTGCTGGAGATCGCGATCACCGACCGCTCCTCCAATTAGCATCCGCTCCTCCACTGCACTCATTACTCCCACCATCCCCACAGCCTCTCCGGTATTTTTTAGATTGTTTACAATTACTTTTTTCTATTCTAGTAGTAATAGTAGTAGTAGTAGTATTTGGAATTCGGATTACCGCACCGATACCAACGCTGGAAAATGCTTTCTTAGATGGTAGAGTAGTAGATAGTAGTAATAGTTTAGTAATAGTAGTAGCGGTAGACGTACAAAGTGACATAGTGAAATATTAAAAATTCTAACCATAAAGTGGACAGGAAACTGCAGACACCATACAAAACTGTAATAAATCGATTATGACAAAATGCAGCAAGTTTAGAAAGTTATAATATATGTTAACAGCGAAACAATCGTATGTACCGTGCCAACAAGAAAAGACTGTACAGATATTGCCAAAACCATACATAACAAAAATTGAAATTATTCATTGTGGAATTACCTGTTGAATTATCAAATGTAAAACTGTTGTGTTAAATTAAGGCCTATTTTAGTTTCTAGATACTAGGCTGTAAAAATGTGTGATAAACAAAAACAAAATATTCTAGTAGTAATTACCGAGCGTGGTGGGTGAACGGTTAACGTTCTGGCCTCGCATTCGGGAGGACGCGGGTTCGAATCCCCGTTCGGGGATCCAGATTTGGGTTTTCCATGGTTTCCCCAAATCACTCCAGGCGAATGCCGGGATGCTTCCTTCAAAAAGGCCATGGCCAAATTCCTTCCCGTTCCTTGTCCCCAGTCCCATCCCGCCTCTAATGACCTTAGTCTAGATGTAATTTTAAAGTTAATGTTACTTGTCTTCTTCTTTCTATCCAGTGTTAGGTCTTAATCCATCTTCTTGATGATCATCCTACATCCCTCCTGCCTCTGGGATGCTATTTGAGGATTCTTCGTGGGCTCCGGTCCGTCTTCATCCTTAGTACATGATCTGTCCAAGACGTTCTGCTGCTTTGTGCAGTTTTGAGAACTGGTTTAACTTTGAGTTCTTCAAGGATTTCATCAGATCTGTCTTACCGAGCGTGGTGGTGTAACGGCCAGCGTTCTGGCCTCGCATTCCGGAGGACGGCAGGCGGTTCGAATCCCCGTCCGGGCATCCAGATTTGGGTTTTCCATGGTTTCCCAAGTGCTTCCTTCAAAAGGCCATGGCCGTATTCCTTCCCATTCCTTGCCCCCCATCCTTTCCCTTCTCTAAAGACCTCGCTGTTAGAGAGACGTTAAGCAGATAAAAAAAAAAACAGATCTGTCTTGCAATGTGTAGCGAGCTGTTCTCATGAATCGCAACTCAGTCGTCATTAGCCTCCGCTCATCATCTTTGCGGAGTGCCCAGGCGTCTTTGTCGTACAGTAGGGTAGGTTTAGCCAGGATGTTATATATGTAACATTCGTGAAATTTGTTATTTTTTTGTTGCATATCGGTTTCTAGGGTGTAGCTGAGGTGTTAACCTAGGTATTTAAATTCCACTATTTTTTTAAGGTGGTGTTTTCTATTGAAATGTTGATTCTTTTGAGATTTTACCTTTAGTTTTATTGAGGGATATAACGCTGTACTCTTTTGCTGTCTTATGGAGGTTATATACCGATCTCTACAGGTCATCTTCTGATTCAGCGAAAAGTACTTGCTCATCTGCAAACAGTAACAGGTGGTCTATCTATTTTGATCTCTGGGTTTTTTGTTGCTAGTCACTAATGATTTTGTTTATATATAAGTATATGTTGAATGGAAGGGGCGGTAAGCAACACCCTTGCCTCACTCTTCGAATACTGGGTTTCCAGGCTGTCCGGTTATGACTGTGATTGCATTGTGGCTGTAAATGTTTCTAACTGGTTGTATGATTTGTGGTAACGTGTTACTATCAGCCAGAATTTGCCACAGTTTTATTCTGTCGATTGTATCAAAAGCTTTCTTGAAATCAATAAATCGCAGATGTGTTTCAAGATTAAACTCTTTACTTGTTCCTGTCATATTTTAATGTTGGTACCTGGGATACTGGTTCCTGGAATGTTCTAACCTTCCGATTTTGCTGATGCCTCTCTCCTCTGCAAATAAATCAGAGATTTCCCTTGTGTACATCTGTATAAAACGTTCTCTGGCAGTGGCGTAACTGTACAGTTGAGGCACACTACCGCCCCCGGGTGGCTACAATAGGTGGTGGCTGTTGAAGGCGGCAGGGAGAGGCAGCCCCTCTCGGGCTGGGGTCGCTCCAGGTGGGGGCCGCGGGGACCCCTTCCGGCTGGGGGCCCGTGGTATTTTGCCCGTCCTGCCACAATTGTTAAGCCACTGTTTTCGGGCATCCCACCGGGGTAACATATCAATTTTATGGGGCGTTTTGAATCCGATCTCCGACTTCATATTGCAGCGAAGATTAACTCTGTGATCGGCTTCGAAACGTTGTATCAAATTGAAGCACTTCTGCAGAGAGAGAGGTCTGGTGGCTCTGTTGGTTGATGCGCGTGAGTGGGTATCGGAAGGTCCACGGTTTGAATCCTTGTCTAGACTGATATTTTTACACCTTAAAAACTGTGCACATCAAATTTTTGTTTTGTTCATGTGAAGTACGCTAGGATAATCAGTGGTTAGGATTCCACGTTAAGCTGTAGGTCTCCTATACCCTGTAGTATTAACGGGGTGGCTTAGCGTAGCGAGGACAGAAGCGAATATGTGGCAAATCAAAAATTTGTTAACCGGCGGCCGAACTACCCGTCTGGGTCTACCGGCCAACAATGCCATACCATACTACGTACTGGAAGGATCGAGGAAGCTTTATACAGTTTTTTAGTTCTTAATCAGCTCTAAAGCAAGTTTTTTTTCGGATTTACAGCCCGTGGACGTTGGCTTCATTAGAGACGGTAAGAACTGGAAACGGGAAGCAATTGGGCATTGTCCTTTTGAAGGTACCATCCCTACTTTCGCCTGGAGTTATTTCAGGAAATCACGGACAAACGAAATTAGAAGGGTCGGGCGGAAATTCAACCTTCGTACTCGCGAATGCGATGCCTGAGCGTTAGCGCTCACCCACCAGGCTCGATTTAATTCAGTAAAAACTCGCGCAAGCATAAGCACGTAATAATATGGCGGAACTCATTTAAAATATATGGTAGTAGTGTTTGTACGTTTATATGATAAATGTATGAAGATAAATCTATGAAAAACAATCCTATGAACGAACATTTAATTTCATTACAAAGATTGAAGGATAAGGATAGCACGCAATAGCTTTTCGTTATTTTACTGATATTTTTTACCCTTTGACGTTGAACTGTTGGCGATAAAAATACCTTCTTTTTATATCTGCTTCCTGCAGTTTCCGGATTAGAGTTGATCTGTAAATGATGGTGGAACTGATGTAAGTTGTTACATTCTTCGTTGCTCGATCAATTAACTAGGCTTCATAAAGTGCTGGCGAATAGGACCAGAACAGAATGCAACTTAACTTTTGCAGTGAATTTATCTGATTGTGTTTTCGTTACTACTATCAGTTCATCACTCAGAAAAAAAAAACACATTTCTTTTATGCCTATGACGTCGAGGTCATTAGGGGCGGGAGATGATGACGGGTAAGGAACGGGAAGGGATCCGGCCATGCCCTTTTGATGGAACCATACCGGCTTTCGCCTGGCGTGATTTCGTGAAACCATGAAAAATCTGGATGGCTGGACGGGGATTCGAACCTGCGGCCTCCGGAATACTACGGTCGGTAAGATTTCAAGTGATGTTACATATATTTCTAGTGACTGGACTGGTATCTATAAATAATCTAATCTTACTCCAATGTCGTTCTTGCGCCGAGGTTGTGGTAGGGAATGAGAAGCTCCATCTCTGCCAGCACAATAATACAGCCGCAGGCAAGGACATATCTACGCTGCGTCATCAGACAAACATCATAAAGGCAGAACGTTAAGAGCTTGCACAGCCATACGACTGAGATAAATTTTGTGAAACTTCTCAGACTACAGCAACAACATTCAAATAAAATACGGACACGAATTTCAGAATTAAAAGAAGCTCAGAGTCCTAAATTTTATAGCTAAATACAAAATTAGTATAGCTCTGAACATTAGCAATTGAGTGTCTTGACAGTAATATTTCGATGTATTAATTATATTAAACAATTAAGTACCAATCGAAAGTGACTGAAATATAGGAGATATGAAAATCAATATCCAATTAGTAAGCTGTCCTGACTGCGGCTCTTAGGCTAAGAACACACTTTTATACAAAGTCGAGCGATCGTCTATAGACATGTTAGGAACTGTCTATATATATGTATATAGAAGTTGCTGAATATGGCTGACTTGTTGGGATCGTTGCTTGCGCAGTTGTAATCATGGACAATGAAAGTAAGCGGTAAATGAAGGGTTGGTGAAGACGTAAAATTTTATACTAACACCACATAATAATATTTTCTTTTGGTGTAGGTTGTTATTATTAATAAAATCATTCGTAATTTAATAACATTGTTTTCTGTTCCATACCCATGCGTAAAAATTAAATTAAAAATATTTTTAATGTACTTACAACGTCTTCTTTACTTCCTGATTCACTATTTTCGTCTTTATCGCAGTGTGTGCTTCTGCTACCCCTTGATTCTAAACCTTGCAGTAGAAATAAGTGTTCGTATGTGAACCAAGCATTCTTTACAGGAGATACTCCGCCCTTCTTCGCCTGATTTATTTTTTATGCACCCGATGAAAAGCTGTTTTCTAATTTTCGATTTTTTTTTCCTACGTCACCTACGAACACTTGATTTTTTTTTTGGCAGCTGTTTAATAACTATTTTCTTCTTGATTCGATTTTTAAATTCGGGATTATTCACTTCCCACAAACAAGATGTCAAGTGAAAATCTTCTGTTGACGATAACACTCTCTCTGTAGGCCACATCTTGACAGTAAGAAACAACAAAAATAAAGAAAATCGACCAAGCCTTCTCCAGAGATCACCAACAATAACCGACGACAAAGTCTACCAAAACGTCCACACTACGAAATATTGCGCGATATTGTCTAATAATTGTCTCATGTAAACCATTTCAAACAGGAGACAAAAGTTCTGCGATTTTGTTTCAAAAGCATGTTTATAGACATGAATTTGTCTCTCGAATGTATATATACAATCGCTCGATTTCTTATAGATATTGCCTAGATACAAGAATCGCTCGACCTTGTATACAAGTGTGTACAAGAGCTCTAGGCGAATGCTGGAACGGTTCCAATTTCTCACCTTATAAATTATACATTTCACAAACACAAATACACTTATCATACAGAACAACAAAAGTTTCGAAGACGGATGGTACATTCCTCCTGACGTTATAAACACCATTTCCAAAGAATCGTTAAAATCATCGGTGAAGAAAGTTGAATGGAAACCTCTTATCACTTTCTCATACTAAACGTGCCTTATTGTCTCGAAGTGAAGACAATTTTTTTTTTGCTTAAAAAGATTCAAATTTATAATTTAAAATTCGGGTATTATAAAATACGTTTTATTTCTTTTATGAATACATGTCATCTGAAAGATGCAGAAACTTCTACTGACACCGTAGAACAATTATTGAACACTTTATTTATTTTTGGTTGTGATGTTTGTAATTACGTCTGTGTATATGTTAGGATGAGCGGTCTGGTGGCTCAGTGGTTAAGGCGCCTGACGAGACATCGAAAGAACCCCGGTTCGAATCCCTGTCTCGGCGGGTATCACTTCAGGTAAATTGTTCCTTAACAAACGTTCCCTCCAGGTTCTAACCCTCAAGCTGAGATAAGGGAGCGGGGAGGGGGAAGGAGGTGCGGATTGTACGTAAACATGTAGGTACCATTCACGCGGTAGTATTACCGGGTTAGGTCAGGTAAGACGTACAGGAATTACCTGTGATACCAGGTTTAGTATGCTCCCTGCGGGAAGGTCCAACCAACCCTCGGGCCGCAATTCGCTTTTTATGTAAAATATTAAATGCACTTTGCTAAATAAAATAAATAAATAAATAAAGTGTTTACGAGTTTCGTAGGAATTTTTACAATACTGGAACGCAGATGTAGACTTTTGCACTATTGTCGGCAGCTTAGTACAGTTCTAGTGGCTCAAAGAGCAATTTTCACTTATGGAGTTTGCTTGCAAAAAGAAACATAAAAGGCTACGACATCCCATCCAATAACAGATACAAATTTTCAGGGGAATGCAATAAGACAAGGATTTGTTGAAGTCTTAAAATTTAAATCGCAGTTGATCGCAACACCGTTCTACACGATCTGCGAACTTCTGTCATAGGTGGAAATTATGATTCGTTGTGGATGAAATCCCGAATATTGCGTGGATTCCAACCTGTTACCGTAAATGAAAGATTTTGTACGTTTTCCTATCACCCGCCCAGTGTGTCTTGCCCAATTGTTTTTTTTTTTTTTTTATCAATCGTCATGCCAAAATATTTACACTTCAAGCTGCCAACAAACAATTCTGTCCCCACCCTATATTCATTTTTTTATGTGTGCACCTAATAAACTAGCTCTTCTTGGCCTTTATCTTCATTCCTACCATTTAGAAATTGTATGCAAGTGTTTACAGTGTGTTCCCGTTTTGATCCTATTGTATAGCATTACGTCATCAACAAAGAAACTACATTATGACTGTAAACTATGAACACAGCCATTCATTAGACTAACTAATAGCAATGGTACCAATACGCTACCCTGTGGCACTCTCATTTTAACTTCCACCCACCTTGATAATGCGATTCCTACCCACTCCTATCCAAACTATAATTGTCCCGACGTTGATGAGCACTAGAACCGAGTAAAAAGTATTTCAGTTGAGGAAGAAACAGTCGTAGGAAATGAAGCTGAAATGACGTCACCTCCATGCATATCACAGATTCTGAAAGGAAATTAGGAGCTCTACTTTAACAAGTTGCATCTTTGTGGCCTCAAAGACAAGTGCGGGGACAGTGTAAATACGGTGTGAGTATCTGTTTCTGTTTTTTGTTTTAGTGTTTCTTTTTGTTTGTTGTTTTTTTGTTTTTGTTTATTTTTGGGGTTTTTTGGTTTTTTTTTGCTTATGGCTTTATGCCTCGTCGACGTAGGAATCATAAGAGGCGGGAAAGGACTGGAGACAAGGAACGGGAAGGAATTCGGCCATGACCCTTTTTAAAGAAGCATCGAGGCATTCGCCTGGAGTGATCTGGTTAAACGATACAAAACCCGAATCTGACTGCCCAGACGGGGATTCGAGCCGGCGTCCTCCCTAATGCGTGGCCAGAGCGTTACCGTTCACACACCACGCTCGGTGAGACCCTGCTGGCTAGCCGGGCACCTGTTGCTGACTCGAGGAATGTCCGTAAGTGCGATGCCTCTGGGCAGAGTGACTTTCCAGGAAGCCATTACGTGGGTTAAGACACTCCCACTCGCTTGTCAAACCCCTTGAAGGCAGAAAACGAAGCACGCGAGGAGGTCACTCACTGAAAGCACACAGGTGGCTCCGCAAAAAGCAGGGCGTTCAACTTGATAGACTTACGACGCCCGACCATAACGCATCTGCTGTGGGAACCGTGTCCCGGCTTAGCTGGCTCGTACGCGTCAACAGGTGCCACTGTCAGATTAACACTGTTCCTAATATAAATCGTCTACGTAAGTTCAAGTCTACGGTCTTCATAAGTATACTAGCAACAGATACACACCGAGCGTGATAACGTTCTGGCCGCGCATTCTGGAGGACGTGTGTTCGAATCCTCGTCCGACGATCCAGATTTGGGTTTCCAATGGTTTCCCAAAATCACTCCAGATGAATGCCGGGATGGTTCTTTCTAAAGGTCATGGCCGAATTTCTTCCAGTTTCTTGTCGCCAGTCCTTTTCACCCTCTAATAACCTCTACGTCGACGAAGCGTAAAGCCAAAAGCAAAACAAAAAAAAAGGTTGCACGGAAATATTAGTAGCAGGACCGGCTTAAGGAGTTTTGGGGCCCCCTGAGAAGGATGATTTTTGGGCCCCTACTTCTTTTCTAGATATACTTATGCCTACGCTTTTGATAATTTTCGTGACTTTATACACACACACACACATATATATATATATATATATATATATGTGTGTGTGTGTGTGTGTAGAGCTCAAACAACGATTAAACAGACGGACTGAGGTTTCTCTAAATCTGTGTACAAACGGGCCAGCAGTTCATTGAGTATCAGCTGAACGGGACCAACTTCGCTGAGTCTTTGGTGTTTTATCACTGCATCTCATATGGATCTCCCAACTACTGTCACTTTCATTTCTAGCTAAGCCCTGCTGCCCATTGTGTCAAATGAAATTGTTTTTGTATTCAGTTTTACAGGTATCACATTTATAATACACTTTTTGTATACGACATTTCTGTTCTTGCCTTTCTTTACTTGTACATATAGGTTTCTAGGGCTGGAGATACGTGAACAGGCATACACATTTTAATTCGATAACTTTTTATATGAAACGTCAAAAGATGAATGAATTTATTCGAACGAAATTACATAAATTGCTGAAACAGGTTCAGAGCAATACACGCCTTTAAATATATAGGCCTATTGTAATTACATCAGATACGACTTTCTCAAAACTGAATCTAATGAAGGACGCCTCGAAACGTCTATTGTGAAAGCAGCTTGTTAACATTCTAAGTTTGTAGATTATTTGTTTTAGCAGGAAAATTGTTCCTTAAGTAAGGACAAATTTTGAATGGGATCGCGTTGGGGCTCCCTCAAACTTGGGGCCCCCCGCGACTGCGGTTCTTGCGGTAGCCTTAAACTGGCCCTGATTAGAAGCAGCAAAACTGGATTAAACCGCGGTACCATATTCAAAACTATCCCTTAGACAAAATTTTCTACAAAGTTTTAACTTAAATAGCAGAGAGAAAGCGCCTAATACAAAATGGACAACGCTAGTCAGAAAAGATCTGGAACAATTGGAAATTGACTCCAATGAAATTAGATAGGGATAGGTACAGATCGTTAATTGAAGTATCAGATTCTGTCCTAATATTAACAACAAAAACACTACTTCCCGGATCTACATCTACATATTTACTCTGCAATTCACAAAATTGTGGGTGGCAGAGGGTGCTCAGCACCAAAGCTAATCTCTTTGTTTTGCATTCCAATCCCTAATGGTACGAGGGAAAAAAGATCTGGGGTGAAATGGACCCAGAAAATAAAAGACAACCACAGTGCATGGATGAAGAAATATTGGGCCAAAAATAAGCTCAGATTCTCTCCTGATATTAACAACCAAAACAATGCTTCCCGGATCTGGGGTGAAATGGACCCAGGAAATAAAAGACAACTACAGTGCATGGATGAAGGAATATTGGGCCAAAAATAAGCTCATCAGAGTTAATAATCACGTATTCCATAGAGGCCAAAAAGGAAGAGAAGAAGAATACTTAGGTATTATGCATGAACAATGGAATAGATTCCTGTAACGCTGTCTCTATCTTCGATGACAGTTTTCAACTTTTACTGTACTCACATCTTCGGTGACGTAGACATAATGTCTTTAAGCTTTAATATACTGTACCAGCTCCAAACTAACAGTCTAGATAGTCAGAATGGCAGGAAAACAAGACTTCTGATAAATCTCAATCGTTAAAGGAAACGTGTTTTACAGAGAGTGATATAAATTAGACCATAACACGATTTAATATCCTATCTTTCAAGAGAAGCAGGAAGGACTTAAAATATGTAGAATTACTTATTAGATATGGTTTAACTTTATTTGATGCTGTCTGAACTTTTATTATGACTTTACGTCTTGTTGACGTTAAAGGAATTAGAGGTGGGGAAGGAACGGGGAGGAATTCGGCCATAACCCTTCGAAGGGATCATCCGGGTATTTGCCTGGAGTGATTTGGGGGAACCATGCAAAACCCAAATCTGCATGTCCGGGTAGGGTGTCGGAAAGCGGGGTGGTTCCTCTAAAAGGCAATGGCCTAATCCTTCCGATTCGAAATCCCCTTAGGTTCGGTCGCCTATGAAAAAGGTCTCTAGACCAGCCCACCGAGGAGAGTGAAACCCGAAAAAAATAAACCTCATTCCAGCCTAAAAGACTTGCAGTTCCTACTAAAATTAGCCTACTAGGGTTCGGATCTTAAAGATAAAAAAAAAAAAAAAATAGAAAAATGTGCAGGCAAATATGACCTTAAAAACGGGCAAATATAACATAAAAATGACAAAATATGACGAAGCATTCAAATTTACTATAAATCAAAACATAATCAATTATAGGCCTCCAACATTTATTTTATCTAGTAGTGTCGCTTTCATGTAGACAGCATAATTTACTTCCGTCCACTCGCTGCACCATTGGGAAATTAAAATTTAAATCGTTTTGTGGAAGTCACTTTAATTTCAGTTAAGGGAGCGTACACAAACTACGTGGCTCGGTCCACGGGGGGGGGGTTGGCTCGAAGGCTACGCTGGGCTACGTGGGGGGAGGGGGGGTTCCGAGCCAGGCCACGTAGCTTTCCTTTCATAACATTTTTCACAGTTAAAATGAGGAACAGAACTCACAACAGCTTGTGAATATTTATTTCCCTCAGGTAATTATCTCTGTATGTAATTTATAATAGTCTGACAGGAGAAAACAGTACAAAATGTTTTCTGGAATCAAAAGGGAAAAAAGCTACGTGCTACGTGAGTGGGGGGGGGGGGGGAGGTAGAGGCAAAAGCCACGTAGGGCTACGTGGGGGGAGGGGGTTAACAGGATGCCAAAATGGAGCTACGTTGTTTATGCACGCTCCCTAATTTACGGACTAGAACTTTTTCATCTGTGGTTAACACTCTGGCCTCGCATTCGGGAGGTCGGCATCCAGATTTGCGTTTTCCATGGTTTCCTCAAATCACTCCAGGCGAATGCCGGGATGCTTCCTTCAAAAGGCCATGACGAAATTGCTTCCTGTTCCTTGTGTCCAGTTCTTTCTCGCCTCTAAAGACCTCGATGTCGGCAAAGTGTGAAGCCATAAGCAAAAAAAAAAGCATAGTCATAGACGAGGCAGAGTACGGTACTGGTGTGTTGGCTGCTCTAGGCTGGAGCCGCTAGGAGCTAGTCACCCGGGCGACCCGGGGCCGTGACGCATAAAACTGCCACCAGTCGCGCGCTCAAACGTATTTATGGAACGGCGCTCGTATAAATTAGCCGCGCCACGGAAAGAGGACTGAGACACCTACGGGCCCGCTAGACCAGCCCAGGAATCCGCACCTGCGCTCTAACCAAACCCGTACAGAGAGGAGGTGGAGCTCCGCATACCCTTCTTTGACCTGCGACACTAACGAAGGAGCTGACTGGGATTTGCCCAGACTTTTAGCGAAGATTCGAGCGTTCGGTATATCCGATCAGATTTGCGAATGGATACGCGATTTTCTAACTGCTCGGTCACAGTATGTCGTTGTTGACGGGGAAGCCTCTTCTAAGCTAGATGTTACTTCGGGCGTTCCTCAAGGAAGTGTAATAGGACCACTTCTAGTCTTAATTTTTATAAACGATCTCGGTGACAACGTTAATTGCAGGATGCGATTTTTTGCTGGTGATGCACTTATTTATAGGGAAGTGAGGTGCTCCGACGATTGCTTAGAAATTCAGCGCGATCTGGATGTTATTTCGGAATGATGCCGTAAATGGCAGCTTACATTTAACTGCAAAAAGTGCAAGGCAATGCACATCAGTAATAAATATCCCCGATAGAACATGTGTGGGACCAGCTCTGACGTCAACTCAGTCCCAGTGCCAGCATCCAGGATATCAAGGACCAGTAACGACAGTTGTGGCCAGCTTGCCTCAGGAGAGGATACAACGACTTAGTGACAGCCTTCACAACAGAATCAGTGCATGCATCCAGGACAGAGGGGGAGCAACGTCATACTGACAAGTGGGCTCATACTGCCAAGTTCTTTGCAAATTTGACTCGATTTCATAATCTCTGAAATAACATCACATACCCTCTTAACCCGTGAACTTTCATTTCGTTTCCTCTTCCGCTTTTGGGTGCTTCAAATATTACTATTATTACCATTACTTTTTTGTGTACGAAAAATCCCGTTTATATCTCTTATCATTGGGCACTCCGTATATTACCAAGAAAGATACGGTTTTGTGGGAAACCATTTTCCCCGTGGTATACCTTGCACTTTATTCACAACAATAGGCAAGACTCATTTCCTTACATTTTAATAAATTCTTACTGTACACGGCGCATCACGAAATCGAAGCAGTGCAAATAAAGACAGTAAAGGCACAGGGAGCTCACGCCCAACAATCAATGCCTCGGAACTTTCTCGATTCAGATTTCGTGTATTGCGCAGGCCGCCATATTTAGGATTGTTCAGTCAAAACTTGAAGATTTCCTGCACGTGTGTGGGCCCATTTAACTTCCCCAAGCAGTTCCTGATCGATACTCATTGGGCCGAGTAAGCCACAGTGTCGATCGAACCCCGGTCATCAAGCTACTCTAGCGCTCTTTTACAATAGTTAACCGGTAAGCATAAGTAAACTACCAGATACACATGGGACTCTACAAAATAGTATTACCAAATACACATTGAATATTCAAAAGTTGTTGATAACAAATTACAAAAGATGTGTCATGGTAGAAGGATAAAACAGGACACAGGTTCAGGGAATCCGAACAATGGACAAAGTATGACTTCCTTCTCGTTCATTCGAAACAATCCATTTCAACTCATATCTCTAATTCCCAGCGTTAATGAAGACTTCAACGGTGGCGCTAATGTGGCAACACATTAAACGTGTCTAGAAAGACTGCACAACTTCATAGCCCGCTAGATGATATTAGTCATGGCGTAAAGACAATATTAACTACTTAAAAGTCAACACGTTTTATGTGGTTTAAGGGCAGTAACCGTCAGGGTAATTGTACGTAATTTAGATGTAAATACCGGATGCAGAATCGTATGATTTGAGAAATATTAGAATGAATACTGGAAATATAAATAAAAAAAACTAAAATCCTTACGGTAGGGATGTAATATATGCATTTGTAACTTGATATTAGTTGTGCTTAAAGGCCCAATCACACTAGCGGTCAGGTCAGCTCAGCTCAGGTCAGCTCAGCTCAGGTCAGGTCAGATCGAGTCGTAGACGAGGCCATTTCAGTTGCTCATAGTGAACAATGCCGTTTTCAACCCCAACGTCAATTAAATCGCAATGATTTTGGACCAAGAGCCAAAAAATACGTCAATATCAAAAAGAGGATAGTTCTGGGTGTATCCAGAGCAGTGTTGCCACCTTACGAAAATAAAAGTAGCTGGATCTACTCTAAAAACTCACTAGATTATGGGATATTTAGAACTAAAAGATTCGCTAGAAATCGCTAAATAAAATAAGGGAAAATGGTAATTGTAAGTAATATAAAAATATTTTAATAATTGATATTTTTAATAAATTCAACATAATATTTTATTAAAATCAATATCAAATTCTTCATTTGGTATTTATTCTTCATCATTTTGGTCTATCGTTGGAGTTACAGAACTTTCAGATGTGAAAGGATGAGATGAATCGTCAGTCTGTTTTAAAAGAATATTTAGGGTCTTTACGAATTGCAGCAATCGCATCAGCCAGAAGCTTATAACTATAGCCCTTTATTCACAATTTTTAACTGATTCCTTATATGAAAAGAAAGCTATTCGTATTTGGGGCCATCCTATTTCTCAATTTATTTTTAAGAATGTTCATTGTACTGAAAATCCTCTCTACTGCGGCATTCGAGTGAGGAATATGGCTAAATCAGATAATTCCAAAAAGGTATTTATTCCAGCAGCATTGTTGTATTTTCGAACTTCAGCCCAAAATTCAATGATATTGTTTGTAGTGTTCCATTCAACATAATTAAAACCATGCCATTGCTGTAGGGGTTTGTAATTTTTTTCGTCATCAGATCCGAATTCTGAGGCAAGATCTACTATTTTGTTGTCTTTGCCCTGGCGAAGAGTATTTTCGACACTCAAGAGACAAATTTCTTCCAAATAATGTAGTTTATTTTTCGAAACTCTGCAAGGTTGAATATCACTAAAAATCACCAAATATTTTTTTAGCGATAACATTTTTATGAATATCGCTGTCTAACTTCAAAATTCACTAAATCTAGCGACAAAATCACTAAGGTGGCAACATTGATCCAGAGTTTCAAGCGCAAACAGATCAAGAGAAAAAAGAATGCTATCTGTCGGCTATGCCGTGAGAGACGAGTTGTGCGAAATGCTTTTGATATTTTAGGGCTCAAAGATTTCGAATTTATTTTAGAAAAATTAATTCTGTTCGAGGATTAATTGATAACATAATTTTAACAACATATATTTTGCACAGTTATTTACGGAAGGATAAAATTTCATGCCATGTAGAAATGTGAAAGTGAATGAGTGAGAGAAACCCTACTTTACAAATATTCTTTGTCTGTGTGCTAACGCTGGTACAGAAGCTTTTGGTTCAAAAAATAATATCACAATTTTTTTTAAATTCTGAAACAGGATCTTTATCTTGGCAGTGCTAAAATTTGAATTTATATTAAAGTTCACCGACTTTATAATAAACAGAAATAACATACCGTTAAAAATGTATTTATTACTCTTTTTAATTGCTTACGAGAATAGTTTTCAGACGTTCGTCGCCCATTTGATTTGACCTGACGGTTGCACGTTCACCCAAGCGGTCAGGTCAGCTCAGCTCAGGTCTTGGCCGTTGTTGATCGGTGGCGGCGCGATCTTCGGTTTTACCTGCCTTGCCCTGAGCTGAGCTGACCGCTAGAGTGAATGGGTCTTAAATGTGCGGTCTGGTAGCACAGTGACTAAGGCGCTTGCTTTCAAGCGTTCCGGGTTCGAATTCCGGTGGGGCCAGAAATTTTTAACTGTTGTGTTTGATCATATGAGCTACGCCAGGCCTTTACTAGGTTTGGATTGTACATTAAATTGTGATTCTCAGAAGAAAGGAACTGGCCGTCCTACCTCTGATACAGTGGCTTAGTATACCTGCTCCAAGAGGATCCAATTAACCCTCGGGTTGTGGACTAACATGGGAATCGAGCAAACGATACTCACCGAGTTAGGACAAGCACAAAACTATTCTGTCAATATGATTCGTGGTTATTGTCTTCCACGAGTGTGAGACACCTGCTGAAGTTCGCATATGCGCCACTTCGTCATCATAACTACCTGTCATGAATAATGGTAGGCAGCTCAACCAGGGTTTCCCGGATTTCTCAATGTTTCGACAGCGCACTGCAACATCATCCTCTGACGCCAGCGAGACATTGGGTCAAAACGTGACTGCAGACAGCTGCAATTGGTTGCGAAGCTCTCCAACTCCTGTTGGAGCTGTCTACGTTATTAATTCCATGAAGTAATTTACAGCGGTTGGGGCGGCTCCACGAGTGACGGTTCTACCTGACTCGTATTCACACACAACGCTAGAATCTACATTCAAAACATTGTCGCCCTTACATCAAAAATTATATTCATCGTTTTCAACTGATTGTGAATACATATTTCTGTCAATTCTTAATTTCATGTGATATTTCCTATCTGGTTAATGACTTTAGCTATCTCATTATGTTACAAACATTACATCTTCTTTACAAGTAAGTTACTTTTACGACTTTAAATTGATTTTTTTTTATATGCAACTAGAAAATTGTGTTCGATCCCCATGTTGGATCAGCTGGTTGCGGCACCGTGATGGTGTCTGACGCCAGTTTGAACCCTTATGGCGGAAATAATTTTCATTTTCAGATTTGGTCTGCAGAGGAGGTATTGCACATACTGATAATCAGAGAGCGTGCATAAACCACGTAGCTCCATTTTGGCCTCCTGTGAACGCCCCCTCCCCCTCCCCCAAGTAGCTCTAGGTGGCATTTGTCTCTACCCTCCCTCCCCCCCCCCCCCCCCCACGTTGCTCGTAGCTTTTTTCCTCTATTGATTCCAGAAGACATTTGGTACGGTTTTCTCTTGTCAGACTATCGTAAATTACATACGCAGATAATTAAATGACGGAAATAAATATTCACATGCTGTTGTGAGTTCTGTTCCTCATTTTAACTGTGAAAAATGTTACGAAAGGATAGCTACGTGGCCTGGCTCGGAACGCCCCCTCCCCCCACGTAGCCCAGCGCAGCCTTCCAGTCATCCCCCCCCTTGGACAGAGCCACGTAGTTTGTGCACGCTCCCTCGCCATATTGTGCTCCTTACCTGGATTAAATCCCAAACTTCTCCTCAGCGCGTATAGAGTGAGGACATTCGGCACTCTTGATGGTAATTCGTCTGTCGGATGGGGATGCTAAGGTTGGCGGTCCGACAGTTTATTTCGGAAGAGTAGGCCTTAATGGGCCGGTAAATTGTTCTGACCTTTATCTTCATCTTTTACTCGCTGACATCGCAAACAACACACAACATCGAACATACACAAATTACGGTCATACACATAAAACCGTAACACTCATATCATTGGGAAAAAGCAAGGGAATGCTCGGGTATTGCATTCTGGAGGACGCGGGTTTGAATCCCCGTTTGGGCATCCAGATTTGAGTTTTCTATTGTTTTTCCAGATCACTCGAGACAAATGCTGGGATGGTGTCTTCAAAAAATACCATGGCCGAATTCCTTCCCGTTCCTTTCCTGCATTCCTTTCCCGCCTCTAATGACCTCGACGTTGGCGATCCATAAAAACTTTGTTAAGTAAGTTGTCATGGAGGACTTACTATTCCCATTGTAGCCAGTAAGCCTGCGTAACCGGGAAAAAATATTTTAAATATCAATTCAACAAAGATTGTACACATACATTGAAATACTTGTGTTTTTTTCTGTTTTCAGAAAAGGAGATAGTAATAACTTTTTCACTTAAACTTATTAACTAACTCCAGGGTAGCCGACAATTCTGGGTCACTTAGTACATCAATAATAATTATCAATTCAAGAAAGATTATCCACGTAAATTCAAATACTTGCAATTATTTTATCTGGCTGACCAAAGATAATATTAGAAGTACTTTCACCGAGCGTGGTAGGTGAACGGCTAGCGTTCTGGCCTCGCATTCGGGAGGACGCGGGTTCGAATCCCCGTCTGGGCATCCAGATTTGGGTTTTCCATGGTTTCCCAAATCACTCCAGACAAATGCCGGGATGCTTCCTTAAAAAGGCCATGGCAGAATTTCTTCCAGTTCCTCGTCCTCAGTCCCATCCCGCCTCTAATGACCTTAGCAGTCGACGAGTACTAAAGCAATAAAAAAAAAGTAGTTTCAATTGGAACAAATTTTCAGTAAAACAAATTGTAGTCACTTTTTCACTTAAACTTAACCAACTATGTGGGTAGACAACAATTCTTCATCAACCAATAGATGAGATAATCGATATAATTTCACCAAATATTGTACAGATACTGTATATTCAAATACTTTTATGTAGTTTCTCAGGTCGACCAAAGATGATGTACGTTGCAGTTTCATTAAGCCTAAATTTAAGGAAAATAAATTAGATTCTCTTTTTCACTTAAACTTTAATTTAATTGCAAGTGAGGGCATGGTTGGTGTAACGGATAGCGTTCTGGCCTCGCATTCGGGAGGACGGCGGTTCGAATCCCCGTCCGGGCATCCAGATTTGGGTTTTCCATGGTTTCCCAAATCACTCCAGGCAAATGCCGGAATGCTTCCTTAAAAAGGCCATGGCCGAATTCCTTCCCATTCCTTGCCCCCATCCTTTCCCGTCTCTAAAGACCTCGCTGTTGAAAGACGTAAAGCAGTAAAAAAAAAAAAAAAAAAAAAAAAAGACGGCATGCTACGTTGGCAATTTCCCGACACCCCTTTCCTGCACCCACCTACATTTGCCGTCTGCAACTTTCAACGTTTTTGGTTAATTATTGGTCGTTTCCGTTGGCAACTTGACTTGGTTGGTGTTGCGAGGCAGGAGTGATCGCTGTTGTTCTCCGCGGTCTTTGTTTTGTGGCTGTAGTCTTTGGATCGTGACGGCGTCAGCCGCGTCCTGTGACAGCACAATTAATCCTCTTAGGGGCGGAGACTCAGCGGCGCACTTTACCTGTATTTTAAAAGCATTACCCGGCAGCCATAAAAGGCTTTCCCCGGGATGTTTACTGACAGCCGGGATTATGTTCCGTCGAAGCAGATTGCCCCGCGAGAGAAGGGAAATATTAAAACGCCCTCGCGCCTCTTAATTATACTCGTAAGCACCTTTCTGTTGAAAGCGATTAAAAAGCTGTCAGCTGGGAGATTTTTCGGGCTCGAATGTCGTAAATTCGACTCCGCCTCGGCGACTCATTTTACGTCGCGTTTGAGTTATGCCGCTATTGCCTTAATCCTGAGGGATATTTTTGCACTGCCTATATTGACCGTATTGACCGTTTATCATAGAATGTCCCGGATACAGTCAACGTACGAAAATAATTCAACAGAAAGACGGAGTGTAACGTAGCAAGGCTCTCATATCGATATTTCGACTATCGACCATCGATGGCGCTGGCTGAAGAGGAATATCTGTGAAAAAAGAAAAAGAGCAAGGATAGTGTGAAAAAGAGGTGGAAAAACAAAGTACAGCAGCGCAACGTGGTCTTGAAAGTAGTGTGGTTATAAGGTGTGCTGAGAAACTTATGAATAGTTCCCACGTGGATGGTTCTTACCTGCAACAGCACGGAAAAAGTTGTCTGATGTTCGACACGGTTAAACGATTTGCATGGTATCGGGGTGACCTTCATGGTTGATTTTGAACGTAATTAAACATTGTAACTAAGAAACCATCAACTTGTGTTTCAATGTGGTAATATAACCTGTAGTGTGCCCATCCATGAACCAAAATATTCTCTATTTCGGTAGAGTGGCGGCCAAAACATTTTCTTAATTGCACTGGTGTGTGTGTGTAAAAAGATCACGACTGATTTTTCCGCCATATGGCGACCGTGACAGGACTCTAGAAACTTAACAGTTTGATGCAATCTAGGGATGCATACTTTGATCCCAAAATCTTGTATTTCTAATTAAGTATTTGTAATTAAGAGGAATGTATTAACTCATCTTGTGAGTTGTTTTTGATTTTATCTGTAATATGTATATTAATGTCAATGTTAATAGTAACCTGTGAGTTTTATCATTAATTAATGTGATAGCAAAACCCTATGTATCTTTAAAGAGTTCATTTTCTGAGTTTCAAATGCTATTTATTTCAATGTTGTTTATAATGTATAAGATTTGTATGACAAGCCATTTCTGTAACAGGTCACCTTCGATACCACAAACGTTTTAGATAGTTTGTAATTTTAGTATTCTCATGTGAGAGATGTATTTTCTTAGTGAATTAGAGTGTGTAATGTTATGTGAAGGAGGAAAGTTAAGGCTTGCAAATCTTAAATTTATCCTTATATTTTGGACAGTTAAAATTGCCAAAAAATAAGGAAAAATTTGGAGGGGGATGTAACGTAGCAAGCCTCTCATATCGATATTTCGACTATCGACCATCGATGGCACTGGCTGAAGAGGAATATCTGTGAAAAAAGAAAAAGAACAAGGATAGTGTGAAAAAGAGGTGAAAAAAGAAAGTACAGAAGCGCAACGTGGTCTTGAAAGTAGTGTGGTTATAAGGTGTGCGGAAAAACTTGTGAATAGTTCCCACGTGGATGGTTCTTACCTGCAACAGCACGGAAATAGTTGTCTGATGTTCGACACGGTTAAACGTATGGCATGGTATCGGGGTGACCTTCATGGTTGATTTTGAACGTAATTAAACATTGTAACTAGGAAACCATCAACTTGTGTTTCAATGTGGTAATATAACCTGTAGTGTGCCCATCCATGACCCAAAATATTCTCTATTCCGGTAGAGTGGTGGCCAAAACATTTTCTTAATTGCAACTGGTGTGTGTGTGTAAAACGATCACGACTGATTTTTCCGCCATAGGAGAAATCAAAATTACAGACTATAAAACCTAAGGACGATAAGTGCAAAAATTTAGCTAAACAACAAGAAATTCTAGATTGCAATAATCAAATAGGGTGAAGATTAGGTCTACACGTACAAACACAATAATGTGTAATATAAACGTTGTTATAATAATCATGAACTTGTTTGAGAGCGTCCATAAACTACGTAGCACCATTTTGGCTTCCTCTGAACCCCACTTCCTCCATATAGACTGACGAGACTTTTTCCTCTCTCCCCCCCTCCCCCTTCCGCGTGGCACGTAGCTTTTTTCCCTATTGATTCCAGAAGACGTTTTGTACTGTTTTCTCTTAAAAGACTATCGTAAATTATATACGGAGATAATTAAATGACGGAAATAAATATACACATGCTGTCGTGTGTTCTGTGACTTATTTTAACTGTGACAAATAATATGAATGAAATGCTACGTGACTTGGCTCCGAACCCCCCCTCCACCCCCCTCCCCTCCCACGTAGCACAAACCCCTCTTACCCTGGGCCGGGTCACGTAGTTTATGGACGCTCCCTTTCTTCAATTAAATGATGGCTAGGTAATGTATTACAGACGTTTGTAATGTATTAAAAATGTGTTTACAGGGCTTGATATTTCATACTGCAGTCTTTATTTTTGTTAATGATCTGTATGCTTGCTGGACAATTATATTTTTAATTATGGCTAAACAATGTATTATAAATGTTTTTAATGCGTTTGATAATACAGTCAACGTAGGAAAATAACTCTACAGAAAGATTTTCTTCTTCATCACATTTTCCCAACATTCTGGGGTGTGCTGAATTTGATGTGATTTAGGCACCCATCGTGTGCTTGGTCAAATTTGGAGCATTGGTTTTACGGACGGACGCTCCTGCTGACGCAAAGCATTTTATACATACTGCCAGGTCTAATGGGGGAAGTGAAGTGTGCCATCTATCTGCGAAACGCGTAACTATGTTCAGTGCGTGATAAGTGTTTTTTTTTTGTATTGTGTAGTTTATGAGGTGGAAATTGGGGACCGTCCTTGTATTCGCCCTGATTTCTGGGGAAAACCATCTAAAAACCGCAGTCAGGACGTCCTGGGTTCGTGCCCGGTTCCGTTGTACCTCCCCTATCCACTGTGCGGCGCCTCAGCGCACTGAACCACACTGACGGGTAGCTCTGGAGAAAGATAGTGTATCCAAATCACAAACTATGAAAGCTTAAAACAGTTACTAGCTATGTTAACGGGCCATAAGGGGGCATCCACAAATTACGTGAGGTGTTTTTCCGGATTTCTGGACCCCCCCTCCCCCCTGGTGAGATTTCGTGAGATCTGGCCGGACCCCCCCCCCCCCCCCTCTGGTGAGATCTGGTCCGTGAGAACCCCCCCTAGAAATCGCCCTGGAAACTTTTTTTTTAGGTTCCACTCTAACTTTTTTGACGAAATACCCTCCTAAAGTCGACTTTGCCGCAAATTTGATACCTTTCTTTTTCTTTTTTTTTTTTTGCTCTACTGTCCCCAAATTTTTCTCAAAATCTCACCTGAGATTTCCGTAGACCCCCCCTCCCCCTTGGTGAGATCTGGTGAGATTTCGCCGGACCCCCCCCCCCCCTCCCCTATTTCACCTCACGTAATTTATGGATGCCCCCTGAGATAAAGCTATTACGCAAACATGCAGTTAAATGTAAGAGGATAATCTGGACTGAAATACATGGGCGTATCCAGCGAGGGCCAGGGGGGGCTGCCTAGAAGAAAAATTAAGTTTCCTTCAGATCGCTTCGACGAGTGAAGAACTGGCTAAGGAGTACTTTGTGAGAGGAAAGATTGACTGGATTATGCCTGATGAGTGTGCATCGAAATTTCGTGAAAGAACACCGTGAGATATTGAGAAACAAAGTTATTGAAAAATCTTCTAAGAATCCGAGACGATTAATGTTTACATTAACTATAACTGAGTTACGATCTTAATTTACTACATAGTAGGTCGTTAGATTAAGTGGTTGGATTACTATATTAATCAATAATAAAAATAGTTTCCTCAATAGGTTTGAGTTTCATTTTGTAAGAAATCGTTGAGTTTCAGTCCCCCACCTCACTTCCCCGAAACCAATACGAGTTGCCCTCCGCCAGATCAAATAGCCCCCCCCCCCGTTCAATTCCTGGATACGCCCTTGTTGGGCACTGAAAGAAAATGTACACAAATTTAACTCAAGATGCCTTTACTGAACAATATAACACAGCAGAATGAAATACACAGCAGACAACAAACGTATTTTTAAAGAAATAATTAAGTAATACTGAGCCAAAACGATTGCAATGGTTCTAGGGCATGATCGTACGATTTAAAACCGTCTAATGTGAAAGCTTGTATTTGGCCGCGTACGCCACTGAGTTATCTGTCGCCATCCGGTCGCCGTCCGGTCGCCGTCCGGTCGTCGTCCGGTCGCCGTCCGGCTGCCGTGTGTCGCAGTGGCAGTGGACGGCTGCTACGCGGCGACCGGACGGCGTTTTGCCGCCGCCGATTGTAATGTGAAAGGGGCCAATGCCGTTCTTAAGGCCACTGTAAGAATGTCGCCGTACGATTTTCTGCCGTTCGGTCAAAACCGTGTAGTGTGAAAAGAGCCTAACAGTATATATAGTGTTACAAGCGTCTAACGAATGAAACTAAAGCTTTTCCGCAGCCGTGGTATTTAACGCTCTTGTCTCTCGTTTTAATACCGGCCGATTTAAGTCCTCTCTTAGAGCTGGGATTTTTCAATTCAGTGTTGCGTTATAACAGTACAAACGCTAAACATACAAAGAAAAGTATCCTAGTAAAGTTATGTTTGCATATGTACAACTGAATGGTCGTGAAGGCCAAGTGCAATTCTTCAGAAATAATACAAAAAAGTTTTACGTAATCTGTAACCAACCGAACAAGGCGGACTGGTATCCGATAACATCTTAGCTCTGTCTCCCTCTCTCTCTGTGTGTCTCGCGTTTGACATCTTACCGACAGCTGAGGTCATTACCTCCTTGGTGCGACAAGCCAGATTTAGGTTTCCAGCGTTGGAGTGAATGCCCAGGTGGCTGCTTGATAGATACCGCACCTGACTTTCACCCTGTCCTTCCCATCTGCTACAGCAGATCAGAAAAAAACTCAGTTTGAAATCCACAAACCAATATCGTCCAGAATGCTAGGCTAGAAAGAAACTTTACACTGCATTGATATTCCAGTAAATGAGGGACTAAAATCGCGCTCATTTTAAACATTAAATTACTTGCTGTTTGTATTCGCGTCAATTTTTAACGCAGTAATCCATTGACTAATACAGAGGTGTCTCTTAAAATTTGCACAGATATTAACAACTAGTGTAAGCCCGTGAACTTTTTTGCGTATCGGCACGGGTCTAGAATAGTTCCTGTTTCTAGGATGAAAGATTATGACAGGTTGACCTGATTTGAACAAGTATAAACATGACATGTGTTTCAGGGTGAATACAATCTCTTGAACTTGAAGAATTCAGAAGCATTAATAGAGGTATTGATTAAAAACGAACAGGGACGATAGCACAATCGTATAATTGCTTAAATACAAAGGGGACTCCACCACTTTCGGAACCGACGCGGAATTGGCACTAACCTGTTGAAATTTGGTTTATTTTTCTTTGTCTACATGTACTCTTCACGATTTGCGCTCTTGCTTTGCGGAAAACGTGCCAGGAATTTAATTAAAAACGCTGAAATATGAGAGACTGCGCAACTGCGAAATGCTATCAGCCCTGCAAAAATAACGTAAAAATTATTGGTACGGGGATCACATCAACCTAAACAGTTTCATTTCGTTTCGTCGTGGTTACGTTGAAATACGGCCAGGACCAAGAGAAAAAGTTTTACGAAATTTTCGTCCCGCTGCATCAATCACGGAAATGGCGTATTTGTTTACAACGGAAGCAATCGTTTCTATGTAAAATGGCGGGCATCACCGAATTACAACTCGGATAAATATTGTCTATATGTCAATTTTGTGCGACATTTTACAACGGAGAAGAGCTGAAACAGCAAGAAAACATTACAAAAAAGGATTAAAACAACATTTTAAGAGACTGATTTTTCAACGCTGGCAACGCAGGTCATATTTCGCATTTTTAATTAAATTCCTGGAAAGTTTTCCGCAAAGCAAGAGCGCAAATCGTGGACATGTTGATGAAGCAAATAAACCAAATTTTAACAGGTTAGTGCCAATGCCGCGTCGGTTCAGAAAGTGGTGCAGTCACCAATACAAACTTGACTTGTCTATGACCCTTAAAGTTCATTCTGCAAAATTTTAAAAATTCCTGTTTGCTTAGAAAGCATCACGTTGTTTTTTTTATTGAGACTGGGCAAACACTCATAATGTAATCATTGGTCATAGTATCTGTAACAGCCAGAGAACTTAATACACATAACATATTATTAAACAGTTGAGCAACTCGGTAACATATTTGGTCTGATGTCCACTTAACACATACAGCAAACATGAGCAAAGACCATTAACGAAAGTGGTCAGTAAAATACCAAAGAAGCAAGTAAACCGTAATGCATAAACTTTGGTCAACTAACAAAATTAGAGAAAGTTTTAATTAAACAGAAATTTATCCTAAGCTGCGACGACAATTTACATTCGTGGTTACAGCAGAGACTATGAGTAATTTAATTTTTTTAAAGTTTTTTTAAGTTGCTTTCATTAGCAACAGGTTACTGAAAAGCAAATCCACGTTTTTTCAGCAGCAAAATTTATAAATATTTTTTAAACTGTTAAACGCTACGAAAAGCAAACTTAATGAATGTATTACGGCAATTAATTTGATAGCAGTTGCTTAGCTATTAAATTGAGGACATAACCACGAATTTCTTCTAATAGTATCTCTGGTCGCTGTTTTGCGAGCAAAGGCTGACACGTAACCCTGTTCTATAGCCAAAACTATCGAGGTGACTGAATGAGTGACCTTAAGAAATTATATGGTAGATGTTGCCTCGTCGATCTGTTGAGTTTTTGGTTATTCTATTTTGTATTAAAAATATAGCAGTTTTGATGCAACATTTGTCTTACCAGATCAGAAACAACCTCAGTCTAAAATTCACAAATCAATATCATCCAGAATGCTATACTGGAAAGAAACCTTACACCGCATTGATATTGCAATAAATGAGGGACGAGAGTTATAAGAAAACTAAAATCTCGCTCACTTTAAACATTATATTTCTTGCTGTTTCTATTCGCTGCCGTTTTTAACGCAATAATCCACTGACTAATACAGAGGTGTCTACTAAAATTTACCCAGATACTAACAATGTTGCCTCGTTGATCTGTTGAGTTTTTTGTTATTCTGTCTTGTATTAAAAATTACAGCAGAAACAACTTCAGTTTAAAATTCACAAACCAATATCATCCAGAATACTAGACTGGAAAAAAAAACTTTACACTACATCGATATTACAACAAATGAATGACAAGAAGCATAATTAAACTAAAATCTCGCTCACTTCGAACATTATTTTCCTTGCTGTCGGAAGTTCGCGACGTTTCTAACGTAATCATCTACTGAGTAATACAGAGGTCTCACCTAAAATTCACACAGAAATTAACAATGTTGAATTTTTGGTTATTCTATTTTCTATTAAAAATTATGGCAGTTTTATTATAAAATTTTCCTTTGATAATTCAAAAAACTGTGATATTTCCGGGGAATCTTTGTGAAATACACCTTAAGAATGGTGTCAGCTTTGAAACGATTAGCTAGAGTAATTTTGCTTAATGGGTAGTAACGGTAAAATTCTAGTAAAAACTATAACTGGAGTCATAAACTAAAGCATACCATATCATCAGCCCATCACATTCAGACTAGTAGATAAGACTAGTTTAGCAACGGCATTTAGAACGGATGTATCTTATCATTCTGCTTGTAACAAATTTTAACGTTTTATTTTGTATTATAGCTAAAAAAATCCTCTTTACACGAAATAGTTTAATGTCGTTTCATGTTGTAACATGACGCGCTGTCGCCACGTTACAAGGTACATTTTTATTATTGTATATGTCATAATGTTAAGTAATTTACATAAATCTTGGGCGACCACCTAAATAGATTTTTGTTGTAATTTTATAAAGTACGCAAGATTCCAAGTGAGGACTGTAATGAAATGGTGAACTTATACAGTGTATCGTAGCAAAGCGAATATTAAAGAGTTATTGAGCTATGTAGGCTTGAAGCTAATCTTGGTCTTCCCGAACCTTGGCGACAAGAAGTCGCGGATTTGGGATTTGCCAGACCACACACTCTGCTCCCTACGGATAGGCGGTCAACAAGGTTACTCACCGGGCGGGAAATGCCTGCCGCCAGAACACAGAGTCAGAGTCGTCCCCGAACGCAGCCGAATATGTCCGACCTCTGTTAGATACTCTAGGCAAATCACCTATCGGGGATATCACGTGACATTAGGTGCCGACCTGAAGATCCGATCCAAATGAGCGTATAACTTAAAATCCTGGGAATTTCTGTTGTATGTGAGCTTCGAGACTGCAAAGGGGCGGAGCGAGAAGTTTCCTCGTGGACCGAAGAGCGAGGAGCTGGACATTCTAACTTCGATCTTCGAGTCCAAGCTATGCGAGTCTAGTCTGAGGTTGACTTGGAAAGTTGACTTCTTTCGCCAACTGCTGCTGCAAGCTTGCTGGAGCAAGCTTATCACAGCAACACAACCGGTAATGCGATGATGCGCATTGTCAGACCAGAGATGCCTATAGCCGACTTGTGAGATAATCTCACATATCGTGGGTCCGCTACAGTCACCGCAGACATCAGACGCAGGACTACTATGGTAACTTATTACGACCAAGCCATCTGATTGTGCATTCCGTGAAACAGAACCCGTAAGCGACTTTGAGAGGATAGGTCCATGTTCTCACTTTATAATTTGTAAAAACCCCTGAGCTAGCGGCATAATTTGCCAGATCTAGTTAATTTCGAATGATATATTGTTCATTCTGGCGCCCATGATTTTCTTTTTAACTGTAAAGTCACAGTATTATGATACCTTTGTCTGAGGTCGTCATAACTTGTATTTTTCATTGTTTCCAATTGTCATTATTTCTTGCATTTTGATTCTGAGATATATTTAAAAGTAAATATACAATTGTTTGCTTGCTCATGACGGCTAATTGTAACTCTGAGCGTTGCTTTTATGATTTTGCCAATTTGTGTTAATGTTAACGGTAAATTCGCTCAGACTTGTAATCGCCAGTGATAAGAAAATAAATTTCATATTGTGACAATTTTTCCTAAATTCCAACTAACGTCGAGATTCTTGCAAAATTAATAAATTTTCACTCCTTCATAAAAATTAAAATTAGAAATCCACAATTATTAATCATAAAGGTATGAAATATAATTGTAACGTAGTTTGCCCACCAAGGCACCCACCCCATAATGTCGCCCAACGCCAGATGAGACATTACTACTTAATGTCTGCGAACTTGGTGGCACTAATTCAAATTAATACAATTTGGAGCCCAAATTCAGAAAGTTTCATGGAATGTTGCACATGTCTTTTGGCAGTTTTATCATTCTTGTAGTCAATAGATATTCATACAAGATTTTATTTTGATGTTTCACTTATATTTTAATGCATAAAGTTCATTTTGTTTCAATGCATAAAATTTATTTTGTTTCAACGCATTAAAAGGAAGTTCATTTGTGTATTTCAATTGAGATGCAATACACTTTGTATTGTAACAATCTTGTGATCAGTTTAAAATTTTTAAATGAGTAACGTCAGTGTTTTTTTTTCTTAATGCATGGTAGCTGCTAAGAAAATTAAAGACACGCATGTTTTGCCCATGTGTTTGAAAGTAAGTCTGCTTTCATGGTGTTGTGTTGCATGGTTCATCGTTGCTTTTCTCTTGCTGTATTTTGGAGGGGTGTATGTATTGTGTGTATTGAAATTCGCGGTATTTTTGTTAATGACTCATGAAGAGAACCAATATACGCATGTTCAAAAATAACAAACTAAGATTGGAGGGAGTGTGGAAACTACCTACCACTGTTCTTACAACTGTTTTCTGCTTGGGGTTTAAAATTATGTCACTTTCTGGGAATAGCTTATGTCAACACCATTCAGTACAAAACGTTTTTGGCTTTTCTGTCCTAGGCTAAGATATATAGCCTTTGAGGGTTAGAAAACCGTGAGCTGGCCCACGAGAATAAGACGTCTTTTTTAAGTGTATCACTTCCACTTTCAGTGTCTCTTCTATGTACTAAGAAAATCCATATCTATATTATACATTATGGCTTTACATGAAATTTATTAACAGATGAAACACAAACTGACTGCGAGAGAAATAAAACCTGAGTGACCGATACAACATTATAGAGAATTACACATGCTCACCGTCTGCCTGTCACGGTTCGGTTAGTTTTCGAAATTTCATGACAAAATATCTTAAGTACCCTGAAAAAAGTGTCCTATGTCCTTTCTAATGATACATATTATTTCCTTGTCAGATCTCATCAGGATCGGTTAAGCCGTTTAGTCGTGAAAACGCAACAAACAATCAGAGACACAGAGTTACTTTCGCGTTTGTAATGTCAGTGAGTTAGTTGTGGAGGTGCGATGAGGCTGCCGGAAGTGCAGTTATTACCTCTGGAGGCGTGCTCGGCTGAAGCGATGGCGGGTAAGGAGGTAGCCGCCATGCTGCCACAACTCCGCCTCCCCCCTCCCCCCCACCCGGGCCGCCGATTAATGCTCGCCGCCGCTGTTAATCGACCCCACACCCGCCGGACGCCGTTTCCATGGCAACGCGCTCACACACCTGTTGCTATGACAGACAGCTGGCGGAACTCGATGACAGTTGATCTATCCATCGCAACTTTTCATCAATTAGGGGTCAATTTCAGGCTACGTAAGTAGCTATTCTCATGATACAATCTCTGTTGATATGGTATTTCGAAGTAATCGCGTCTTTTTCTTATAAAGTCCTGGAGAATCGATCTATTGCAATATCTGCGGTCCTTGTCGACTTACGTCATTTTTAGGTTAGTCTTTGGTCTTACACTCTTTTCTCTATCAGATATGCTAAATTACTATATGTCACCATATGACCGACAGGTGTCGAAGCTGTATTTGAATCGATCTTCGCCGAAACATATCGATCTCAGGGCTGTTTGACCTTCTATTCGGCTCTCTGCATAAGAATTCATGTTATCATTCTAAGTTCGTTTGACATATAGATGAATCAATTCTCATATTAATCAAGGAATTTTACTGATAGATAATATCCAAGGATCACATTTTTTGACGCGTGGAAGCCTGTTTCTGTGTCAAATCCAGATTTTCCATTTCACTAGTTTGAAATGACGAGTCATAGTTTTCAAGCAAATTTGGCAACACATTTTTGAATGCATGTTAAATCGACGTATCCCGATATTAATTAAATTTTTCAGTCATTGGCGTGGTAGGCTCTTAAGATTCTGTAACTTTTGTTCACCGTTGCATCTGTTGCATTTGTTATACCGCAAGTAAACGAAGTCTTACTTCAGAGACACAATCTGATATATTTTGAACATAGTGCGAATCGATATATAGCAATTATTACCTGCTTAGATTGACTGCCAGAAATGCCAGGGTAGGCGAATGAATTATTTTGAGCCAATACTAACAACAGAGACGTCAGCAGAAATGAAGATCTTGAGAGAAATGGTACAGAAATTAGAAGAGATAGGGTAAGGGATGAAATGATGCATAAAAAGATTCCAGTCAATGAAAACCTACGCGAAAAAACTGTCAGAGCAAGTTTGCGGTGGCTGGGACATGTCAAACGGATGGACCAACGAGAGTAGCAAGGATATGGTTAGAAAAAAACTAAATGGTAAAAGACCAAGAGGCCGGTCCAGGAGGAGATGGTTCGATCTCGTGAAACTAGAGCTACAGGAGAGGGGTGTGCCATGGTCCAGAATCCAAGAAGAGGGAATCTACCTGGCGAGACAAAGGTGGCGAGGGCTCTTACAACGGTAAACTGGAAACGAATGAAAATGGTGCTGAGTAAATACTGAAACTTTGTATTATAGCGGCAGAATTATTTGAAAAACAGTTGTTCCGTCGTATTGCGATAAGCTACAGTTTCTGACGTCAATGACAGAACACAATTAACTATCTCTCCTTAGCATTTAGTATCTTTACCTGTTCGTTTGTTTATTTTTTTCACTTGGCCTGATGCTTCTCTGTATTTAACAGCGTTCAAGGGGCAAATTACAAATCTTTCTGCTGTGAAATGAGAAATTGTGGCGACAGATCTGAATAAAAATAGTTTTTAAATCATTTCTATTACCTCCCCGTCCTTGTCCCCTATTACTGCAATTGATTATTTTTCCTCAGTTTTACCTATAGCCTCAGAATCCCAAAATATTTAACCTTCTTTTTCGTTGTGTCATCTTTGAAAACTTTGAATTTGTTATACCGCAAGTAAACAAAGTCTTACTTTAGAGACACAACCTTCCTTATTGTCTACTGTGAAAAATTCTTAGTGAGGTCAACACCTTACTAAGAGCATGGTACAGCATGGTAGGTGAGAGGTAGAGCTATGGCCTCGTTTCCTGGGGAACGCGAGTTCGAACCCTCGACCAGCCATCCAGATTTCGGTTTTCCATAGTTTCCAGAAATCAATCATGGCCAAAACTGGGATGATCCGTTCAAAACGCCATAGCCGAATTCCTTCCAGTTCCTCCCAGCGTCTAATGATACTGATAAAGTGTATAACAATAAACAAAAAATGCCTACGGCTTCCAGCGAGTATTAACGGCTTGCATTTATGACTGTTTGAGGCATTAATAATCTATTTAATTTAATTAAAATTGCAGTGGAACACACGCTCCGGTGGCAATTTACCTACACACTGATTTTCCCCCTTTGCTGCACCCACCTACATTTGCCCTTTACAAATTTTAACTTTAAATTCTTTCAATGTTGTTGGTAAATTTTTCATGAATTCTCTCGGTATATTATTCCAATCCCTGGCACCCTTACCTAAAAAAGATCATCTTCCTACACTCTTTGTAAAATAACATTTGTTTTTACTTGCAAGTTTTTGTTTTACTCACTGTCAGTAATTAACAGTTTTTACCTGCACCGAGTCCTGTAAAGTTACTGGTTTTAAAATTATACTGAAAGTTATGCTCACAGTATTATCAATTGACCTGTCTAATGTAGGTATCGGTACTTCGCAGTTTATTCTTTAATCACAGTCGCCACCAGAGGTTAGTCTAAAGTACTAGAAATATGAAATGATACACTCACACATCGGGAATACCAATAGCAACACTCGTTTTATTCCAATAGTTTGTACCATACACTAGTACTCTGACCACCAACTGGAATTAATTAAATAATACTTATCCGAAGACTACAGATTCTTATTGAGTGAAAAGTTGATTAACGAACTACTCCTCATCAATAAGAAGCATATTGAATGTTCACATAACAGTTGCTAGTTCACTATAACACTTTCACTGTTCTCTAAATCTGTGTAGGTGTACTTTTCACTGTATGGCGGGTTTCACGGAATCGACGTCCTGCCATATTACCTTTACCGACGCGGACGCACGATTTCCGTATCCAAGTGCCCGAGAATGTTTTCCCGAATGTACCAAAAACATGTACACGCCGCCACACACTGTTCCCGCCACCGTAAACACTTGACTTACTACTGCTCTGCCACAGAGGTTAGTCTCTCGCGGCATATCGATAATCGATATTTATACCGATAATCATTAAACAAAGATTGCAAGCCCAATGTAATGTTACACCTTGTGCCTGAAATCGAGTGCCAGCTTGTGGTCATGGTCATGTTTTCCCTTCCATGCATTACTTTTAATTCTTACACCAATATCTTTCCATGCCTCATCACCAGTATATGCCCTGTACACTCCCATAACCCTCCTCATCCTCCTCCTGTCTTACAGTGAATCCCATTCCAGCTCTTTTATCATATCCGTCACTGATTGCATTCTGCGATAATTTCCAGAAACAAATCTAGCAGCCCTTCTTTGCACCCTCTCCAACTCCTGTATTTGATACTTAAAATGTGGGTTCCACACTACACTACCATATTCCAGCAATGGTCTCACCAAACTTTTGTAACCCAATTCCTTTACTTCTCTCGTGCATCCGTTATCACTCTCTCCAACAAGTGCAGAATTTTGAAACCTTTTCGCTCCCTAAGTAACGACGAATTGCATTTGTTTGGTAGTTTATACTGCTGAATCTACCATCGTGATTTTTCTGTGCAACATCTTACAAAATATTGTCTATAGATATAGTGCAGTTAAAACCCTGTTGTTGGATACTGAATAATGTCTGCGACCGAAATGATGTTTGATAACAGTAGGCAACCCGTGCGATTAATTTCTGGAATGATATATGATCAATAGACATGTTGGTGTTTTGCAGTATGATGAAACAAGAACCGACTATTGATTATTTGTCAACTGAAACAGGTGCGAAGCAAAACACTTACAACGTCTTACGAATCAATTAGAAATGATGGAATGTCTCCCTAACAGAAACAAAAATATCCGGAAAGCTTTATACTCCAGAAAACACATACAGTTTATCAATATTTCTGTGATATGTAATGTTGCTATCTAGCTCTAAGGGACCGTGCACAAACTACGTGGCTCGGTCCAGGGGGGGGGGGGGGGGGGTTGGCTTGAAGGCTACGCTAGGCTACGTGGGGGGAGGGGGGGTTCCGAGCCAGCCACGTAGCATTTCCTTTTATAACATTTTTCACAGTTAAAAACACGAATAGAACTCACAACAATATGTGAATATTTATTTCCCTCAATTAATTATCTCCGTATGTAATTTACAATAGTTCTGATAAAAGAAAACAGTACAAAATTTCTTCTGGAATCAAAAGGGAAACAAGCTACGTGCTACGTAGGGGGGGGGGGGGGGGTTAGAGGCAAAATCCACGTAGGGCTACGTGGGGTGGAGGAGGGGTTCACAGGAGGCCAAAATGGAGCTACGTGGTTTATGCACGCTACCTAATATGATCACAGGTTAGGGAGCGTCCATAAACCACGTTGCTCTATTTAGGCCTCCTGTGAAACACGCCTCCCCCCTCCCCCCCATGTAGCACGTAGCGTTACTCCCTTTTGATTTCAGAAGACATTTTGTAATGTTTTCTCTTGTCAGATTATTGTTAATTATGTACGGAGATAATTATTGGAAGGAAATAAATATTCACATGGTGTTGTGTGTTCTGTGCCTGATTTTAACTGCGAAAAATAATATGAATTGAGAAGCTACGTGGTCTGGATCGGAAGCCTCTCTCCCCCACGTAGCTCAGCGTAGCCTTCTAGCCATCCCCTCCCCCCCCCCCCCTCTCTAGACCCGGCCACGTAGTTTATGACGTCCCTTAACGACGCCAGTGAGCTTAGCTGCTTGACTCTGAATTATCGCATTCATAATTTTGACATTTGCGCGTTGAATTTCGAAAAATTCCTTTCTCAATTAATGATGTTACCAAAGCGGAGAACTTAATACTTGAAATGATACCACATTTATCGATTTTGGTTAGTATGAAGGGAGAGCGAGAAAAACAACACCTCTTAGAAATCTATATCTATAAAACGGAAACAGATAAATTTGTCTTATCAAAACTCGGAAACTACAGAGCACATTTCGATGGGGTTTTCACCGTTTTAAAGCTTAGAATCTCAATTCAGTTGTTTGGCATGTCTTATGTTTCAACCTTGACAAATATCGCAGGAGCATTAAATGAAATTCTGAACGTAGGATGACAAATACCAGAGATGGAAGGATCAGATGTTGCATACTTCGCACTAACCACACAACTACAATGTCTCTGACCATAGCCTTTAATTAAAGCAATAAGACAACTTTACAATAATAACTATTTTGCACACTAAACAAAACTTGAAATATTATTTCCTTTAATTCGGGATATTCAATTTTTAAACGCCATAGATAGCCTTAACTTGACATATTCTTTTCTTTAAATCGGGATATTCAATTTTTAAACGCCATGGATAGCCGTAAAAACAACAGAGATTTTCTTTAACCACGATCTCTGGCAGTAGGCCTACAACTACAATATCTCTGGCCACCAGTATTGGTCTTCTGTTCAACGATATTATTATTCTGGATTCACTTTTGATATTTGTATAAAAGGCTGAATCTGCGGAGTTAAAGTATCTGGCGTTTCGAGCAGAAAGTATATCCATTCACTTCGCAATTGAATCAAATGTGAGTTTCTAACATAATCTAGCGTTTTTTTAGTAATATAGTAATGCAATTTTTTGACCAAACTAATGAAGCTTGATCCACATGAATCTTTTTGGACGAATGAAAATAGTGTACGTGCAAATAAACTTCAAACCACACGTTTCTTGGTAGGGGCCGGGTGAATCTAGGTTTGCTTTAATTCCGAAAAAGTTGGCGCGAATTTTATGAAACTTTGTACAAATGATTCTCATTGCGGGGATAAAAATAGCGTACGGGAACTACGCTAGTAATATACACCGTTATTTCAATGAACGGCGTATACAGTCTAGGAGACGACTTGCAGTGATTGTTGTATTGAGATGTTGTATCTGTAGCAGTGGGACGTGGGTCTCCTAGTTCGTGCGTGCGTCGGCAAGCGTGACTTGGCGTGATATCTTAACGCCACGCACGGCACAGCCAACACCAGCCCGGTTCATAAACTCTGCTCACACCCACCAAATGAAGACTTCCAGCGGGCAGGCCACAGTTTAGATAACACCTACAAGTCGGTCCTGTCACAGGGCTTGTTATACATCAAAGATTGTGCTCGTTCAAGATACACCAGCTCTACACCGCATACCATTAAATCGGAGGAATGCCAACATCACTTCGGTTTATCTATATAGTGACACTGATATCTCTGACTCAAACAATTCTATTACTGATAAAACCGGAAAATCCTCAAAGGGATTGTATAAAAAATTAATTCCGTAACAAGTGCGTACTTGGTGCATACTCCCAAATATTTGTTTTATACAGGCGGTAACATGTGATGAAGGTAATTTCGGAAACCGTCTACTTGCGCATAAAATATAACGATATCACTGTGACCTGAATTGAAATCCTACACACGAACTATATTCAACACTAATACTAAATTATAAGCTGATTTAAAAAAAAAAATGAAATAAAAATTCTACTGTAAGTCATGAAAGTAAATAGCAATGTAAATTTCCCATCTTCTGTAGGACTACAATACAAGAAGAACATGATAAATATGAAACTGGATCGTCATCAGACCACTGTTCACTGTCTACTGTTTGCAGTGCGGTATCATTGCACAGAAAAGTAAGCTCAATAACTGCTAGATAATGCCGCCTTACATCAATGAATGCTGCTCGTCAGATTCATATCAGGATATTTAATAGACTTACATCCCTAAAAATTTCAGCAGTGTCATCAATAGACAGTAATGAGGGATTAATAACCACGAAATTTGATGTGAAATTCCGCACACATTATTTCTTCATCAGTCTATTTGTATCTCAGATAGGTCTCGAAGAAAATAATGCATTCCTCCCTCCTGCCATCCAGGTATAGGTTGTCCATTGCTTAGCTCTTTTTTTTTTTTTTTTTTTTTTTTTTAAACAAAAAAAAAAAAAACCGAAGGAGTTAATTTGTTTCCCAACAACGACACTCAAATTTTCGATAGAAAATTCTTGGACATCCCTTTCAATAACAAATTATCTCCGTAAACAACCTATTGTGACTAGAAAAATCATATTTTAATTTTGATGGATACAGTATCCAAGATATTTATTTATTTTGCGTATAATGCTATATGATATTTACAACATTCAACATCAATTATACTGTATTCAATGAACAGGAGTTAGATGTTGGAGACAGCAGTCTTCCAGACAGGGCGACGTGACTTCAGCCGTGTTTTGCATTCCCTGATATCTCCATAGATGGGAAGAGCCTCATTAGTCAGAATTCTCGACCATAGTTTTATTAGAACATTTTGCCTGCTGATGTGAGGTGGTGCGGATGTTGTTGAGCACCGGCAGCCACTGAATAGGTGTAGATAGAAGCGAACTAGTTATAATGCGCATTGTATGGCGAAGCTGATCGTCCACCAACTGGGCGTGAGAGCTATTAAGCCATACGCTGGAGCAGTATTAGTATCCAAGATGAGACTGTGTTTCTAGATTGCTAAGAATATTGGACACTTCTTTTTTTTTGTTTTAGGCTATATGGCTTGTTGGCATCGACTCTATGAGAGCTGAGAAAGGGTTAGGGCAAGAAACCGAAAGGAATGAACCATTTCAGCCAACGCCTGGAGTAATTTTGGGAGACCATGGAAAACTGAAATCAAATAGCCGACGGGGATTCGAACCCATGGGATTACATTGGTCTAGGTAACAGAGTAGAAACATCTTTACATTAGATAGCCAATGGTTAAAAAAAAAAAAAGAATTCTCCTACACTGTCGACATCCAAATATATTTTATTAACTGCTAATGACAAATAAAGAGTCTAAAGCGTCTCTAGAAGGTTAGATAAGTTCGCGCTTGTGGAAGAACGTAGGCAAAGTTAAGAAATTACTGGAAGTTGGTCAATTGTGAATATTTGTAGAAGGATGGTTTCTACGTTTTCTCTAGCAGTCTTTATGCCTGCTACCCGCGCTCTAAAGCTGTAGAAGCAGATTTCAAACCTTTCGGGCTCGTTTAGGTTCTAAACATTTTGTGAAAAATGCGTTTGCCATTTAACTTCGAGCGGCATACTGATTGATGAGTTTTGTGATCTCAATCGTAACGGAATTTCGCAGATGGCTTGCGTACTGGCATTTGTAATTTAATTTAATTTTAATTGCGATGGAGAGCTCGTTACAGTGGCAATTTTCCAACACATCCAATTTTTCATACATGACCCCCTTACCTACGAAACAAAATCTTCCCTGTGCGCAACATTTAGCTACTGAATTATCCAAACTGCTATTCATCAGTGACAAGGATTAGTTTTCACAAGAATAAAATTATATTTTAAGTACTGATTAAAGCAAAACTGATTTTTCTCCTTATTAATTCACCGTAGCAACAATGTAGCTAATATTTATCAATCCGACTATTTTGAGAAGTTGCAAGAAATTTTCTCACTCCATGGATTAATACATTATTGGATATTCCTAGTCCATCATTCAGATTATTCGTTCGATAGCCGCTGACTGGTGGTAAAATTGTAATTCGAAATGTGTAGTGCAGAGCTTTCAGCGATGGTGTACAGAAATGCGTAATCCCAAAACCTAAAATTTAGACAAAATTATATCAAATATTGAATTAATTCCAAGGTCTAACCTGAAGAGCCAGCGCGTATAAAGCGAAATTTACAGCCATGCAGGCCTTTTATTACATCGTCCTAATCAGTTTTGACCATTGACTTCCTATTAAATTGGTCTGGAAAGTTAGTGGTCTAGCAATAAACAAAAAAACTATCTGAAAATTTTGCTTAAACTTCAGTGTAACATCCGTTAACATCAACACAATTATTCTAACCATATTACAACTCAGTTATGCAGCCGGTATAAGGACTGACAACGAAAAAAATAAAAGTTTCTCTATTTCGTAAAAATAAAAGGGATAACAATTAGCGAATGTTTGGATTTTCTGAAAGAAATCCTAGTAGCAAAGATCCAAATCTCAGAACCAGTAGTTTTAAGAAATGGAAAAGTGTTTTCGTTGCCCGGATACTGCTTTAACATTCTTAAGATAAACAGTAAATAAAACCTCTGCATCATCATGACAGACCGATGCCATAACCATTCCTCCTTATGCAACTTTTTTTTGCTTATGGCTTTACGCCTCGTCGACGTCAAGGTCATTAGAGGCATGATGGGACTGGGGCAAGGAACGGGAAGGAATTCTGCCATGGTCTTTTGAAGGATACATTCCGGCATTCGTCTGGAGTGATTTGGGGAAACCATGGAAAACCCAAATCTGGATGCCCGGACGGAGATTCGAACCGGCGTCCTCCCGAATGCGAGGCCAGAACGTTAACCGTTCACCCACCACGCTTGGTTTTTTGGAACTATTTTTGCATTTATAAACTTGCTGGTGTTCACTATTTTAACCACTGTTTGGATTCCGATGTTTAATGGTAAATCAATCTAACTTGGATTGTTATGAATTGACACAAAGAATCGAATTTATTCTTGTTTAAATGTACTAAAGCCTTTGGGGATTTCAAACGAATGCACTTCTGGTATGCTGTTAGCAACCTTAGTAACATTTTTCAGCTAAGCTCTTCCGGGTGCAATTTTGCGTGCTATATTGATACTACTCGTTTCCCTGAAACACTCATGATCCTAAGCAATTTCAGTCACTTTTTACGCGTTGGCAACCGATTCTTTTATTTGATCCATGGTTTGTATTGTTGTTCGAAATTTTCATGTGAATCACTGCCAATATTTGTGCGATTAGGCCTTAAGACAGTACTCCACTTCTCAGTTGTCAAAAATATATTTTTTTTTTTTAAGTGACATTCTATTAGAAAGGATTTTGTGCATATATGACATTCAACAAAAATGTTTTAAGGAATATATAAAGTTTTTTTTTCTTTTTTTAACTGCTTAACTTCTCTTAACAGTGAGGTCTTTAGAGACGGGAAAGGATGGGGGGCAAGGAATCGGAAGGAATTCGGTCATGGCCTTTTGAAGGAAGCATCCCGGCATTTGCCTGGAGTGATTTGGGAAACCATGGAAAACCCAAATCTGGATGCCCGGACGAGGATTCGAACCGTCGTCCTCTCGAATGCGAGGCCAGAACGCGAACCATTACACCACCACGCTGGGTTATATATATATAAAGTATTTGTGATTGAGACTACTGTGTTGAAGTGACGGTTTAATAGACTGAATTAAAATTTTACATTTGTGATTGCGACAAATAAATCAACCTGTAAAAAAAGTTTGCATCTGTGATGAAGGCCGAGATTCTATCAGATCATCCTCCTACGACGCAAAGCAACTTTACGATGTCATCAAAAACATACGGCAAATGGATGATCTAGTATAGTAATGAGATACATACTTCTTCCAAAACATGTTAGCAGAACAAGGACATAGCAGCAGTTTGGGCTTTTCACCGATGACCATTGACTTTGGTCGAAAGAATGGTAAAAACGAATCAGAGTACATGCGTAACATGACATCTTGAAAAGACAGTATTTTGCAAACAAGAAGAGAGAAAGTCTCGTATTGTGCAATTGAAATATAACTATAGAATTCAGGTGAGGAGATATAAAGGCACAAGTAAAACCCTAACTACTTTGTGATGCAGAAGCCACGGATGATACAAAAGAACTGCTATGTAAAAGTGTAACGAAGATATGGGAAGTAACGCAAAAAACTGAGGGATTGAATATGGAACAAAATCATTAGATTTCTGTGCGAAGTACAAAATATAAATAAAGTTCTGAAAACAGATACGTACAAAAAAGACAAACACATAACACAAACTTAGAGAAAAAAAAGAAAGTTCATACAAAGACAAAAAAAATCACCCAGAAAAACAAAAAACATACAGAAAAACATAAAAAGGGAACCCAAAAACAGAAAAGCACATAACACAGAAGACACAGGAAAAGCAGACACAAATTGGAAAAATCAAAAGCAAAAACAGAAAGAGCAAACACAAAACAGAAAAACCAGATATAGCACTCAGGAAACAGAATAATCACAACACAAAAGGGAAAAAACACAAAAATATACTCAAAAGCAGAAAAATCATTCAAAACAGTAAAAGAACACACAAAAACAGAAAATCGCATGCAAAAACAAAATAATCATAAAAAACAGGAAAAGCACATACAGGTAACAGGAAAAGCACACACAAAAACGGAATTTCACACAAAAATAGAATAAGCACGCACAAAAACACAAATAGCACACACAAAAAAATGATCAAAAAGAAAAAAAGAAAAATCATGCACAAAACAGAAAAAGTGCATACAAAACACTGGAAAAGCATTTACGAAAACGGAAAAACCATATTCACAAACGGAAAATCACAAACAAAAACAGAAGAAAAACCCAGAAAATCACACGCAAAATACACACAAAGACATCCACGAGTCGTCTTATAGGTTAGTGGTTAATGTGCTTGCATTAATAGTTCAGCGTTCTCGTCAAAATCTCGGTATTCACAAGAATTTTTCTGTCTTTGCTTTGTTCATATGTACGTGTCCCGCATTCCACGTTAAACCGATGAGAGAGACAAATCGAAACTCTGCCGATACACGACAGAAATACTCTTGCAGTCTCCAGGTAAACAAACGCAATAAGCATTTTTTCCCTTTTTTTTTTAACGCTCCTACAGACTACACGAAGAAAGAATGATGGATTATAAATGCCCAGTAACAAAAGAGGAAGCGGAAGGTTGGGAGGAATGTTTTAGAATAACATCAGAACATGAATGGAAAAGAGGTGAGGCTAGGAGTATAACCAGCAAATAAAAGACAAAGAGAAAAGAATACTAAGACCCCTAAAGTATAGAGTCAATAGGCATTTAGATTCAAATAAAGAAATGAGGAAGCTGATCAGTTTTTACGACGGTCTTTGTGTGGTAGCACTGCCATAAGGCATCAGCCGTCTGGAAAGGTCGAATACCGACGAAAATCGAGAGCAGCTATCGACCGCAGCGCCGGAAGGCCTGGTGCGGCAGCACGAGCAAAAGGAAGAGCGGAGGTTGGAACGTTTATCGACGTGCACCCCGGCCGGGCATGAATAATAGGCGGCGGGCCGAGCCGCGTTTTATTGCTCGCTCTGCCTTATAACTGTACAGAGCGGTGATTAATATTTATATCTGCTTACCACGCTTCATCGAGATAGTCGGGTCGACCAGGCGCGACGGCCATACCCCAGTCGCTTCCGTCCCTGCCCGCACTTCCTTCTGGCGAAACCGTCTGGCTTGTACAACCACCTGCTTCTCCGCATCAATTACACTGCTTGAATGGGGACTGCACGACTTTCACCACCTATCAAAAAATGGTAATAACCTCCTCAAATCTGGATTAATTGTTTCAATACAATGTCTTCTTTAAAAACTCAGTCACATTTTATGTAAAAAAAAAAAGTAAAAATTAAATTAAAAATACCGAGGATTATACAATTACCGTGGCACGGCAATTTTTTGGAGGATTCTTATGTAACTCGGCGATACAAATGGAAAGTAAAGAATAAAGTTTTCCGGTATCTCTCTTAGTTCTCGATATATGGCGTCTCAAAACTGATGTGCTTAAACTGAAATGCGGACTGCACCAGAAGAAAACTTTTGCCGAAGCCAAATTTGATAATGGAGTCTTATGTAGGCCTACGTCGACAAGAAAAATCGAAAGTGAAGAGCAAAATTTTTCGATATCTCGCTTAGTTTTCGAGATATCGTACCGATCGTGGTGGGTAAACGGTAACGCTCTGGCATCGCATTCGGGAGGACGCCTGTTTGAATCCCTGTCCGGGCATCCAGATTTGGGTTTTCCATGGTTTTTCCATATCACTCCAGATGAATGCCGGAATGCTTCCTCAAAATTACCATGGCCGAATTCCTTCCCGTTACTTTCCCCCACTCCTATCCCTCACAGAGCTTTCGTATTTCGAAATCAAGGTGGTAAGGTTGAAATGCCACCTGGATCACAAGAAAATTTTCTCCAAGAGCAAATTTTATGACGGGTTCTTATGGAACTCGACGAGATAAATTTGTTCCGATATTTCGCTTAGTTTTCGAGATATCGTATCTCAAAATTGAGGTCGTTAAGTTGAAATAAGGCCTGTACCAGAAGAAAAATTTTTGAACGCCATGTTTTATGATGGAGTATGTAACTCGGCGAGGTAAATCAAAAGTGAAGATTAAATTTTTTTGATATTTCTCTTAGTTTTCAAGGTATAGTATTTCAAAATACAGGTCGTTAGGTTGAAATGAGACCTGGATCAAAAGAAAAATTTCGCCAAACCCAAATTTTATGATGGATCCTTATGTAACTTGACGAGATAAACCGAAAGTGAAAAATAAAATATTTTAGATATTTAGCTTAGATTTCTAGATGTCATACCTCAAAATTGAGGTGGCACCTATAACTAATTTTTGTTATTCAATACCCCGACAAGTAAGCGAAATATCAAAACATTTTATCCTACACTTTCGGTTTGTCTCGTCGAGTTACAAAGAATCCGTTTTCGAATTATGGTGCCGCAGTTTTCGTAGCAAAGTCAAAACGCTGAAATATGAGAATGTCGTTTAACTATCAGATGCCGTCAATGATACGGAATTAATAGAAATCTCTTGAAATGTTGGTTAATTTTTTATTATGTGTTCTTGCCGTTTCAGCTTATCTCCGTCGTAAAATCACAATAAATATATAATTCCAAAATATTTTCTTCGGCGTCGTGGTATATGCGTCGCGCATCGAATCGATAGAGGTGATCGATTGTTTTCGTTGTAAGCAAATACGACATTTAAAGATTGAAGTCACAGAAGCAATTTTACGAATGGCTATTACGAAAATTTTCTCGTGGTTCAGGCCGCATTTCAACCCAACCTCCATGAAGAAAACAAGGCGATTTCGATTGTATGATTCCATTACAGACAATATTTACTGTACATTTGCAGTGTAATAGAATTTCGTATTTTTAATTTAATTTGCGGCGACTTTTTCTTTAAATTTTAGTTCGGAACTTGGAGCAGTTAATCCAAATTTCAAGAGGTAAGTACTATTTTTGATAGACGGAGAATGTAGTGCAACTTCCATGGAATTTATTTGAGCACGTTAATAGTTTGAAAAACATAAGAAAATTGGTTGCGCACAAGAAATGTTGGTGACGTCACCGAACAAAAGAAGTTACTTCACGCCTTTCATGAACATCAATTGGCATGTTCCATCATGTTATTTTATATAATACTTGCTATATATTTTATCCCATTCCTATTGAGTTAATTTTATAAATTCAACTAAAACAATAAGTATATTATTTCCAAAAAATTTAACCAGACAGGTTATTTATTATGACAAAAACTTCCACAGAACCAGAAAACTGAGAGAGAGGAAGATACTTCTCATAAAAAAGCTGCAACAAAATATGAGTTCAATTTTTTATAAAGGTGAATAACACGTCAATGGAATTGAATGATTGTTTTATTCTTTTTGTCGTACTCGTTTCACTCTATTTCCAGAGCATCATCAGCGACATCTGTTTTGTATTTATACATTTAGTTAGTTACATTCGATTTAACAAAGCAATATAAAGTTAAGTTGAAATTAAATTTTAACTTACATGTTACTATTTTATTTTGTCCTCATGGTCAGGTTTTCTGTATTTGTATGATTCATTTTGGAATCTTCTGACGATATGAAGCACTACACTGCACCGACCAGATTACACATTATCACCATTATTTACTGTGGGAACTGCACCACTTTCTCGACCTACTAGAAACTGGCACTAACCTGTTGAAATTTACATCAGTCGCTTCGTCAACATGTCCTCTTCACGTTTTGCGATCATACATTGCGGAAAAGTCGCCAGAAATTTAATTAAAAATGCCGAAACATGAAAGGCTGAGCAACTGCGAAATTCTATCAGCACTGCAAAAAATAACATAAAAATTATCGGTACAGGGATCATCTCAACCTAAACAGTTTCGTTTTGTCGTAGACATCGTGGTTAGGTTGAAATTCGGCTGGACCAAGTGGAAAAAAAAATCCGAAATTTTTGCTATGCGGCTTTACTGTCACTCTTAAACATGAGAAAGTAAACACCACACCATGTTTTCCAAGTGCATAGAGTGTGTGTTTGTTTACGTTAAATATGAGTTCTATACAAGAATTTAGTTTGAAGTCATCACCAGTTAAAATATGGAACAGTCTTACCAGAAAGCATGAATATATTGAAAATGAACGTATAGACTGAAACAACAGTAACTGGGTAGACAACCGACAGCAGTAATTCAAACAAGCTCTTCATTCATTATCTATTTCATTTTTCAATGTGGCACTTCTAATTCCAGTTTTCTCGTTGCTTGGCTTTCGATAAAAGTTAGTTTTAACCAACGCTTCCATCCTGCTCGCCTCAAATAAACACGAAATCATAATGACCTTCTTTAAGGAGGGAAACATCCAATTATAAATTTTAGACAAGTAGAAAATCCAACATGAAACGACCGGAACAAAGTTAGTACATTTACAATCGTACACCACTTGAACAGATATATCCTCATACATATCAGCCAGTCATAATAGTAGAATTTGATGCCATAGTGAACGATTAGGGCACCAATGCTACACATTGACCCAAATAGAATTAAGGTATAGTGTCAAAAATCCCAAAAATTGTATAATAAACACTCTACGGCGCAGATAAGAAATATAATAAAGTAAGCGATTACATGTCGACTCATAGTATAACACCAAGAAGTAAACAGATAGATATAGAACTGTAAAGGAATTGAAATACAAAAGGTCATACAATGTAAACTGTAATGTAAATTTTGCATATTTAAAACTGTAAAGAAAATGAAATGTAAATTGTTAAACTATATAAATGGAACTGTAAAGTAATGAAATGCAAATTGTCATAAAACGCAAAGAACTTTGCTGTGTGGCTCATAAGGCCGAAAGCCATTTAAATAAATAAAACTATAGAGATCAAGTAGTCACAGGAAGGTAGCAAAATTCGATAGAGCTTTAAATTATTCTGAAGTCATCGCCTGGCGTCTTGCAGTGAGTTCCAAGTGCAGACATTCTGATTTCGTCTCGCGGTATATTACTTGATCGAAAATTCGACATATGTTCGGCCACTCATGTGCAAGAGCAAAAAAACAACAACAAAGGAACAATAGGGAAAAATGAGAATAAGAAGTTACCTGCAAACTTCCTTCCGCAGCAACAGTGAATAAGGTAAAGGACAGTATTATTTGGACTAAAATCTTTTGTGGTTTATTGCAAGAGTTGTTTTCTTTCAGTTATACAGGTTAACGTAATATTCCTTTATCATAAAGCTGGTTGCGTCACCTGGAGGTTGTCCTGGTCCTACTCGAGTCTTTACATGGTACTGGAAACTATCTCATATGTACGCCAGGAACGCGCAGTGGACAGGATTCCACATTAAGGAGTTACGTTCTAGTTAGCGCCATCCTGAAACTCTGTCACTCGGCCGTCGTAATAGTAAGACGTAATTGCTATCTCAGTTAGTAAAGTTACGTAAGAGCTGTAGATAACCGACCTGGCCGGCAGCTGTCCCCGTGACCTTGACCCTGACCTCGCACAGTAGGTTGGGCCACGCGTACGCCACGCACGCGCCATCACTGTTTCTCGCATTGCGCTCTTCAGCTGCACGTAAAGCTTACCTACAGTTTTGCATTTTTACGAATGAAGGCAAAATGTTTTCACCTCCTAATCTGTTAATAGGCTATATCTCTTTCATCTATATCACCATTGGCAATTCTCTGTGAACTTTGTAAATTTATATGAATTGATAGAAGTAAGAGATATCAAAGAACCTTAGTGTTTATGTCCCCAGTGCCTTATTTTTGTTGACTATATTTACATTATATTCATCAGCGTCGAATCTTAACTCATTTTTTTTTTCTGTCATCAGTCTTTCGGCTAGTTTGATGCAATCCCCCACCCCTTCCTATCTTCTGCTAACCTCTTCATCTCTACATATCCCTTTCACTTTAAGGTGGTTGAATATAACGATATAGATACGAACACACATTTTAGTTTAAATGAAATGTTTTCCTGCCATACCGCAGCTACCAAGTGCGTAATATTCACGTTCGTTACATCACAGATTCAAATTTAGTGTAAGATATAAAAACTTTTATTTAAAATAGATATATCAAAATTATTTTCTTATTTCGAGATTATTAATTTACATCGTCTCCCACCTTCAGCTTGCAGAATATTAAAAATGACATTTATGATATCACAGATACCATTGCCCGATGCATTTTTGTGTCCATACAGTTGTGAAGTATTGCCTTTGTCTCTGTTCTTGCTGGCTGCGGCTATCCTGAGATACAAAAGATGCATCTTGGACTATAGATTTGGGAATGAGATGCCATGCTGGCTAAAACACACTGTATTTCTATTCATGAGCACTTTGGTTTCGTATTCTGCCCAAAGTCTTCTAAAGATTTCTCAATTACTGGTCTCATTTTAAAACTTTTGAGATGGGAGAGGAAGGATCAGTATATTGACTTGTAATGAAGAAATTATCCCCTTATGTGATGTAGAAGGTGTATAGAAATTACTGAAAGATATAAACAGAAAATAAATCTGGTGTGTATAAGAACGGGGTGAAGTATCAATGACCGAAATAATGTTACATTAATCACAAACATTGTAACAGATGACGACTGTAGATTTTTTTAATTCTGTTACTTAGGGGGGGAAAAGCAGATAGCTGCAAGCCGAACCAGCTGTCTCCATAGGGAGAAGTCTTCGTAGTACGTCACATTTACCTAGTATCGTAAAAGAAGTAATTTTTAAGGGAAAGTGTAATAGGGGAAAGAACCAGGATATAGTAATCTAATAACGTGTAATATGTTAAAATAGTTGATATTAAGGAGGCTCCTAACCGTGTCCAATGATTGAAGTTCGCAGCCATACAAAAACATGTGTTTCGAGCATAGTTGCTTTGTTTAACACTGTTACTAAAAATTAGCACTTTATCGAAACGCATTTGGTAAAAATAATTCAATCGAAATTTCTGGCTAGCTTAAGTAAACCACCAGACTGGAGAAATAATGAACACATATACAAGCGATACGTTGTATATAATGTTGTTAAGAACAGAGTTCGATACCTTTGAAAGATAAATTTCATTACAAGTTTCAACATCTTATCTGTTGGAGATCACCCATCTTGCTGAATATTTGTTAGTTATTTTTATTTATTTTTATTAGTTGTATAGATTTTTTTATGGGGCTGGAGATAAGTTTCTGAATAATTCCTTTACTGCTTTCATGCCGGTTAATTTCCAGGTGTCATTTAGTTGTAATTTCTATCTGGAGGATTTGAATTATTGTGATACAACCTCGGTAAAGAATAAAACTTCCAACTTAAAACGAAAAAACCTCAGTTGGTAAGGCGCCCACTTCGAAAATTCACAGTCCTCGGTTCAAATACAGGTACAGCCAGGAATTTTAAGAAGCATTTAACCTGACGTTCACCTCCAGCAAACCTTAGCTTTGTTCATATGAAGTCTCCCCCCCCCCCCCTAGAAGCCTAACGTGGCTTTTGCTTCTAACACCACCCCCTCCCCCCACTTACCACGTAGCTGATATTCCTAGTAATTCCAGAAGATATTTTGTACTGTTTTCTCTTGTCAGACTATCGTAAATTACATACGGAGAAATTTAAATAACGGAAGTAAATATTCACATTCTGTTGTGTGTTCTGTATCTTATTTTAATTCTGTTGTGTGTTCTGTATCTTATTTTAACTGTGACAAACAATATGAATAAGAAGCTACGTGGCTTGGCTTAGAACCCCTCTCCCCCCCCTCCCTACGTAGCTCAGCGTAGCTTTCCAACCAACCCTCCCCTCCCCCCCCCCCTAGACGGAGCCACGTAGTTTCTTGACGCTCCCTTAGAGGCGTGAAGGAACTGGGAACAAGGAACAGGAAGGAATTCTGTCGTGATCTTTTGAAGGAACCGTACCGTAATTATCCTGGATTGATTTCTGGAAACTATGAAGAACAGTAATCTCGACGGCCATATGGGGATTCGAACCCGCATCCTCCTGGATGCGAGGCCGGAGTGTTACCGCTCACCCGTTTCCGAACGAAGGGAAAGAAATACATTTGGCCATGGCCTTTTGGATGAACCATAGCAGCAGTGGACTGAAGTGATTTCGGGAAAACCCGGAAAAACCGAAATCTGAATGACCGAACGAATATTCGAACCCATGTGCTTTCTTTCGAATGTGGCGGCAACTTTAAACTATTCAGTTGAAGTCCTGGAACGACTAGGAGAGCAAAGGTCACTCATAAAAACATTAAGGAACAGAAAAAGGAACTGGATTGGTCGTGTGTTGAGGAATGAGTGTCTGCTTAAAACTGCTCTGGAGGGAAAAGAAGAGGTTGGCGAAGGAAGAAAATGACTGATGACATCACGGTGAATGGGGAATATATAGAGACTAAGAGAATGGCGGAACAGAGGGAAGCTTGGAGGGCTGTCACTGTGCGTGGACCTGCTCAATAGCAGAAAACCCTTGATGATGATGATGATTGAGTAGGTAGTAATACTATACGAATTTTTCTTTTCTTGTCTTAAACTATATTTCTTCATACTAACCGTCAACCGTCGTAACTGCAATGTTTTTGCTGTAAAATCCTCTTAACTTCAGAAACAAATTCAATTTTTGTAAAACGTGGAAAGCTGCAATATGCATGACATCAATGATAATTAAAAAATTACGTTTAATTAAAAAATAAAATGTGGCGGGAACATTGGTAGAAATAATAATCAGTTTTTGTTCGTTCCTGTAAAATTTGTCACATAGGAGTTATGAGATTTGTTACTTGGCTTGACGATATAAAAGTTAAATACACGGAGAGAAAATAAAAGAAATAAGGCTGCTTTATTTATACTCACTTAATCAAAATATGGACTTTTTTAGCTACGAAAAAGTAGGACTGCAATGTTGATTCAGTTGCCTGGTTTATGTTCTGTAAAGTATCGTAAATGTACCCTGAGTTGTCTGCTGACATTCAACACGTGCGCTTCATGGATAGTCAGTTGTTTGTTGAGGGTCCTCAGCCCTGTTGGTAATGGCTCCTGAACATGGCGACAATTAGCGTCAATGCCTCAGCGAAAACTGCAGCGTCAGCCAGAAAAAGTAAGCAGTTTCTGAGTCAGTCACACTTTATTTAGTTCCGTTAGAAGAAGCCTCCATTGTTTTACTGACTGCCGCCGCATGATGCATTCTGACAGCCAATTATTTTCGCATTTACTGCCGTTATGTGGAGTCCCTAGGAACAAACTGGTGGTTGACCGATAACGCTGTGGCCTCGCATTCGGTTCAAATCCCCGTTTGACCACGCATCCATATTTCTGTTGTTCATGGTTTCCCGAAAAGATTCCAACAGAATGCCGGGATGATTCCTTCAAAAAGTCGTGGTGCAATTCCTTCCCATTACTTGCCCCGCTCCTAATGCCTTCGATGTCGACAGGGCGTAAAGCCCAAAGGAAAAATAATAGAACAAATTCTGGTGCCAATTTTCTTTTTTGTTTTCCTCGAGAATTTACACAGTATAGTTTTCAAGTAAACTAAAACAATTCATAGTCCTGTTTCATCGTAAAGGTGAATGATCAATTTACCAAAAACACTGAAACATTTCTTTGGAATTCGTAAAAAAACAGAAGCAGGTGGGTGATGAAAAATCATGACATGGGAAGGGTAGGGTGTAGGGACGTTGCTACCGGAGCGTGTATGTTCTGTCGCAGTTAGAACTAAAGTTAGGCGAAGTTTCAAGTATTTGATACAAAAAACGTTTTCGGAAATTGAGGTGAGCCAAGACGATTTTCAGTTCCCAGCCTCTTTCCTGTCACCTAATTTTATGGAAACATCCGTCTGAGAACACATTTTCCTCTAAGGTATCAACTTTAGCACCAAAATTCTGTTTGATAGTAGTTATGTTAATCCATGTTTCAATGACAGAAAAACAGATCCATACATAAATACTACAAAAAAAGTTAAATCGCGAAAAAACAATGGTGAGAAAAATATTTCGCGCCCCCCAATGAGTGTGATATACTTATGAAGATAATTCAGAATGCGTTTAATTTTTAACTGTTAGTAAATAAACGCCAGTACAACAGTATTTAATGTTTATGAAATACCATCGAATAACGAACCGAATTAAGGAAGTGTTTGTTATTTCGGCGATCGCAATCACTGTCGCCATTTTCTGATGGCGACAGTGAGTGTGATCGGCGAAATATAATTCCTAAATTCTCAGCGGTGGGAGAAACTTCGTTCTTAAGTATTTATTGCGTTACTATCGTAGGTGTTTCACTTCTTTTCGAGGCGTTATCAGCAAGAGAAATATGTTGAAACAAGTGCTTAATTTAACTATTTCGGTTAAATTATTTTTACGTAACGCTAAACTAGAACAATCAGCTGATTTTTTTATACTTAATATTTACATTTATGTGATTTCAATTTATTTCAGTGCAAATTTACAGGATCTGATGACTTTGTCGAGCACCATATTGAACAGAATGGGTGAGAGGCCATTGTCATATTACTAGCTAAAGGTCCACCTAATTTTATTATTATTAATATTGTTTGGTTAATTATAATATCATATTGCTCTGGACATACAAGGTTAATATCAATTGATACAAATCGGTATCGTTGGATTGATTGTAGAAAAATCAGAATCTTTGCTAACGTATTCTAGTAAGTTACGCGATGTTCGCTGGTGTAGTGGGAACTTATCCTAACAGAATTGTACGGCTATAAAGTTTTTTATTGTTTATGTGTAGAGTATGTGGAATTATAATTACAGTGTGACAAGCTAAACTTGGTGGAGAAACGAGTGTATTATCAAATTGGTGGTATCGTTACCACTATATATAAAGTGACTGATGAAAATTTTTTCTTGAACTGAAATTAATGTGGCTAACTGGTATAAAGATGTCTCATTTTTGGCAAAAGGACATGCAATCTTCGGATAATCATTATTGCTGGTGTTGTAATTGAAGTTATTAGAAAATGTAAGTCGGTGGTTGGACATTTGGTCGGTCCATTAAAGTGGATAAACAATAAAATAATTTTTTTTATTCCAACAACCGTCTGACTGAGGCGATCGTGTTTTATAAGAATCAGTAGAAATAGAAGTTACGATTGCCAGGCAGTAATATTATAAACCATTCAGTGTCACGTCGTAATGTTTCAAAATGGCAGCGTGTTTATTACTACTATTTTAGTTGAGGAATACTGCAGACAGCAAATATTTCTGCACCATCTCCTTGTCTTACTCCAGTTGTGATCTTGAAACTCAGGGACAGTTGTCCTCTGAATTTTACTTACCTTATTTTAACTGTGACAGATAATACGAATGAATAGCTACGTGGCTTGGCTCAGAACCCTTCCGTCCCCCCCCCCCCCCCCCCCGCCGGGTAATGGTTTGGAAGTGATATACGGGATATGGCAGGAGGCGCCCGTGGGCTATTGTGAGGAACCATCCCAGCATTCGCGTGGAGTGATCTGGGAAAACCCTAGTAAACCCATATCAGGATGGCCGGAGAGCTATATCGTAAGTGACTGCTGTCGGATTTTAAGTTTACTCGCCCGGTAAATCCTTTCTATTCCATTCCCTAATCGCCCGTGGAAAAAAATGAATACAGAAAATAATCGGTTCTGGCCCTGATTTCTCTTATCTTATTTTCACGGTCATTCCGAGATACGAATAATGCTGGTAGCAATATTTGTTTGTTGTCATTCCGAAATATTTCCGTCGTGAATTTTTCAATTAGCTTCTGTCGAGAGCAACACCTTCGGTGCTCTAGGTCTTCCCAACCTGATTCCTTCAACATCGCACTTACGCTTTCCCTTCAACTACATATACCTGTCACGAATCGGGCGGCTCTTCTTTGGACCATCTCTAATGCCTCCACTAACCCCTTTTGATAGGGACCCCACACAGAACAACAATATTCTAAGTGAGGACGCACTAGTGACTTATATGCAATCGATTTAACTTTCGGAGTGCATTGTTTTAAATTACGATCTAGAAATCGGAGCATACGATTTGCTTTCCCAATTACATTCTCGATATGCTCATTCCACGACAAATTATTATGAATTGTTACACCTAGGTATTTAGCGGATTTTTTTTTTTTTTTTTTAACTGCTTAACGTCTCTTAACAACGAGGTCTTTAGAGACGGGAAGGGATGGGGGGCAAAGAATGGGAAGGAATTTGGCCATGGCCTTTTTGAAGGAAGCATCCCGGCATTCACCTGGAGTGATTTGGGGAAACCATGGAAAACCCAAATTTCGAACCGCCGTCCTCCCGAATGCGAGGCCAGAACGCTAACCGTTACGCCACCACGCTCGATTTTAGCGGAATCTACCGTTCTTAGGACAGTACCATTAATTGTATATTCAGAGCAAACTGGTGTCACCTTTTTACTTACACGCATTACTTGGCACTTTTTAGCGTGTAACAGCAACTGCCAGTCTTTACACCAAGCAATTATTTTCGTAATATCGTCTTGTAACAAAGCGCAGTCTTCCTGGGTTTTGATTTCACGATAAAAAATAGCATCATAGGCAAATAATCTTTTCATCCCCCTTATTATGTCGCACAAATCATTAATGTATATGAGAAACAACAGAGGCCCTATTACGCTTCCCTGGGGAACCTCGGATCTCACCTCGGTAAGTGATGAACTCTCACAGTCGAGAACTACACACTGTGTTCTGCCCTTCAGAAAGTCTGCAACCCAGTCTAATATTTGTCTAGATATGCCGTAACCACGAAGTTTCCTAAGTAAGGTAGAATGAGGCACAGTGTCGAAAGCTTTTTTAAAATTTAATAGAACTATACCAACCTGGGATTGCCCATCTATAATACGGCACAAGTCGTGCAAGTTGTGTTTCGCAGCATCTGCCTTTCCTGAATCCATGTTGTTTTGGGTCACGTAGCCCATGGTAGCTTTGTAGCCAACCCCTCCCCCTAGACCGAGCCACGTAGTTTAGTCACGCTCCCTCAGGTCTGCGTTCAGGTGGAGACGTGCCTTTAGTGGCTAGGAGTGTTTCGTATTCGCAGGTAAGCGCCCGCTTTTCGGCACAGACAGGCGAGGTGCCGCTCCTCCGTTGTTCTCATAGCGAGACTCCATAAATCAGCTGGGAGCTCTGGTGAGCCTATTGTGACGCGGATAAAGGCCGCTGGTCGCGGTCTTTCACCTCGTGGCCGCTATTCGCGAGGCGCGCTATAGACTCTGCCTTCTAAATCAGGGGGACAGGGCGAGCCTCGCCTACGCAAACACACAAAACATCCCGGCCCATTCGTCAAATTTATCGCAGCCGCGTGAGTGCAACAGAGCGCCCACCGTCCGTCATTCCGACCTTGCGACATCACCTCTGACTCGTTCCCGGGAGATAGTTTTTCTGTAGTGTGTAGCAACACGCGTGACATATCGGTTCCGCGGGCCCCGAGTCTGGGCGAGGCAGGAGACAACACAGGCGACTAGAAATACACAGCGCACACCTTAGAAACTCCATTTATACGCGAAAGATTGTGAGCTTTCTCCTAAAAAAAAATAATAATAATTTCGTGTGGTCGTAATAACCTGATGTCAGGGTTTCTATTGGGTGCGCATTCCGCCCTGTCGTAGCCGCCTTAACCTAGCCCGACAAACCTGCCGGGTACAGGGGACCACGGAAGCGTTCTGGCGTACTTCACATTACACAGCTTGATGTTATCAACGTAGAGAACTTAATTTTTAATATGATACCTCCTTTATTGTTTCTCGTTAAGTACAGGGTGTTTCAAAAAGGACTTTACAACTTTGAAAATTCATATAAATTTTATGAAACAAGGTACAGAGCTGGTTTTGGTGTTGTTTTAAAAGAAAGCACTTCAAGTTTTTTTACCTTAAACTAAAGATGTTCTATGTAGCTTCCGTTCGTTCTTCTGCAGACATCCCATCGGTAGTCGATTTCTTCCCAGACTCGCACTAGCATTTCAGGTGTAACTTGCTCAGCAGCAGCGTAAATTCTTGCTCTAAGTTCAGGTAGAGTGGCCGGCAAAGGAGGTACGTACATCATATCTTTCATGAAACCTCAGAAGAAACAATCTAGCGGTGCCAGGTCTGGGGAACGGGGGGGGGGGGGGGGGGGGGGGGGGGGCATGCAATTGGCACATCACGGCCAATCCATTGACCTGGAAACCGATTATTGCGAAAATCCCGGACGTCAGTCAGATAGTGTAGTGGTGCGCCATCTTGCATAAAGAAAACATTTCGATCTCGGTCATCCTCATCGATCTGTGGTATCAAAAATTGTTGCAACATATCAAGGTACACTATCCCGTTGATGGTTCTCTCTTGGAAAAAAAAAGGGGCCGTACATTTTCCTGTTGCTCAACGCACAAAAAACGTTCTCTTTAGGGCTATCACGAACATGTTGCAATGTTTCATGTGGATTTTCACTGCCCCAAATCCTACAGTTATGTGTGTTAACCTTGCCACTTAAGTGAAAAATTGACTCGTCAGAAAAGATTATGTTGTCCAAGAAATGTTCATTATCATCCACTCGATTTAACATATCCACACAGAAGTTCCTACGTGCAATCTTATCAGTGTTTTTAATTGCTTGTAAAAGCGAATATCGGTATGGTTTCAAATGCAAACGTTTTCTCAACACACGACAAACCGTCGTATGTGGGACTTGCAGCTCACGAGATGCACGCCGGGTTGATTTCGTAGGGCTGTTGACAAAACTTTTTCTCACTTTCTCAACGACCTCGTTAGATGTGCTTGGACGACCCGAGGATTTTTTATTTTTTACAGAGCACCCTGTTTCTACAAAACATCTATGCCACTCATAAATTGTAGGCCTACTAGGAGGATCTTTAGCGTACTTGGTACGAAAATTACGCTGAACTGTTGTCGCAGACTTCGATTCTTCAAACCAAAACACACAGCTAGCACGCTCGGGTCCAGTGAAGGCAGCCATCTTTAACGTCACTGCCGCTAGCGCTTGTGCGGCGCGATTAGGCACTAGCGGACTACGCGAGTCAAACTTTGAAGTGTTTTCCTTTAAAACAACACCAAAACCAGCTCTGTACCTTGTTTCATAAAATTTATATGAATTTTCAAAGTTGCAAAGTCCTTTTTGAAACACCCTGTATAAAGGGAGAAAGATGACTCGTTACTGAAAAAGACCTTATATGAATAATATATATGTTATTAATTTGCAAACATAACTTGACAGTCATCGTGTAGAAACGCCTTCCTTATCCACTACCCCGAACATTATCTACGGCGTATATACGTAGTTCATTCAAATGGTATTGACAGATTAAAGTATCATTTCGAACAATACGGGAGGTGAATTTAAAATTCGTCTTTGTTGATGATTAGAAGCGATACAGTCTTTTGTAAATAATTTTTAACGAATTAGGGCTGGATCTATAAAAATACCAAATTTCAGGGAGCCCAAATAATTAATAAAACCAAAAATACAGACTGGAATTACTATGCCTTGCTAGATCTACTTCATTTTCCCTTAAATAGCCGTTTATTATTTACACGTACTACAGATATCTTAATACTTCGTGCCATCTGATTTTTATAGGTTTTTTTGAGCTTTTTAAATCTTCAGGTTTAGTGACGATTTGCCAACACTGTAATGATTTATTGCCATGACTATTTACATATGCACTTATTTTATGGTTGTAATATAAACTGTAGCCTGTGCATATTTAGCACTGCATGTCTCGACAGCGGATATCCTCATCAATTCTTGCGCTTGTTGATGGAGTCCTACACATACGTCCTTACGCTGCAGCCAATAAGAGCTAAAAGAAAGAAGGACCCAAAGACAATAAGACAATAATTTCCCAGTTGCTCCTATTGTTTACTTGTTGTTGTCACTTCTCAATTCAGTACTTTCTTTCAGGTCTTTGACGCACACTGCAACATTACAACCATCCGTGATAAAAATAAGAGGCTTCTCCAACTAGTTCTTGACCTCAACAAGAAAATGAAATCTTAAAACTGCTTTTAATTCAGTAGTATCTCTGGACGAACATTTATTCTGTTACAGGAGCTTAATGCATATTAGGTGGACTTCTAATCTGAAATAAAAAATAAAGAAAATCGAGCAGCCATTAGACACTGAGCAAACAAGAACGTCACTAAAAGTACTTTGCAGCGCAATTAAAAAGTAGCCTACCAGCAGATCGCATTCTTACCGTGTACAGCATATATAGGCAACCCCCGGCCATCCACCAGCTTCAATCCAGCCAGCGAGAGATTCAGAAATTTCAGATACAGAACATACCTTTCCGAAGAAAAATATCCACAGCTGAGAGTTTTCGCACGAAAAATAATTTGCACATTCGGAAGCACGTATAAATGTGAGCAGCTTTTTTCAGTCATGAAAATTCATAGAAATAAGCACCGTACTGGGTTTAGAGCATGGTTGGCCAACCCGCGGCCGCCTTGAAGATTTTTTCTCCCCGCGTGATTCATCACAATTTTTCAAATTATATTTAGTTTATAATTTCCAATGTAGTAAAAATCGATGTATTCAAAAAATACATTATTTGTGAATCCATATATTTCAAAATTAACTGTCGAAATTATGAGAAAAAAATTACTTTGATTTTAAAACAATATTTTTGTGAGTATATGACAGATATTGCCTGTTTTATTTATGAGTTTACAGTTATCAGTTCGCGAAACATTTATGTTATGTTCTGCCAACTCATAATGCGCGCGCATCTCGGAACATCTAATATAATATACAATATATAATTTTATATGCGGCCCGCGGAGTTGGGACGCATTTCCAAAGTGGCCCGCAAGATCATTGGGGTTGCCCACCCCTGGTGTACATAGACATGACAAAGGTTCCGTCCATTAGGAGCAGAAACATTATACAACAGTTAAAAACACAATGAGGCGGCAATGTCTAAGGAGCACTAAACCTCCTTGAAGCCCGTCTGGTAGAGTTTGTTGAACGATTTGCAACTTTGGTTGAAATCTAATCCCGTCAGGTTACCACAAAAGCATAACTACAGACAACGCATTTGCAGCAATAACCTTCGGAATAAGGTCAGGGCTGTTCTTTCTGCAAAACAGTGATAGTGTCTGTACTGTGAGCTTGTAGAGTTCCTTTAAAATCGAAAAACTACTCATAGTAGCATATCACCCAAACCTTGTGGGGCAACTGTAATCAGATCGTTCTGGCCTCGCATTCGGGAGGACGCGGGTTCGAATTCCCATCCGGGTATCCAGATTTGGGTTTTCCATGGTTTCCCCAAATCACTCCAGGCGAATGCCGGGATGCTTCCTTCAAAAAGGCCATGGCCGAATGCCTTCCCATTCCTTGTCTCCAATCCCATCCCGCCTCTAATGACTTTAGCCGTAGACGAGGCGTAAAGTAAAAAAAAAAATAAAAAAAAATGTAATCAGCTTTCAAGGAAAAGAGAAGAGAAAGCTGTAAAAGTGTATTTCACCAAGACCAATGCTGCATGTTACAAATATCTCATCGTTACGCCTACAATTTCGTTTGGTACCGGAAGCACCCATATTCACACCATCCGGCACCCATAGTCTTACCCATTTCAAGCCTTAAAAATTTTGTTCCCGGTAAATGCCATATTGAGTCAGCTTATTAGATACAAAGATAAAAAAAATTAATCGTTGTTTATGATTGTAGAATGGGGACAGAATTTCTGGTTGAACGCTTGAAATGTAAATATCTTGACGCAACATTTGATAGTAAACTCAACTGGGCAGAGCACATTGGGCAGGTGGTAGGAAAAGGATACAAAATCCTTCATTAACTAGATAGGGTGATGAGAGGATCCACCAGAGAAGTTAGGAAGCTGCGTTACAAAACTTCAGTGAGACCATTGTTTCAATGTGGCGGTGTGGTTTGGAAACCGCATTATCAGTATCAAATACAGTAGTTGGAGTGCGGGCAACGAACAGTGCAAATTAGCCCAGGACCCAATCAGTAACTGATATGGTAAATAAGCTGGGTTGGGAGTCATTGGAAGACAGGAGGAGGATGAAGAGAATGCTGGGAATGTACAAGTGGTATGTCGATGTTGGGGCTTGGAGTGATATTGGTCGAAGAATTAGGAATAATGCATGGAAGGGGAAAGGCGACCATGATCACAAGGTGGCACTCGACTTTATGAATAAGAGAGTGAAAAAAAATTCTTATGTGGGTATGTCACGGATTGGATTAAATTACCAAGAGAGTGATGAATGATTTATCAAAATTTCTGAAGAAATAAAAAATTAAAATTCGTAAATGGCAAAAGTAGATGTTGGAAGTAGACCCATATAAGATAATAACTAAAAAATAATAAGAGAGAGACCGAGCGTGGTGGTGTAACGGATAGCGTTCTGGCCTCTCATTCATAAGGACGGCGGTTCGAATCCCCGTCCGGGCATCCAGATTTGGGTTTTCCATGGTTTCCCAAATCACTCCAGGCAAATGCTGAGATGCTTCCTTCAAAAGGCCATGGCCGAATTCCTTCCCATTCCTTGACCCACATCCTTTCCCGTCTCTAAAAGACCTCACTGTTAGAGAGACGTTAAGCAGATAAAAAAAAAAAATAATAATAAGAGAGAGACTATTAGATGATTCGGAAAATTTACACCATATCGTGTGTTCCATCGCAATTAAATTTAATTTAGTTTTAGTTTCAGGTTAGATGATAACGTCATTTCTATTGTGACAGCGTTGAGAAACTGTTTTATGCCGATAAATGCATTGGAACGCACTATTTGGACTTTGTAATAAAACAGCCAACAACTCTGCCTTCAGCTCGCGTGCGTCAGCACGAGGCCGCGAACTTATCGGACGCCCCTCGTAGCAGCGCCTCTGGACCTCTGTGGGCAGAGACTAGCCTGACGGCTGGGTGACTAAATGCATTGGAACGTCACTATTTGGACTTTGTGGTAAAACAGGCAACAACTCTCCCTTTAGCTCGCGTGCGTCAACACGAGGCCGCGAACTTATCGGACGCCCCTCGTAGCAGCGCCTCTGTGGGCAGAGACTAGCCTGACGGCTGGGTGACTGAATGCGAAACATTTGGGACCGCTGTGACAGTTATCGCCCGAGATTGGCGCGCCGCAGCTCAGATTTGTGGGCGGTAATCGGCGAGAAATGCGACGCCGTCTGGCATTATGCAACCCCAGTCCACTTTGCCGGCATCCGTCAACGGCGAACGCCTCCCTCCGGGCGCTGCGCACCTTGCGAAACCAGGAGTGAGAAGACATCGCGTACTCAGACTTCCACATTCTACCCGCAGCGTTCTTCCGAAATGTAATAAGGGGTGTCCATTAATTACGGGAGGTATTTTTCTAGAATTCCCAACCCCCCCCCTTTTTGTCAGATTAGGTGAGATCTGGTCAGATTCACCCCCCCCCCCCCTGCTGGCCGACTTCTACTGCTTCATAGGATCGAATTCCTTCCAGATCCTTGTGACCAGTCTTATCCCGCCTCTAATGACTTCGACGTCGACGTCGACGAGGTGTAAAGCCATCAGTAAAAAAAAAAGAAATTTTGCTCAAACATTTCTTCACTGGTGTCTAGAACACTTTCGTCATTGATACTGGAAGTTACATGGGAATGAAAAGAAACCATGATCTGATACTCAGAGATACTTCTTACCTGACACTGATAATGAACGCATTACTACGATGAGTCATTTGTATCTCGAAGTAGTTAAGACAGTCAAGTTTTCATGTTTGGTACTCAATATATCGCTTTTTAAGTCATATTTGCGATTAAAAAATGAGGCTTGCTCCATTTTTTTATCGAAAAATTTATTATTTTAGCTTCCATACATATAAAAACGGCTAATTATTATACACAGAAGTTGAAGAGGTAACGGGAGTGCCACAGGATACTATATTAGGACCATCGCTATACATTATTCTAATCAATGACTGAGTTAATGGTTTTTAGAATAAGAAATTATTTAGTTTGGAGATGATGTAATGTTACATAACACGATTAAAACGAGAGAAGACTGTAAATAGCTGCAGGCTGAGTTGGACAGGATATCTATCTACCTAGATCAACATCAGGACTATGGTTTCCCCGAATCACTCCAGGCGATTGCCGGGAAGCTTCCTTTAAAAGGCTGTGGCCGAATTCCTTCCCGTTCCTTGCCCCTAGTCCCATCCCGCCTTAATGACCTCAACGTCGACGAGGCGTAAAGCCATAAAAAAAAGTCAACATCACGTGAAGATAAATCCAAAGAAGAGTAAGATTATTAGATACACAGATAAAAAGACTAAAGGTTGATTACGATTATATGGCGAGCAAGGAATTGCTTGGTGAAGACTTGAAAAGGAAATACTAGCATAACATTTGGTAACAAATTCAAATTGGCAGGACACATTGGGCAGGTTGTATGAAATAGTTTCAAAATGCTTCATTTACTGGAGAGAATGATGAGGGGATGTACCAGAGAAGTAAGGGAATTGGGTTACAAAACTCTGGTTAAACCATTGCTTGAATACGGTGGTGTAGTATGGGACCCACATTTTGGGTTCAACGACGAGCTGCTAGATTTTCCCCTGCAAATTATTGCAGAACACAATCAATAACTGATATGATAAAGACTCTGGAATCGGATTCACTGGAACACAGGAGAAGGGCAAAGAGAATGCTGGGAGAGTATATGGCATATATTGGTGATGAGGCGTGGAAGGGTATTGGTGGAAGAATTAAGACTGGTGTGTGGAAGGGTAAAGATGACCATGACAACAAGCTGTCCCTCTATTTCAGGCACAAGGATGTAAGAATTTTTTTTTTCATGCCTCTTCGACGTCGAGGTCATTAGAGGCGGGAAAGGACTGGAGACAAGGAGCGGGAAGGAATTCGGCCGTGGCCTTTCCAAGGAAGCATCCCTGCCTTACCGCTCACCCACCACATTCGGTGAGAAAATTTTCTTCTGTACGTAGAGAAGTCAGGGTTTGGAATAAATTACCAACAGAAATGATGATCAATCCACCAAAAACGCTGAAAGAAGTCAAAATTAAAATTCATAGAGGGCGAAAATAGGTGGGTACTAGAGAGGGAAGAAAAGGGTGTGGAAGGAAATTGCCACGAAAGCGCGTGCTGCTTTGCAATCAAATGAATTAATCTAGTGAGATGTATCTCTGCGTTATGATGATTGCTGACATACTTCAACCTAAAAAATTGATAAAATTAGTAAATCACCTCTTAAGCCATATAGCTGTCTGTCAACGCCTACAAACAAAAGGCAGAGAAATGAAAAATGTCGTATTTACACCAATTAATAAGATTTTTTTTTTTTTTTTTTTTTTGTCGTCAGTCTTTAGACTGGTTTGATGCAATCCTCCATCCTTTCTTATCCTGTGCTAACCTCTTCATTTCTACATACCCCTTACAACCCACGTCCTCAATTATCTGTTTCATATATTCTAATCTCTGTCTCCCTCTACAGTTCTTACCTTCGACTGTTCCCTCCACTAACAAATTAACCAATCCAGCATGTCTCAAAATATGACCTACTAGCCTGTCTCTTATTTCAATAAGCTTCTTCCACAAACTTCTTTTCTCACCCATCATTTCCAAAACTCGTTCATTTCTTACTTTGTCTGTCCACTTAATTTTCAGCATTCTTCTGCCACATTTCAAATGCTTCAATTTTCTTTATTTCCGGTATTCCTAAAGTCCATGTTTCGCTACCATAAAGTACTGTGCTCCAGACAAAGAGTTTTAAAAAGTTCTTTCTAATTCCTAGATCAATATTTGAAACTAAAAGGTTTCTCTTTTTTCATGAAGGCTCTTTTTGCCAGTGCTATTCTGCTTTTAACATCATTCCTGCTTCGGCCATCGGTTGTAATTTTACTTCCCAAGTAACAGAATTCACTAACTTCTCCTATTGCAACCGATCCTATTTTTATATTTAATCTACTAGTATTGGTACCATTTGTGCTACATTTCATCACTTTTGTCTTGCTTTGATTTATATTCAGTCCAAAATCTTCCTTCAGTATTTTGTTCATGCCATTCAGTAACTTCTTAATATCCTCAGCCCTCTCTGCTAACAAGAAAATGTCATCAGCAAATCGTAGCATACTGATTTTTTCTCCCTGAAAACTTAAGAAATGTTTATAAAGTGTGATACTTACCATTCGCCGTCTCGTCAGCAACCTCCCACCAACGTTTGGCAGCAGAGAGTTGTGGTTTGTTCCAGATCTTCACACCAGACCTCCTATCGCAGGTGGCGTCCCTACAGACAAACATCCTGGATCAGAGAAAATTATTGACCAACACCAAGAGTCATGTAAAATAAAAAAAGATCCGATTATTGCTCCCACCATTACTCAGGCAATCGTAACAACTCGAAATGTTCAAAGGAGCCGACGCCGGAAGGTCGCGCGCTGCCTTTCTCATGAATCTTTATGTATTTCCCAGCAACCTTGTCAAAACGCATATTTCTCTCGGACCACTCACGGATTGAGATGTTTTGGCGCGATAACTATTTGTCGCTCGTAACTCCCGGCGCGTAGCGCAGCCCGCTACCCATTCTCCTGAAAGGTGCCATCAATGGACATTTCACCCACACAAATCACGAAATTATCCTCGCAATTATTTTCCGAGGCGGGGAACCAGCGCGAACCGGCCGGTCGTAAACAACGCTCTGTGACGCCGGTTGCGACACGGGCGGCGGGCTCCCTACGCGGCCCGCAACCGATTCGGCCAATCAGAGGCGTCCTCGGCGGTCACGCGGCGGTGATTCTGCCTAATCACGGCGCCACAGTCGCAACGTGGCGTGTCTTCCGACGGCAGTACTGCCTTGTGTCAAAGTAATAGTCCTTCTTTTCCCACACTTAAGAAGTGAGCGTGCAGATTATTTGTATGAATGATGGTCGATGCATGATGTTGTTATGACTTGTGGTTACCATCTGATTATGCTTAGACTTAAAAAAAATTGCTGCTAAGAAAAACTTCTACGCTATAATATATTGTGTGGCAGTATTCGAACAGACTTCTCCAGTAATAGCTACGAATGCCATAATACCATGGATGCGAGCAGTAGATACATTTTTAGTTTTGCCGTACGTGATTCGCAATTACTCTCATACTTCTTTTTTGAAAGGAAAGAAATTTTTTCAATTAATCGCATATGTTTAAACGCAAAAGATATGGAATATCATACCGACTTCACCAAAGAAGTTAGTTCGTGATAGGCACTTTACTAGTTTAGATTCCTAGTGTGAAAATGAAGGATATGGCAGTGTTTACACTGTGATAAGTTTTGGTTCGGATACCTCCAAGACGGCTATTTCTACAACAAGCCGCTGAAGGCTGGTTACATCCCCATTTGGTTAAGAATTTTAAGTTCTCCGGGAAATTTTCTCACTGTTCTTACTCTTGATATTTTACTCCAAGCTACTTTCTTCTCTCCTCTGTGGCCACTGGATTGAAAAACGATGATCAAGTCATTATCGAGACTATGAGATGTGTCTGCATATAACATAACCCGGTGTGCAAGTAAGGTCTGTCCTACATCATTATTAAAGAGTGAATAATTAGCCTACTGTTTAGAATATTTTTCACGTTGAAACTTAACTGGTCTTTTGTTGCTTTTTTTTCTGTCATCAGTCTCTCGTTAGGTTTGATGTAATCCTCCATCCCTTCCTATCTTGCGCTAACCTTTTAATCTCAACATACCCCTTACAACCCAAGTCCTCAAGTATCTGGTTAATATATTCTAATCTCTGTCTTCATCTGCAGTTCGACTGTTCCTTCCACTAACAAGTTAACCAATCCTGCATGTCTCAGAATATGGCAAGGCTCTTCCACAAACTTCTTTCCTCATCCATAATTTCCATAACTCCTTCGTTTCGTACTTTATCCGTCTACTTAATTATCAGCATGCTTCTATAACACCACATTTCAAATGCTTTAATTTTCCTTCTTTCTCGTAGAGCTAAAGGCCATGCTTCGCTGTCATGAAGTGCTGTGGTCCAAGATTTCTCTTTTCCATGAAAGCTCTTTTTATTAGTGTTATTCTCCTTTTATCATCATTCTTGCTTAGTCCATCGGTTGTAATTTTACTTCCTAAGTAGCAAAATTCACTAACTTCTATCGCATCCAAGTCAACCCTATTTTTATAATTAAAGTACTATTTTCCTCTCTCCTCTGTGGTCACTGGCTCGAAAAACGATGATTAAGTGATAAGCGACACGATGAAATGTGTCTGCATATAACATAACCCAGCGTGCAAGTAAGGTCTGTCCCACATCAGTACTAAAGAGCGAATAATTAGCCTGGAGTTTAGAACATCTTTACACGTTGAAACTCCATTGGTTTTGTTATAAACCTCCAACATTTCCTTTTCAGGCCAGGTTTCCATCCCTCTCCTGTGCTATGAGTTGTCCAGTATTTGCTTCACATACTCCAAACATCTGTTTGCACTTCGTACTGTCCGTTGCGACCTCTATTTGAAACCAAAAACTCCTGCACGCCCTTAATCTCAACAATCAATCTCGTCATTCCTACTTCTTTATATCATTCCGGAAACTCCTTATTTCTTCCACCATTCCCAGACTGTATTCATTTCACACTTGATCTGTGCACAGAACCCTTCTTTTTGCCATTCCCAATGACTAAGGCTCACTTCCATTGTATTCCACGAATACACAATTTCAGAAAAATCGAGTCCTTCGGAAGTATGTGATATTAAAAGATTTCTCCTTCTGGACGAAGTTGATTTTGCTTGTTTAAACCTACTTCCTACAACATGCTTGTAAACGTAGATCTTAATGTTATTTCCGAACGAACAGAATTCTAAATCATCTGTTTTGTTCCCACTGTGATATTTTATTCTTGTGACCTGTTCTGCGAATCATGAGCCCTTATTTTTCCATCTGTATTTATCCTAATTTTCTCTTCCAATAATTTGATTACAACATTCACTAGTCTTGCATTAATCTACGTTTTATCTTAAATAAGGTGGTTAAAATAATTTACCAGATTTCCGTCAAACGAGTGGAAGCTTTCAATAACGATGGTTACAAACCATATTATAGATGAATGGTGTAATACACATCAGAAATGAACATACGAACTAGAGTTGATACTCTTTTGTTTGCAGCCGGAAGACATTAGTCATAGGAAAAGAGGATGGCCTTCCAAAGTGAAATATAATTTAGACAAACTCATCATCGAGTTTATATTTTATAATGGACATTACATATTAAAGAAACGTCGTTTTTTTTAAAAAAAAAAAGAAAAGAAAGAAAGAACCTGTTAGTAACAAAATTCCTATTAAAAATAAATCGAACTATTTCACACGTTTAAACATTTCACCTATAATATATCTTACTTATAAGAGCAAGACGTAGAAAGAAATATCATTTGTATTTAAACCATAATTAGTTCTGACAGATGCTAGACTATGGCTGTACAGTAATCAAGCATGGTTGATTTTGAAATATCCTAGTAAACCTGATACAGTGGGTTTAATGTGAAGAATCATTACATATACCCCAAGGAACAGGTCAAGAAATGACGGCAATATCAGAAAGGATTACAAGTAAGAGTAATCGAAGAATACTAACAAAAGCACGGGGGGGGGGGGGGGGATTTTCAGCGTTGAAAGAAGTCAGGTCCTGAGTTATGCGCATCAAGGAAGGTGATGTTTGGAATGACTGTTCCAAACTTTGCTGGACATCACAAGAAGTCACTAGTCCTGGCAAGTATTAATACGACAGACTACTCAGAAAATCTAACACGCTGATTCTTCCTTGAATATTAAACCTTCAGATTTTAGAATGAAATTTCAGAGGAGTAGAGTAGGAGTAACCAGAAGAGACAGAATAAGGAATGAGAGAATCAGGGAGATGATAAAGCAAGAACCGCTACATTAGAGAATTGAAAAATCTGGGTTACAGTGGTACGGGCATGTAAAGAGAATGAGAGAGGAGAAGTTACCAAGGAAGATGCTGGACATGGAGCTGAAAGGGAAGAGGCCTAGAGGAAGACCGAGTGACAGATGGATTAAAGGCGTTAAGAAATGTGTTGAGGAAAGAGGAGGAAAGAGGAGGAAATTGGTCGACAGTGGTCAGACAGGAAGCGCTGGCGATGCTTTTGTTCCCAGCAGACCCGGCCAGTGGCTGAAAGCTGTCCTAGATGATGATTTTTAGAATGTTGAGTGATTGCAATTTTTAGACTTTACTAACGTGTATGCAAGAAGAAGAAGTCCCCCCAAAAGCTATATGAATATAACACGCCACGTACAGAGCCACTGAACACTCGGTAGGAACTTTTATTTTGGAGGGGTGGAGGAAATTATTCCGAAGAAAAGGAGGGAATCCCCGTCGCCATCAATAATGAGCGTTACCACGTCTGAGATTACATCCCACAGTGTGGCAGCTCAGTGGAAATGTTGCGCCGTGCGTTGCCCCGGCCGTTACCGTAATTTTATGTTCCTCCCGTCGGAAGCCGCAATCACTGTAAACAGCCTAGTCCCTGGGATTCACGAAATACTTGTTGACGCAACAGCAGGGCCGCGTAAAGACAGCCTCTATCCGTCTCCTACAAGATAACTGCGCATTCTGCAAATCCTGGACGAAAAATCACTCACAGACAGAAGTCTAAAGACTGGACTCTGCCTGCACAACCAAACCTCGGTATGGAACCCACTTCTCAAGGACATCAATCACAGATACGTAGTTAATGATTTACAAACCCCGTCTAAGTTAGGTTCTGTCCGAACAGGTTGGACTCCCTTCACTAGAACATTGCCAGTGGATTCTCTGTTGAAATGTGCGTACAACTCAGCTATTCATTTTATTACAACAGTGTGTACACTTGTCGACAAAAAAATTTAAGGGTCCAGAAGACATGGTTTTATGTTGTAACATTGTAGCTAACCACCCAATCATTTATAATTATTATTGTTACTATTTTTTCCCTTTTCGTTTCAGCCATCTATGGACTACGATTTTTTTTTCTGTCATCAGTCTTTTGACTGGCTTGATGCAATCCTCCATCCCTTCCTATCTTGAGCTAACTCTTTCATTTCCACATATCCCTTACAACCCACGTCCTCTGTTATCTGCTTCATATATTCTAATCTCTGTCTTCCTCTACAGTTCTTACCTTCGACTGTTCCCTCCACTAACAAATTAACCAAATCCACCTATCTCAAAATATGCTCTACCAGCCTGTCTCTTCGTTCTGTAAGCTTCTTCCACAAACTTCTTTCCTCACCCATCATTTCCAAATCTCGTTCATTTCTTACTTTGTCTGTCCACTTAATTTTCAGCATTCTTCTGTAGCACCACATTTCAAATGATTCAATTTTCCTTCTTTCTGGTATTACGCAACTTCATTTCCTCTTCTGAGTTTTCTTCCTCTGTTGCCAGTACCCTTTCATTCTCCGGCTCACCCTTGCTTTTTCTTCCTCTGAATAATTAATTCCCTGCCGTCGATGTTTTCCATGCTGATTCCACATCTTTTCAGATCCTGATGGACCTCCTTCACCCACGGAACTTGAGTCTTCCTGTCCTCTTGAAAGTTGAGTATTTTCTTTGCCACTCTTTCTGGTTCCATTCTCTTGATGTGTCCATAGAAAGCTAGTCTCCTTATCTTAATTGTGTTTGATACCTTTTCAAACTTATTGTTGGTTCGATCTCAAACGGAAATTAAATTCGCTTCCTGCCACTTTTTTGCTACTATTTGCTATTATTATTGAATTATTCAAAATTTCTCAGTTACAAATATCCTGAATAACTGTATTAATGTTTGTAACTTTATTTTTAATATTGTTCGATTTCCACAGTCTGATGTCGGTATGTCGTATCGCTTGGAGAAGGTTGTATGCCGTACACAACTCAAAATAGCTTGTAATCTTGTGTCAATGTAACATATATCTCTTAGAAGATGTGTTAATGAACACTATTAAGTAAATCCGGCAATGTTTCTCCAAGAACAGTGAGTTCTTCATGTCAAGATTACGTCAAAATACCTCTCAATTTGTTTATCTGAGCTAACGGCTTGCATGTGTTGAAAGATGATAATTTACGCAAATCACCTCTGTATATCACCCCGTCATAAAATGTCAGGATAGCTTATATATGGCAACCACTTCAGGGTAAGTCCACAATGTAACTTCGTACACATACACACCATCGGCAGGTACGTAAATGATTAGAGTTGCAATTCTTTGTGACAAGTAGATGGACCACCACACTACATTAGAGTTGCCAAGCTTGGTAGGGTGTACAACGGGCGTGAAAAGATATTGAGTAATCATTGTGAAGGACACGGAGATGCCCCGTACTCGTGTAAGACAGCGTTATCAGCGCATGACAGAGCTTGAAAGGGGCCTCACTATGGGTCTCCATTTAGTCAAATCGTGCAATATACAGATTTGTGGGGAATTCGGATGTGACAGTGGCCCGATGTTGGACTGCATGGGAACGCGAGGGCAGGCTTACTCGTCTACGTTCCGGTCAACCACGTCTGACCGCCACAAGGGAAGATCACCGTATTATGCAGCAAGCACATTGTAACCCCTTCACATCTGCGCTTGTCATCTGAGAACAAGTTATAGACTCCTTGCAGCATTCTGTGTCATCCGGTACCATTTTCGGAGACTATCAAATGTCGGACTAGGAAATTACCGTTCCATGTGCGGGCTGCCAGTAACACCACAACATAGACGACTGCGTTTGGAGTGGTGGCTTCACCGGGAAACATGGACAGCAGATGAATGACGTCGCATTGTGTTCAGTGATGAATCGCCATTCTGCACGACCTGGTATGACCATCGTAGGCGAGTATGGTGGTGATCTGAGGAAAAGTCTCATTCTTCCAATGTTTTGGAGAGGCAGATCGGCGTTACTCCTGGTGTCATGATGTATGGAGTTATCGTGAATGACTTCAGGTCACGGCTGGTAGTCATTGAGGGAACTCTGACGACATAACGGTAAGTCACAAATATCCTGCGTCTCTCATGCGAAAGTATCGTGGTGCTGTTTTTTGACTAACGTCGCACGTGTCTCTGTGAACTGTCTGCGTGATGTTGAAGTACTCCCGTGGCCAGCAAGATCCCAAGATCACTTCCCAGTTTTGTAAGGATATCAGTAAACACAATTATCTTTGACACATCTTTATGAATATCAAAACTTAACTCTTACCATTAGGACTTAGTTAGGAATCAGTCAATATTTTTCTCCTCATCGATAGTGCCTTGTTTTGAAGGCCCATATCAGCTAATGTACATCTGCATCCTTACTCTTCAATTCACAAATATTGTGGTTGGCAGAGGCTGCTTTGCACCGAAACTAACTCTGGGCATTTCAGTCTCGAATAGCCGGATGAAAGAAAGAATACATATAAGCATCAGTACGGCACCTTATTTCTCTAATCTCTCATAAATAGGCTGGTGGTCGAAGTATTTCATTTCACTCGTAAATAAAAGAAGAATTTCGCATATTTGCCAACAAATTTGGACCAAACCGACATCGCCTTTATGCCAGACAATCCCAGCCCAGTCTAAGTAGTCTATCAATTCTTGACGCTTTCGTAAGGGCTGTAACAAGCAGCCACAAATCGAACGGCTCTCCTCTGTGCTTTCTTTCTCTACCGCAGCAATCAATCCCTTGCGATGAGGATCGCAAACTCCACAACAGTAATCCAAATGGGGACGCATGAGAGTTTTATAAGCTATTTCCTTTATATCAGCGTTACAATTCTTGAAAATATGTTATATGAATCTTAACCTAGGATTATATTTTCCCACATGGAAGTTATTTTATTTCAGCTCAACTTGGAAATATCATACAAGGACAGCACTGCACTAAATATTAGTATCTTAGGTCAAAGCCTTGATGACGGGACATTATTACAGATGGTTCTAACAAGTGCGTAGCCACCATAGGGCTAGGCGGTGCAGTGCACCTGGGCCCTCACGCTGAGGGTGCCCTGAGGGGGCCCCCAAGCGCAACTGAGGGGGGCCCCAAGTGCAACTCAGAGGGCTTACGTACCTTCAGGGCAAATAGGCGACCTTTATTATTATTTTTTTTTAAACAAAAAAAAGCTCTGAGGTTCTTTTGAACCTAGATACTCTACTGCTCAGGGGGCCCCCAAGCACAACTCAGAGGGCCCCCAAGCTCTGCTCAGAGGGGCCCTACCAGCAACTTGGCAGAGCTAAAAAATAGTCGCCCATCTGGCCTGAGGGCCCAAAATAATTTTATTTTGCACCGGGGCCCTTGTTTGTTGACATAGCTACGCCAATGAATTCTAAGACTGAGAGTATTTAAAAAAAAAAAAAAAAATACTCCACTGTAAATCCCAATCACCTCGACAGAAATGGTCGCGATCTTGAAATATGCGAGGAATTTGGATTTTAAAACATTACTAGTGCTGTCCGACTCCAGAAGTGCACTGGAATCTCTCCGACACCCTAAAAGGAATACATGACGGTGTCACCAGGGATACAATATCATTTAGATGATGATGGAGTTGAGAGAAATGGGTAAACGCATTCGTATGGGTGAAAGTGTATTCTGGGATTAAAGGTAATGAGATGGCGGACCAGTTTGAGAGAACGGCAGTGATCACAGGTGAAACATACCCAGACATTAAGATAACTCACCCTCCATCAATCCTGCGGAGTAAGGCAAAACAACTTTCGAATACTGTGTGGGAAGACCTGACTAATAGGAAGGGAAAGCACAATTCATAGGACACGGAGGCATCAAACAGTAATCGCATCAAGAAAAATGATTATCACTATTACCAGTTTGCAATTTAGCCACGAATGTTGTTTCGAAACATTTCCACCACGCATTGAACTCGCCTTTCTCCAATTGTTGCGCAGTCACTGAAGGAGATCCAAACAACCTTTATCTCGTGTTTTAGGAGAGATGGCAGAAGTCTACCCAGCTTTTAAATCTTCTTGATTTAAGATCACAGCTACCCGTCAACGTCACTAATGTATTATCCTTGCAAGCTCTGGATATATAAAGAAATAATGAAATTCCTAGAAGAATGCAACAAAAATCTAATAGCTATTCCGGTTATAGACGCAGGCTACACAGAAAAGCTAGGGTAATTCAAGAATTTTTGCGAATCAGCCACATTGCGATGTAACGTAATGTTACAACTATCGTGATGTAATCTGTGGCTGCACTTGATGAAGCGCTATTCTACGGGCTTAACAATGTATACTAGCAATCTAGATGATCCTGAACCTTAACTGGAAGCCTCTAAGGTCACAAAGGTCAAATGTCAATAAATAAATAATTATTGGTGGATGAGTGAACGAATTAGTTACTTTTTGGCTAGTCCGTTTCACGGGGACACATTTATTTAGGTACATTCGATCTGCTCATATTTGGATGCTAATGCTGTTGTTAAAAGAAGCATTTTTGCTAAAACTAAAACGACGCGCTGAAGGTAAAACATAGCTTACTACTGTAGAGCCGATCACTCGAACAGCTGTCACTAGACTTATTACTTTAATCGTTGAAGTAGATACACTTTACAGAGTTTTGTCTTACTGTAGGTCTACAATTTTTATTTTTGTTCGCTAATGGTTTTTTCCTAGTTATGAATATGATGTTAGGGTAATTATTTTGGCATGATGTTTTCATTTTAAAATATTGTTTGTTGTTGACTTTATTTTTAAGCCCCGAAATTGCCTCACCTAGGCAAATGCTCGGACTACGCATATCACAGAAAACATTAGTTACACGAATGGCAGACAGATGGAAACACTTAAGCTCCCACCCCCTCCCCCTCTCAACCATTGCTCCAGGAACTGACAATGCTTGGTTCTACCTATCTAGTGCAAACATGGGACAAATTCTTAATTACAAGCAATGATGAGAATCAAGGGTTTGAGTAATCCGATAGGTTCCAATCGCAAATATTAATCTATAATAATATTTTTAAAAATAGACGTGTGTGTCCCTATATTTCACTTTGCAGCCGCAACTACCTGTCGCAGACCACTGGCGTTTGTGTGTGGTAGTAGCATCGAGTCTCCCATCGTGCACTGTGGTGGTTGCATGTCGGTAGCTGTGGTGGTGTGGGAGAGATGGTGGTTGGAAGTGGTCAGCCTAGGGCATTTTCATATTTCGAGTAAAGTGTTATAAAAAATCTATGGGACATTCCAGATTGTACTAGAATGCTCTTCAGTGTACTAAAATGTTGTAGAATGTTCTTTAATAATGTTATAGAATATGACACATTTTTCAGCCTTTTCAGCTATTAACAATACAAATAAATTAAATGCAGCATATTTGGTGTGTGAACTGATTATGATGGGACTTTCTCTGTCAGGTTGCTGATTTGGCAGGGAGTAGCACAGGATACTTGTTATCCTGGAAATATTTAAAGTTTAGTAAAAAAACATAGAAACATTCAAAAGTTGTGAGCACCAGCTAGTAATAATACATTTTGTTTCGTCTTTATTTAGCTTCTTACGGTAAAATGGTATAAATGGCTTAACACAATTTAATAGGATCCGACAAAAAATTGTTCCCTGGCATATCCGAGTTGTGATACAATTAAACTGCAGATATTTAGTTTGGTAGCGTTACGAATTTAATAGCAGCAAGTCTGAATAGAGAGAAGTAGTCGATTGGTGTAATGTCGGATCACACTTTCAACTGAAGTCGTACAGAGGTGAAGGAATGTCGTATCCGTAATGGCCGACAGTAAAACAAATCTAGCACCAAGGACACAACTTGAGCTGGCAATCCTAGACATATACTAGACGTTAATCCGAGATATTACACTGCCATGTACTATTACATTCTCAGCCCACCCAGTGAAGCGTCATAGAATGCTTTCTCACGATACAAAACATCTTTGCATAGTGCAGAGATCACTCGTGAAGAACATTTGCATAACGAAGTGTGCTTATCCTGTTGTACTCAAACAATTGCAGATAGTTTGTTCCATACGTGCAAGAGACAAAGGTGCGAGCTTTTGTCATTCGATGTTTACAACCGGTGCCAGGGAATCGATCCGATACCATGATAGAACTTGATGGAGGAGCTGTAACGCTCTTCCCAGGCATTGGGGAGGACGCGGTTTCAAATCCCCGCCGAGCATCTAGATTTCGGTTCTTCTCGAAAACACTCCAGGGAATACCTGGCCGGTTCTTTCAAAAGGCCATCGTCCAATTCCCTATCGTTTCTTATCCTCAGTCCTTTCCGGCACCTAGTGACCTCGATATTGACGATGCGTAGAGTTTTAAAGAAATACGAGACAGGAAATAAAATCGTAGATATGCATTGTAATTTCGTGGAAAATATACTTGTACATCTGCTTCCTTCAATACGCTGCGACCGAATTTCTTTCCATTCCTTATCTCCAGTCCTATCCCTCCTCTGATTACCTAAAGGCTGATGTGCCTTAAAGTCCTAAGAAACCCAGTATCGGAGGAAAAGTAAATCTGTAAATATGCATTGCAGTTTCGTCCAAAACATATCAGTCCTTATATCAGATTCAATTAACTGAAATAATCCATCAACTACTTTAAACGTGGCCCAAAATCCACCACTTCTACCCATTTAAAATCTTGTTAAATTTAGATTTGAAAAAAATAAATAGACCCCACGTTTGGGGTGACCTAATGTCCTTTTGATAGCTTTGTGTCTTAATTTTCGTATGTTTGTACGACTTTAAAGTAGTTGACGTACAAATTGCGATATTAACAGCAAATTGCCACCGGTAACATTGTTATAATGTGTCGAGCTAATTAGATTTTGATATTCATGTTCTATTTTGACTGCATTTAACTTAAAAATTTAATTACAATGACGTTTCATAAGACATTAATCTGAAATGTCAACGCCAACAATTGGAATTCCTTAAGCTGTTCATTAAGATTACCTAGGTAATCCTGGTAGATTTCCTGAGTTCTCCGTCTATCATGTCCTTATGAACTTAGAACCTTGTAATTACACATTTCTTCCTACTCATCTCTTATATATACTAACTATAAGTATAATGAGGTACAATCTAACAAATTCGTGGGGTGTGATAATAATTATAGCGTGTATAAAGGGGAGAAGCAGCAAAAATTTTCTTGACATAACCTTCTTGGAAATCAGATGCAAGCTGGGACACATAAATTCTCAAAATTTTGGGATTGTTCTATTTATGCAAGAAACATCTTTCCCTGTATCCTATTACATGTCAAGCCAACCGGGTTCTGAATTAAACATTCATTTAACATTCTGTTGGATATCACGCTAAATGCCATTACGTATTTGACAGTTTTAGCGAAAAATGTTTACGGGCGTTTTCAATCGGTTTTTTGGCACACACGAAAGACGTACCAACCTCAATATCATGAAAACAGTATAAGTAACGACTACTGATATCTAAACTGATATTATAAATGCGAAAGTAACTCTTTCTGTTGGTTACGTTTTCGCGAATAAATGACTAAACCGATCGTCATTAAATCTGACAAGGAAATGCTATGTATCATTAGTACCTATACTATTTTCGGGATAAATTAACATATTTTGCCATGAAATTTTGCAATCTAACCAAACAGAGACAAACAGACGGATACCATGTGTAAGTCTTTGTGATGGTGAATCGGTCACTCAAGCTCTGTTTATCTCACAGACTGTGTATATGATATATTCTTAAATTTCAAGTACTGACAAAACTTATTATATGATATAAATGTGGATTTGCGCTGCATGCGATGGCTATCAATAAAACCCAGGGACAGACACTGAAAGTAGCAGAGTTACACTTAGAAAAGATTTGTTTTTCTGATGGATAGTTATATCTAACTAGCTCACGGGTTTCCAGGACCCTAAGGCTACATAACTTAGAAAAGGTCAGAAAAGCTAATAACGTTGTTTACAATACGGTATTAACACAAGTAGTCCCGAGAAAGCGACATAATTATGAACCACAAACAAAAAAATGCCGAAGGAACTTTGGTAGGTAGTCTCCCACAGTTAATCCATCCCAATTACTTTGTTGCTATTCTTAATCATGTTGCAAATTTTTTCTCTTTATGAGACAAGTTCACTGGCTTCCTCTTCATATCATGCTGTAAGTTACTTAAAGGAGCCTCAAAAAATCACGTTTTAGGGGCTCCTTTTACGTAACTTACAGCTTTGTATACAGGGTGATTCAAAATAACTTGTACAATATGACATGGTAGATCAGTCATACAATAAGAGTCAAAAATCGCATCGGAACAGAGGGTCGCAACTGCGATCCGGAGCCGCTACAGGGCGTCTAATATAATACTGACACAAAGAGAAGAAACAAAACCATTACAGATCATTTTATTGATAATTACTCACTCACATGCAACTAATGCAAGCCAAATGTAGAGCCTACAGCAGATGCTCAAAGTTTTTGCCAGATGCATCGAGACAAGCCTGGCATCTCCGTTGCATGGAACGGCGCACCTTCTCAAAGATACCAGGTGTATCTCCAACACATCCGGCTGCCGCAACGATTCTTCCTACCCAGTCTTCCGGAGTTTCATACACAAGTCCTTTTAAAAATTCCCGCAAAAAATAAAATAAAAAAAAAAATCCAAGGGAGACTGGTCTGGTGATCGTGGTGGCCATGCCTCTCGTGGAACTAGCGCCCTCTACAGGCGTTTGCGACCCACTGTTCCTATGCGATTTTGGATCCTTATTTTATGACAGATCTAACATGTCATTTTGTCCACGTTTTTTTTAATCACCCTGTATACTACCCTAACAATGAAATTCTCATTTCACTCTAGCGCAGTCGCTGGTAACAGCTGGTTAAGGTCTAAATAAAGAAAAACTGGTGTCTGCAAACCACATTCGTACTCCGAAGAAATTCTCACAGTTCTCGTTGTTTTGATGTCCGCGAGACGTGTTGGCTTGTATATCTGGGGAACGCACGGGGCAGGGACTATTTCACAGACACCTGGATCGATATCATTCCTCTCCCCCTCAATCTTCTCCCGCATCAGACAGACAGACGGACAGGCTGGCAGCCGCCCGGGGTCGCTCGAATTCCGGGGCATTATTTCTGGCCGGACAGACAGGTCTCGTTCGGACGGTGCCCCAGGCCCGCGCCGGTTGCTGTTATTGCTGTTATTCCTACTATTACCGACGGAGTGGAGACGGGACGGGACGGCTGACTTACTGCCCGACAGATTTATACGGCCGCCGTAAGAGTTGTTCGGTATGCAAATGCCGACCGCGCAGGGACTGGTAATTTCGAGTGTCGTGCGTCAGTCACAACTCAGCGCTGGTAATTGCGGAGCGAGCGAGGCGGGCCCGGCCTCGTTCGGCTACGCTCGGTCCCACTCGGCTGTCCCCGCTGGACTCCACTCGGGCGGCCCCACTCGGCATTGTTCGGCTCCGCTCGGTCCCACTCGGCTGTCCCCGCTGGACTCCACTCAGGCGGCCCTGCTCGAAATTGCTCGGCTCCGCTCGGCCCCACTCGGCTGTCCCCTTTGGACTCCACTCGGACAGCCCTGCTCGGCATTGTTCGGCTCCGCTCGGCCGTCTCGACCGGACGACCCCGCTCGGCTGCTCTCGGCATTGTTCGGCCAGTGGTCCGTTGATTCCCGTGACGGCAGACCGCGACTAATCGCACTCCCAGCTTGCGCGAAATTTAGAACGCACGCATTCGGTCGTCCGGTTCGTGCAGAGACACGGAGAACGACGAGGCTTCCAAGGATTCCCACGCTCCGTCCAGACGCTTAAAAAAAAAAAAAAAAAAAATCACGAAGCGCACTTGAAGAAGCTCGATCTCTATCCATTTCCACGGCTGAGCAGGCACCGAGCATTACGCTGACAACCCATGATATCAGCGTAAAGCTGGTACAAAAGTCTTCCAAAGACTACATTTTTCTTATTCTCTAATCCACAGCCTGGTTTGGAAAAAAATTCAAGTGTGTGGCACAAGCTTGGATATATACAAGGCTATTGTAAATGAATGAAGCGATTTTACAAATTTACTATAACTCTATTGTTTGTTATATTATCACAAAACTTTGCAGTCATATAGAAAATCTAAAAAAAAGGGTTTTTTGACATATTTTAAGTGCTCCATATTTCAAGAGCTCTTACCAAGGCTTAAACACTGAATTTTTCAAATAACTGCATCCCTCCCCCCCCCCCCCCCCCCACACACACACACAAAACCTGATGTGAATGAAATTCAAGCACAGATTTGTTTCTGGAAATTATCGCAGAATGCAATCAGTGACAGATATTATAATGGAGCTAGCTGGAATGGGATTCATTGCAAGATAGGAGGAGGATGAGGAGGGTCATGGGAGTGTACTTGGCGTATACTGGCGATGAGGCATGGAAGGATATTTGAGTAGGTATGAAAAGTAGGGCATGGAAGGGAAAAGATGACCATGACCACAAGCTGGCACTCAATTTCAGGCACAAGTGTGTGGGAAGATTTTCTTTTTTAGATAAGGGTGTCAGGGATTGGAGTGAGTTACCAAGGGGAATGATGAATAACTTACCGAAAACGTTAAAAGAATTTGAAGTTTTATTTGTGGAGGGCAAATGTAGGTGGGTGCAGGATAGGGGGAAGTTGGGTGTGTAGGGAAATTGCCACCGGAGCATGTGCTCCATTGCAATTAAATTAAATTAATTTTTTTTTAAAAACTATAAAGCTTTCTCACTGCCTGTCGCCATCTTGACTGCCCACGTCAGCGCTCTCGTGGCAGAAATTTGAAACGCGGCTGCAGAATATTTTGAGTTTTTCTTAATAAGTGTTAAGGTTTATGCAATATGTCAAAAATATAGTTACAGTAAATTTTTGAAACCGTTTCAGTCATCTGTAATACACCTTTAATTTTACGCAAATTGTAGAATTATCGCTGATTTTTGTTTTCCAATTTTATTTCTGCTTTCTCTTTTGTAAAAGTATTTTAATGTTTCGGAGGCTATTAATTGTAAAGGAAAACAGGTCATCACCATCAGTCAATCTGTCATAAACTGATGTGGCCTCTTAGAGTGATGAGTCCATATAGAATTACAACAGTCTTCTCCAGTTAGAGCGGTCTTGGGTGATTCTCTGTCAGCTAATTCCAACGACATTACGTATGTCTTTTTCCTCTTGGTCTCTGATGACATCTTGGACTCCACTCCAACAATGTATTTGTCCGTCTTTCCTGCAAGCAATATGGCCTGACCACTGCCACTTCTCAAAGATGTCTGTGGCCTTTGTCATCTCTCTTTTCGTATTTTCTAGTGATCTTTCCATAGCTCTTTGGGCCGCTCTAAGTTTTCCTTTCGTAGCGGTATAATGCTTTAATAGAGTCTTTTTTGCCGCTGCCATGTTGGCCTTATTAGAAGTCCCGCTAAAGGTTCTACCAGAATGGGTGAGTCTATGGGCACGCGAAAACTGCAAGTCGAACCCAGGACCTGCCAATCCTCAATAAAGCAGCTGATTTACTCCTTACGGTTATTTTGGAATTGTTAATACATTGTGGTAGCAGCGCAAATAAAAAACTCAGTGTACATTTTTTACGAACAATATGAAGAAAATTAAGTGGACAGATAAAGTAAGAAATGGACGTGTTTTGGAAATTATGAGTCAGGAAAGAAGCTTGTGAAAAATCCTTACAGAAAGAAGAGACAGGATGGTAGGTCATATTTTGATACACGTTGGATTGGTTAATTTATTAATGGAGGGAACAGTAGAAGGTAGGAACTGTTGAGGTAGACAGAAATTAGAATATATGAAGCACATAACTGAAGATTTAGGTTGTAAAGGGTATGTTGCGATGGGCTTAGCGCAGGATAGGAAGGGATCGATGATTGCGTTAAACTAGTCAAGAGAATGATGGCAGAAAAAAAAGATGAAAGAAACATGAGTGCCAAGCCGTAATTTAAAATTGTTACAGAAAAACAGATGTCAATATACATTTTCTTAATATTTATTACTTACTTTGATCTATTGAATCGTGTAAATGTATTTTGATTTATACGATACCTTCTTGAAATTGTATCATAAGTGTAACTTTTTTATTTTCGATATGTTTTGATGCCTTTTCAGCGGATAACGTTTCTAAGGGCGAACTGAGGGAGAAACTGCAGTGATGCCATCTGTCTATGAAAAGCGCAAGCTCTGTGATAGTGTGTTTTGAGTAATTCTATTAGCGAAAACTGCCTTTGAGACGGCGAAATTACAGTCCACCGCTGCTTTAGCGTAGATAAGGGAAAACTCTTAGAAAATGTAGCTGTCTTTTGACAACCCCGTGACAGCAAAGGCGGATTAGACATAATTGTCGGGTACGGCTATTATTTTTCTGCAGATAGATAAGATATTATTTGTTAAAATTTTGTTAACACGTACGTTATTAAGTACTGTACATTTATATCTGACTTGATCTGGTGTCGATTACAGAGAAGAACTTTCTAGTACTTACTATATCTTTGGAGATGTACATCAAAGAGTAGTTGTAGTCTGACTGTTGTGAAGAAAACATGTAGTTATGAATTGTAATGTGTGTGTGTGCCCAAATAAAACAATAATTACAGACCGTATAGTATGATTAACATAATTAACACTTTTGAGAACGTAGTGACAGCAAAGGCGCATTAGACAAAATTGTTGGGTATGGCTATTATTTTTCTGTAGATAGATGTTTTTTTAACACGTACGTTATTACGTATTATTGCAAGTTAGCAGCTGATTAATGTATCAACTACAGCGTGGAGCATTTTTTATGGAAAAGTTGTAAGACATCTACCATTGATCTGCATTATTAAGAAATTGTAGTCTGCATATAATGATTTAAATGACCAATCAGCCAGCGTCAGAATTTAAATTCGCATCAATCAATCACTTCATCACGCTTTAATGCCCTGAGCTAAACAGTTATGCAAACAAAGGATTGCTGTCTATAGCTGTGTAAGTTTTGATTGTTGTCCCATGGTTTCAGTTCTATTTTTGGATTACAACAGCTTAACGCAGAAGTATATTTTGATTTATGCCTCTGATTCTACAGAATTGACCAACGCCCCGCATTAAGTCAATTTTTGCGCTTCGTAATAAGAGTTGTAAATCGTGAGTGACCGGAGCAGGCTGATAAACATGGCACCAGCTGACAGATGGAATGAATTCGCTGCCGACTGGCTGTGATCAGCCGGTTCTGTCTTGTTCAGCCCACTGTTCGGGGAACCGTGTTTTCACACAAGGGCCGATAAGTTCTTTTTTTTATCTGCTTTAGGTCCGGGTTCACCAGGCTGCTAATTACCATGGGAGCATCGTGAAATGGCGTCGTAAAATGGTTCTATTTCTTCCCATCACTGCACTAACCCCACCTTCTACAGGAAAGCAACGTGGAGACAACGGCTATCGGTAACAGCAACAGTTGATAAGCGAACAACATTTCATATGAAGCTGACTGATCCCTTCAAATCCTTAGTTGATATTTTGAAAAAAATTGGCGAGTAGTGGGTGAATGTCAATGTTCTGGCTTTGTAAAAGGCTATTTACATTTGTTGAAAAACTAGCTGAAACGTTTCTTACGTGGTGTAGAAATAAACTGATTTCCGTTGGTGTTGGTATCAAGAGAACTTCATCTGATTAAGATATAACATTTCTAGCTGATCGAATTAATACTTTGAGGGAGCCATCATCCGGATGGGTCAGAGATGACAAAGTGTCATTCTAATCATCGTTATAATATTATGGAAAAAGTCGAGAATTTCGTGGTCTGTTCGGTTTTATTGCTGCACTAGTGTAAGCCCATGACCGTTTTTTGCGTATTGTCACTGGTCTAGAATAGTTAAAGTTTCCAGGATGAAAGAATAAGACAGGTTGACCTGATTTGACCAAATATAAACTTGACCAGTGTTTCAGGGTGAATAAAATCTGTTGAACTTGAATAACTCAGAAGCATTATTAGAGGTAGATATTAAACACGAACAGGGACGTTAGCACAATCGTATAATTGCTTAAATACAAACTTGACTTGTATTTGGCCCTTAATGTTTATGCTGCAAAATTTAAAAAAAAATCCTGTTTGCTTCGAAAGCATCACGTTGTTTTTTTTTGAGACTGGGAAACACTCATAATGTAATCGTTGGTCATAGTATCTGTAACGACCAGAGCACTTAATACACGTTCCATATTATTAAACAGTCGAGCAACTCTGAAGAAATGAATTGCCATAATAGTTGGTTCGATAACATATTTGGTCTGACGTCCACTTAAAATAACCTAATAACTCACGTACAGCGAACATGAACAAAGACCATTAACGAAAGTGGTCAGTAAAATATCCAAAAAGCAAATAAACCGTAATGCATAAAGTTTGGCCAAGCAACAACATTAGTGAAAGTTTTAATTAAATTGAAATTTATCCAAGCCGGAATGACAATTGGCGTTCTTGGTTTCAGCAGAGATCATGAATAATTTTTTTAAGTAGCTTTCATTAGTAACATGTTACTGAAAAAGGAGATCCGCGTTTTTTCAGCCACAAATTTTATCAGTATTATTTTAGCTATGAAACGCAATGAAAAGCAAACTTAATGAATGTGTTATGACAATTAATTTGGTAGCAGTTGCTTAGATATTAAATCGTAGACATAACCTCGAATTTCTTCTAATGGTATCTCTGGTGGCTGTTATGCGAGCGAAGGCTGACACGTGACACCGCTCTCCAGCCAATAGCTATCGACGTGAGTGAATGAGTGAGCTTATATAGTAGATAATGCTTTGCTCCTGTGTATTGTGTCCTTTGCAGGTCATTACTCCATGTATGATTTCTATTCATTCTGATCGCGTGTTGAATAGACATCTGATATCGTGCTGATTATATTTTAGATGTAATGGGACATTCGTAAATGAAAACTCCGTCTATTAGCAACTGGTTTTATTCATGTATACTCAGAAGCGTTTCGCCTTTGTGGAATGGGGCATCATCAGTGACTGTAAATGTACTTACATGTTGGTGTTAACAAAATTGCAATATTAATATACATAACTGACTACACTCTATTTACGAATTATGGTTGATACAGTTACATGGTGGTCGGAAGCAACTCTATCTGCATTTTTTTGTTACCAGTCATGTTGTTGTGGTTCCACATAATTATAAGAATAACTATTTTTAGCCTCTTTTTAGGTAACTATATAAGAGTGTCAAAATCTGTTGAAAATTACACTTTGTTTTTGACGCACAGCAAGAACCTTCTTGATTACATGCCTGTACGGTAATGCCAACCTAATGTTTTTGCTTGCTGTTTCAATGTTTTATTAAAATATGTCTCTGTTTGTGTAATGGTGTCAGTGTTGTAATTTACTGTTATGAGTATTGTATTCATGTGGGACGTATTGGTACAGTCGTTGATGAACAATCGCGGAATCAGTGAACTGGAAGGTACTGAGAAATTGCTGATGAATAAAAAAAAATTGCTGATGAATAAAAAAAAAATTGCTGATGAATTAAAAAAAATGCTGTAGGGATATCCTCAACGATGATATCTTTTCCCGCGTAATGATACTACAGTCTTGAAAGGAGTTCATTAGAAGACAGCATACAAACACACGTCAAGACTGAAGAAATAATAGGAATATTTAACTCTTTCAGTCGATTTAGAATCATCAATACTGATATCAATACATATAAACCACAAGTGATTCAGAAATTTTTAGCTTGTTACTTTCAAATTGTTGCTCCAATCAATGAAACTTCGCACAAGAAGTATCAAAAAATTTCCTTCGTCAGCGTCTCGGAAGCTGCTGAGGAAGCAGCTTTTTCAAATCATTATCAGCCAGTTCAATTATTTTCTGATGTGTCATGATTTTTTCAGATATAACTTGAGCAGTCTTCTCCAAGTCGCACTCGGAGCCTCTGAAGTTCGACAGAGCACACATCATTCACTCCTGCACCTGCCAAGTTCCAGGACAGCGAGAAGACCGACTGGATGCCCTCATCGATCTACTCAAGAACCTCGTCAACCACCTGGCTTCAAAGGAAGACTTGCGAAACACGCCGCGGCAGCCCTAAGGGCACCACAGCAAAATCGGAGGACCATTTCTGAGATGGCAGATGCGCCGGCATTCCATCTTGTGAAGAAATATCATTTGAAGACAACAACTACAGCCAACATAAAGAAGTTATGACTTGTCAAAACGACTTGGAGGCAATGTCTTAGGACAAAATACACCGCAGTACACCAGCTCAAAGGAGCTGTGAATAGGCTGAAGACGATCTTGGGTGATCCTCTGCCAGTTAACTCCGACAACCCTGCCTTTGTCCTTGTCTCATCAGTCTGGTGGTCTTCCTCTGGTCTGTAGTGATCTCTTGGGCTCCATTCTAACACTGTTTTTGTCCAACTCTGGTCTATTCTCTGTGCAATAAGGCCGGCCCATTGCCACTTCAGGGATGCTGTCTTCTCTAAGATGTCCTTTGTGACTGACCTAATGTCTGTTGCTCTTTTCTTGTCTTTTCTAGTTAAGCCTAGCCTTGACCTCCGCATAGCTGTTTGGGCAGTCCTTAGTTTACTTTTTGTAAATTCACTTAGAGTCCAGGTCTCACGGCCATATGTCAGTACAGGAAGAATGCATTATTCATAGACTACTTGCTTTAGATTTTTTTTGGCATTTTTGATTTGAGGATAATAGAATGCCTCCCAAATGCTTGCCATCCCAGCTTGATGCGACGGAAAATTTCGGGTCTTACATCACCTCTCATATTTACAAGTTGGCCAAGATAAATGTACTCATTGACATTTTCTAAAGATTCATTATTTAAAATAAGTGGGGCTATTTCCTGCAGTTCCCTGTATTTGCAATACTCTACGATCAAAAATTCTTCTGCTCACATTAGGAATGAAAATGGAAGTATTTTTCTAAGTGTGAAAACAGAAATTACCGTTGCTCTTGTTAAATGAGCGTTAGTGTATTGTGGATAGACTTATCACTATTCCTCGATACAGTGTATGATCCATGTGTTTATGAATACTCCAAAACAGTACATCAGTTGTCCATTACTGGACAAATTAAGGAACTGTGTACAAGTAGTAAAGTTGAATGGTCTGCTTCCCAGGATGTGTGATGGAATTGAGTGTGTGGAAGAGCCAATAGCTAATTGATCAATCAGCAATAAAGAACCTCACTGAGGTAATAGGATCAGCAGTCTCTGGATTGTATGGAACTCTAGGAACACGATATATCATCATGACTCTCTCCGATTCTTTAAACTACCAACAAAAAAGAACTTTCTGCATAAAAAGATCTTTTTCACAGCGTTAAAGATGACCAAACTGTCCTTTATTAGTTTCTATTTGATAGATTAGTTACCTTCACCATTTGCTCGTTTCAATATCGATTCGAGAGCTTAGTTTTTATATTGTTCTTTCCCATGTTCCAGCTCCTTCAATTTCCTCCAAGACAATTACTCATATGTCATCAAACGCAACTATTTTTAACTTCGCCTGCCAAGATGTACCGAGGCTACATTCAAATATTGTAAAACCACAGCGTTTAAGTTGTTTTTTTTTTAACCACTATCTGTTTCGTGAATTCGTAAACATTGCGGGTAGCAAACTAGCTACATATCCTTTGAACGAAGAATACAGCGCAGCCCAACTCCGGCAGCTGTCGAATAGAATCGATTAACTGCGGGCGTCGACATTGCATATTCATCAAATACGGAGTCGGTATTTTGTCACAGTGGTTGGGATAAATGGCGCCAGGACACGAATACAGGAGTAAGACGGCCTCTTTCACTGTAATACAGGAGTAAGACGGCCTCTTCCACTGTAATACAGGAGTAAGACGGCCTCTTTCACTGTAATACAGGAGTAAGACGGCCTCTTCCACTGTAATACAGGAGTAAGACGGCCTCTTTCACTGTAATACAGGAGTAAGACGGCCTCTTCCACTGTAATACAGGAGTAAGACGGCCTCTTCCACTGTAATACAGGAGTAAGACGGCCTCTTCCACTGTAATACAGGAGTAAGACGGCCTCTTTCACTGTAATACAGGAGTAAGACGGCCTCTTCCACTGTAATACAGGAGTAAGACGGCCTCTTTCACTGTAATACAGGAGTAAGACGGCCTCTTTCACTGTGATACAGGAGTAAGACGGCCTCTTCCACTGTAATACAGGAGTAAGACGGCCTCTTCCACTGTAATACAGGATTTATTACCCAAATATTGAGCAGCCTGCAGGCCCAGATGGTCAAAGCAAGTGGCTCGAGATCGGAAGGTTCCTGATTCGAAACCGGGTGGCGGTGAAATGATTTAAGGGCCATTATACTGACTTGGTCACGTGAACATAATGAAAGAGGAGAATATACCAAGGAAAATTCTGGATATGGAGCTGAAAGGGAAGAGGCCCAGAGGAAGACAGAGGGACAGATAGGTGAAAAATGTTAAGAAGTATGTTGAAGGGAGAAATTGGACGAGAATAGAAGAAGACTGTCGGTGGCTGAATAGGAAGCGTGGGAGGGGTTTTCGTTGCAAGCAGGTCCTTCCAGTGGTTGGAAGCTGCTCAAGATGACGATAGGAGCCTACTGACTCGTTGTTTATGTAGAGTGCGCTAGTTCGCAACGTCGTTCTTCCTTTAGGATCGGGTAGCCACGACAGAGGCGAATTACGCACCAAATTGACTCTATCACTAGACGGTCCAACAAACCTTCCAGACATTTACTCTTTACCCAAATGCTGGATCGCACCATCCCCTAAGAAACAATACGGAAGCAAGGCGATCAGTTCCTCCGATCCTGATGTTTACTTTCGTTTGTTACGTTGATATGATGCTACGGATGCCTCTGTACTGTGACGTATACTGACTGTACTGCATGGGAGTGCCCCTGTTATGTCTCTCTAGTTGGACGGACGAGCACCAGTAAACAATGCCGTACGATATCAATACGTATAGCCGGCCCTGGCAGTGTAGTGGCTAGCTCGCTGGCCTCGCATTGCAAGGGCCGCCGGTTCGAGTCCGTCCTCGGGCATGGGTGGTTTTAACAAGTGTTGTGTTCGTCTTGTGTTGTCCTCACTGTAGTGTCGACAGTATCATAGTGAATTTCTAATACAGCAGTTGCAACGTAAACAAATTGGAGCTGGCTAAATGGTTAAAAAGACCGAAAGCCACATTTAAAAAAAAAAAAAAAAAAAAAAAAAAACCGTAATTACTGTGAACGGAATTGTTATTAAAAACAGGCATCTCTTCACCTCTACTGCTGAGTGAAGGGCAACAGCCGGAGTCAAGCGACTGAAATGAAATTCCTCAGGTCAAGTATACAGAAGTCCAGATGAATCAAAATAGGAACCGAATCAGTCGGACTTCAACAAGGGCTTTAAAACATCATCTTAGACATGGGACCGAGCGTGGTGGGTGAACGGTATTTTAAGTGCCAATTTAATATATTTGTTCGAACACAAATCAATAACCAATTTCATGTATTGGATAAGTACTCGCATACATCTGATCTGAACGCATCTCAAAAAAAGTGATTTCATCATAATTTAACAGTTTTTCATCAACGGTTAACAGGTTAAAAAAAAAATGTTAAATTTTAACAGAGGTTTACATTAACGTCAGTGTCATTATTTCTCAATATATTTAAAAGTTATCGGTTAGATTGTTTTTAATCATGTTGAAAAATATTGATTAAGCACATGTGTTGCGTAGTTGTGGATTAACGTAAACTTACAGCTTTTGTTTTCAATTTTTTTTTTTCATTGATAAAGTATCTGGTATGTCGTCCAAAAGAGTGGCTTATGCAGTTAATTTGGCGGCACCGGACAACAAGTTTAGATATAAAACAAAAAGTTTATGTCTACATCAGATTTATTGTAAAAATAGATAAATTAAAAAAGTATCTATAATTTTAACATGTGTCTTTAATTTTCCGAATTTTCTTAAATATTTTGATATATTTTATGAATAGCTTTGGAAAAATTACTGGCTGTCAGCAAAAATATCGATATATCGATATTTTTCTCTCGATACATATTGATATTCTTTGTAAATATCGATACGATATTTATCGATATATTTATTTCATTTTTCCCTCCCTCTATCTGAAAAATCGATATATCGACATATCGATATTTTTCTCTCGATACATATCGGTACTGTTTGTGAATATCGATAGGATATTTAACGATATATTTTTTCATTCGCCCATCCCTACCGCTGACCCACCGTGCTCCATAGAATAAATAGGAGTACTCGTCTGTAGTACGTTGAGAACACGTCTGTCAGAGGGTTCAGTGTATGCGTTTGTCTGGTATTCGATTCTGTGCCAAGTTACGTACGTTGTTAGGGTTCTTATGGTGGTTTAAGAACTGCATTAATTAATTAAAAAGTCCACCAAACAGGTTAAGTTTGAAGAGCTGTTTTATTGTGATTCAAAACAACAAGTCAGCGATATTCACTAGTATAGGTACAATACATAGATGCACAGTCGCAAACTCAACTGAATGATTGAAACTCTCTGTAACACTGAATACTGCCAACTAAACTGACTTACTAACTGAATGCATGAATGAATGTCTCTGTCCAGGCGATCTGTTTATATAGTCTTTATCGAAATTACGAGAATTCTTCAAAGGCATCCGCCCGATGGTTTTCGATCATTAACAATCACTCAAACAATCTAACATATTAAAAACAATCGGAATTAATACAAAATTAATTAACAACATTACAAAATGATCAGAAATGGTAATTATAGATACTTAAATACAAAATTATTTACAGAAATCCTTTCAAACGGTAGAAAATTGTCCTGTAGACATCATAACTTACATTAATACATGGAATTACAAACATTTAAGAAATTCTCTTGCATCATTCGGTTCTTAAACATATTAAATGGCCTTTGAATAATTTTCTTACCTAAAACAAAGTCTATATACACTGATTTACAAGAAATTACAAAACAAACATATCAAATCACTTTCAACCAAACATTAGCTCACTGCAAATACTTCATACAGTACAATGCTATTCAAAATTCAGGTATTAGGGCTGTTACAACGTGACCGTCCAAATATTTCGGTGGAAGATGAATCCCCGTGCAGTTGGTCCCGCGACTCTTTTTGCTCCGCTTTTTTTTTTTTTTTTTTTTTTTTTGTTTAAATGGCATTCGGCCGTGTTAGCCATTCACCCAGCTCAATGTGTTTGTTTCTCTCACAATGTACAGATTCCTTATGAGTATGATTATTTTCTCTAATGTGTAAGGACGACACAAGACGAACACAACACTTAATTAAAACCACCCATGCCCTAGGCCGGACTCGAACCGGCGACCCCTGCAACGAGAAGCAAGCATGCCACCCCTACGCTGCCGGGGTCGGCCGTTTTGCTCCGCTGCGAGAGCAGCGATATCTCAGCCCGCCGGCTCCGTAATGCGAACAGGTTTCTGTCCGCGGGAGATACAGCAAATATTTCGCGCGTAGTGACAGCTCACTAAGACGCCCATTAATACGGCTCTCTGAGGGACAACGCGGGCCACCGAGCGAGGAGGGGTACAGAACTTCGAGGGCGCAGTGTGCCTGCCCTTCATTGCCTACCGGTGATCTCCAGAACGGTCTACAGACTTTTTCCAGAGACAAAATAATGAGGTTGTTGATTGACTTTTTCACATGGCCACACCTAAATGCAGCTACGACTGTAATGCGTGTATTGAACCAGTGGAGGGTCGTATACACTTCAATTTCTAGGGCAGATCTGTATTAAATATGTAAAAATAGAATTTTTATGGTTTATCAATCAATTAGTTATTTGATTGTAATTGTTCTAACCTCTAAATTACGTGAGGTGTTTTCCGGAATTCCGTTACCCCCCACCCACCCCCATTGTGGTGAGATTTGGTCAGACTTCGTCCCCCTTAATTAAGATGACGTGAGATTTTGATAAGAACCCCCTCCCCCTGCTAATCGATCTCATAGTGTTTAGACCTTTTTTAAAAAAAACTCTCCTGCTTCCGAGGATGGTTATAACTCCTCCCCCGCCCCCCCCCCCAAAAACCTCCTGAAGTCGACATCCGTGTCATTTTTTGACTTTTTTTAGCTCTATTGTCCAAGAATTCCAAAAACTCTCGTGAGATTTCCGTCGATCTCCCTCCGCCTTGGTGAGATTTTGCCGGACCCTATCTTCCCCCACCATATTTAAACTCACGTAATGAATGGACGACTCCTTAACCTTGCAATCAATAAGTAGACATCCTCCAGTGAATGCAGTCAATCACCAGAAAAGAAGTCTGGTTGGTATAAGTTAGCGAGAATTATTAGAAGTGGAGGTAGGGGAAGGTTACAAGATTTGGAACATTTTAAACGGAAGGTCAAAGTTATGCGATTTTTGTCTCCAATGATTATAGATGCAATCTGTTTGTCTCTTTCTTTTTATCTGCTTTACGTCTCTCTAACGGCGAGGTCTTTAGAGACGGTTTGTCTCTTAATTGTCTCTATAATGTGTAGAAACAATCGGAAGATTTTGTCTCTGAGACAGAAATCGCGAGACAAGGAGTTAACTATCACGTAATCATTTAGAGACCGAGAGTGGTGGTGTAACGGTTAGCGTTCTGGCCTCTCATTCCGGAGGACAGCGGTTCGAATCCCCGTCCGGGCATCCATATTTGGGTTTTCCATGGTTTCCCAAATCACTCCAGGCAAATGCCGGGATGCTTCCTTCAAGAGGCCATGACCGAATTCCTTCCCATTCCTTGCCCCCCCCCCTCCAATCCATTCTCGTCTCCATAGACCTCGCTGTTATGAGACGTTAAAAAAAGTCATTTAGAGGCGGGAAAGGACTGAGGGCTAAAAATGGGAAGGAATTTGGAGATGGCCTTTTGAAGGAACCATCCAGGAATTCGCCTGAAATGATTTATAAAAATTGAGGAAAATCGAAATTTGGACAGCAGGAGGTGGATTCGAACCCGCATCCTCCCGAATGCGAGACCACCACGCCCGTTTTGGCGCTCTTGATTTTAACACCAATCCGTCCGTACAGTGGCTGGAGGCTCGGGAAATTATTTTTCATGACACAGGATTTGGGAACGAGTATTCGGCGGTTCCCAGAAACGTTGCGATGGGCGCCTCGCCAGCACCCGAGGCCTCTATTCCAGTAGCGAGTTCTCGGAACACTGTGGAGATACGGAGGCGGCTACCATTGGTGGCTGAGGGACAGATGGGTAATAAAACAGGCCGCGCCCCGGGACAGCGACGTGTTTGCGTTTACGCGTCGTATCGAATAATCGATTCGCCGCCAAAGGAGCCAGCGATGCGAATCTGGGGCAGTCTCCACAAACCGGAGCGTATCATTAGAGCGGGTAACTGCCGTCATTAAGAGATACGCCGACTCTGATAATTGCGGGGATAAAGAACAACTCCAAAGTAAAGACTGCCACGGCCCAGTATGCAGAAAAATAGTTTTACACTTTGAGGTTTTTAACTTTTTTCTTTTATGTCGCATCCGCCTCACTGCAATTCGAGAGGTAGAAGAAATAAAACAAGATTTGAGCCAGTATAGAGGTCCACAAAAGGAAAACTTTTAAAAATTAAGGAAAATTTATGAGACGTAATTTACAAGAGTTGTCAGTTGTTTAGATAAAGTATAACTTTGAAAAAAAATTATAATTATAATAATTTCGTGTACTCTTGATGATGTGGTGATAGGTTTTCATATCAGATGTGCAGTCTGGCTGTGTCCTTGCCATATAGTCTATCCCGATAATCCTATCGCAGATTTTTTTATGGCTTGACCTCTCGTCGACGTCGAAGTAATTAGAGGAGGGATGAGACGGGGGGGGTCAAGGAACGGGAAGGAATTCGGCCATGGCCTTTCGAAGGAAGCATCCTGGCATTCACCTGGAGTGATTTGGGAAAACCATGGAAAATCCCAAATATGGATGCCCGGAAGGGGATTCGAACCTGCGTCCTCCCGAATGCGAGGACAGAGCGTTAACCGTTCACCCATCACGCTCGGTTTATCGCAGAAGGTAGACCCACAGCTTAACGTGGAATCTGAACCATACAGCGTCCAAGCGTACTTTAACAAAGCAAAACTTTACGAAAAGCGAAGGTCGGCTTTAATCCGCGTAAAATTTCAGATGAAACTGGGATTCAACCTGGGGACCCCTCGTTCCGCAGTCACGTACCTTGACAAATCAGTTACCAAACTGCGTTTAAGAGAAGAGATTAAAAAAAAAAGAACATCCATTCACCGAGCTAGAGTGAGAGTACAAAATCGTTAAACTTAATAGTTGAGAATTAATATATACTTCTCGGGTGAATAACCGAGTGAGCAGGGTGTTTTCACACGATACTTCACCAGAGAATGGCGACAGAGTTGCGATCGCCGAAATAATGTGTGATAACATCCTGTTCACTCGGATAGAAGACCCGAGAACATATTATAGCTAAATAGTTTAAACGCCCTTCAAAAATGATGGTCATAATATAACCTATGGTAGTAATAAGAACTCGTTCAGGAAAAATTTCTTTTAAATTAACGTAATTTTTACTGCCATGAAAAAGTTTATTTAGTAAGGCATAATTTCAAAAAACGAAAACTATTATTTACTTGATTGATGTATTTCGCGATTATCTACGTTTCGTGTAACCTTTCTCCGAGTTTTCATCAACTTCCCTGTTACTTATCTTTTGTCAAAAAATAAATAAAATCTTATGTTGTGACCTGGTTCTAACAACTACTGTAGAAGATACAGCGTTGATATTGGATCCTGCTCTCCTAACATGAATTATGCATCCAGTCATCTTAAATAAGCAAAGAGCGTCGTATAAACTTAAACAAACGTCGCACCGTAATTTATTTAATCTCTGCCTTGCGCTGCAATTTTAATCTCTGTCCTTCTTATTCAAGTGAAGTTACTTCCACAATAGATAATTGCCTCTGGCGTTGCAGTTCATCTGCTTTTAACAGTATAAAAGAAAATAATTTCAAATGTAGTTATTTTTTTCGAAATTAACACTTCCTTTTACCAATATAAGGCCAAACAATATCAAAAGTAAGTATTTGCTTGAAACCTGGATAGTGAAGCAGCGCTGTTGTGGTGGCTGGTGCAACTAACACTTCGGGCATCATCGGATTCGCCGAAGTTTGCCGAGTTACCGCGTTCACGCGCAGTCTCCAGGTGTAGCGCATTTTATTAAAGTGGATGGTTATTGTTTTAGAATATTTTAGTTCTTCAGACACATAAACTGAAGAATTCGCCCGCACTAAATGAGACATACAGTCCACTGTATATCTAAACAGTTTGGCCCTGGATATTTGTAATCTTTCGAGGTGATCAAAAGATGGTGAATTTTTGTGTAAAACGTTTTGGTAAAATTAAGATAAGTACTCTTACTATAACTTATGGGCAATATAAATTAGTAGTTGTAGCATTGACTTCTCGGAACATTAATATATAGTACCTGGGTGACCGATCTTCGCTTGGCATCTTTCGATTTCTGTTCAGTATGCAAGATTTCATCAAAATCCTTAGAGAAGTTTCTGAGAAATTAATTTTATCTATTTACAAGAGTTTCTCATATAATAGTATTAGATTGGACAGTTTATAACCACTTTTTACAATTCAGTAATATTGATGTTTGATATACGGTCAATATTATTTTCAATTTTTTTTTGTAAAGTATCACTTCTGACAAAACCAATTTAAAACAAAAATCTTCTTTTTAAATATTTTACAATTAAACATGTAGTGCTAGTATTCCTCCGAAGAAATGTATGCAAGAAACGTTCGTTTAAATATATGAGTTCCTTGAAACCAAAGAGAATATATTAGTAGGCTTCCTGGTACGTCAATCGTCTACGAGATGGCGTTACAGCTGTTTTCGAGATACCAAGAGCAAAAATTGTTCGTATTTTGTAAAATTGGGTTATTGCAGGGAAGACAACTATTTATATAAACTTAAAAAGTACAATATTATCTAAATACGAAATTTCATCCAAATCGTTATAGCCGTTTCCGAGATCCAAAATATATATATATTTATATACAAGAATTGCTTGTTTAAAGATATAAGATTTAAAACATATTACAGTGTGTAACTGTATTGGTATATTTTATGATAAATTTAGGATAATAGTTGGAGTGACGCGTAGTGCTCCAGTGCAGTAATAAATTAAAGATTCCAGTGCTCTCAATGACAGAGATACAGCTACAGCACTCAAGCAGCACTCCACTTATCATGCCTGACCACTCAGCACATCACCTAAACATCGTGCCGAATCGGAGACCCCGTCACCCATGCCAATAGGCCGGTATTGTGCCTACGTCACTCTACTCGCTACCAACACTCGATATGTCACGGCAAATTCCTTACCCGCAAGGGAAAACACGAAACCAACACTTCGTTAAAACCAATCACGCGCTATCCCTTCAGTGCCAAGAATTTTCAATGGACTCTACTGCCATACATGCGGGAATAATCTGTCAGCACGTTATCACTGAGATGACTAACCCTTTGTTTCGTTGTTATATATATTCATACTTCTGCTCCTACTATAGCGCTGTGTAAGTTCTTAGCTATCTTACAATGCTTTGTTTTTTTTTTGTTTGTTTGTTTGTTTGTTTGTTTGTTGTCGTCAGTCTTTCGATTGGTTTGATACAATCCTCCATCCTTCCTATCCTCTGCTAACCTCTTCATTTCTACATACTCCTTACAACCCACGTCCTCAATTATCTGCTTCATATATTCTAATCTCTGTCTTCCTCTACAGTTCTTACCTTCGACTGTTCCCTCCACTAACAAATTAACCAATCCCGCATGTCTCAAAATATGACCTACCAGCCTCTCTCTTCTTTCTGTAAGCTTCTCCCACAAACTTCTTTCCTCACCCATCATTTCCAAAACTCGTTCATTTCTTACTTTGTCTGTCCACTTAATTTTCAGCATTCTTCTGTAGCACCACATTTCAAATGCTTCAATTTTCTTTATTTCCGGTATTCCTAAAGTCCATGTTTCGCTACCATAAAGAGCTGTGCTCCACACAAAGAGTTTTAAAAAGTTCTTTCTAATTCCTAGATCAATATTTGAAACTAAAATTTTTCTCTTTTTCATGAAGGCTCTTTTTGCTAGTGCTATTCTGCTTTTAACATCATTCATGCTTCGGCCATCGGTTGTAATTTTGCTTCCCAAGTAACAGAATTCACTTACTTCTCCTATTGCATCCGATCCTATTTTTATATTTAATCTACTAGTATTGGTATCATTTCTGCTGTATTCTTTAAAAAAAAAATCTGTAGTTCTTACAAACCTTTGCTCTATATATTCATCATATCTGCAACATCAAAAAAGGTAGTGTGAGTTGCTATGACATGCCATTCTTAAGCAACTAAAGTACCAACTAATAACAAGGTTACAGAGAACATTGTTTCCACTTGAGGTTTTGAAATTTTTGTAGGATGGTAGAGCTAAAAAAAGGAAATAAAAGTCTACAAATGACGCCAAAATTGTCTCAAAAAGTTGCGAGGTCGATTAGTAGGAACGGGGTCTCCGTCAAGATCTCACGTCATTTTGGTATCCGAGCAGATCTCACGAAGTCTCACCGGAGCGAAAGGGGGGGGGAGGGAGGGGGGGAGAGATCCGGAATTCCTGAAAAACACCTCACGTCATTAATGGACACTCTCTATGCCTTCGTACTATATATACTAAATCATGCATGTCTGAAAGTTCAAATTATTTTCTAATCAATTGTATCTCTTATGGTTCTTTCCATATAGCAGTATCACAGCTTCCGTCAATACTCCTACGGGAAATCTGTTGTTGAGGTGCAGATGTTCAGATCGTATATCTGTTTTATGACGAGAGACTATTATTATTATTATTATTATTATTATTCTACATATTCACCATCACCAACTTTACAATTTCTATTACAGATTAATTTGAAGGCATACATTAATATGAGAAAACAGACGAGCCGTGCAATTGTTAGAGCAAATTTGTAAGACGCAATTTACAAACATGAAATTATTTTTTCTCAAAAAAAAAAAAAAAAAAAAAAAAAAAAAAAAAAAAAAAAAAAAAAAAAAAAAAAAAAACCTTTCGTCCGCATCGTTTGCAAGCCTGGATATGAACGCTAGTAAAAAGTCGAACTGACGCAAACAAACGCGTATTTTTACTGAATAACTAAACGGAAATGATGTATGAGTGGAGACTTTCCCGGCGTATTGAAGAAATGAGGTCCTCTCGGGTGTCCATCCGGATGATGTTGTGTAAACACGACGTTTCGACAGGTGGCTCTGCCATCTTCACTAGGTATCTTGAAGCTGTCGCAGGCTGACTGCTGTCACCGCCTCTACTGACAACGTCGTGTTTACACAACACCATCCGGCTGGACACCCGAGAGGACTGCATTTAAACGGAAATGAATCGATCGTTTCCGGTAGTGAACTAATATTTACGAATGCGATGCAGGGCAGGGCAGGGCAGACACTCAAAGCTTTTATGGAGACTGCGTGTGAGAAATCCTCGACAGCAAGTGACAGTTGGAGCCAAGCAGGGAGGGTATCAGTGAATTAGGCAGGTGCTCATCAAGATTGTATAGTGACACATATTGAACTTACGATGGAATGCACGCTACACATTAACAGTGGATTCACTTTAGTATACTGCAGCACACTAAACGAATTCTACCGTGGCGTCGCCAATACCGCGTAAACAAACTTTTTTTTTAACTGCTTTACGTCTCTCAACAGCAAGGTCTTTAGAGACGGGAAAGGATGGGGGCAAGGAATGGGAAGGAATTAGGCCATGACCTTTTTAAGGGAGCATCCCGGCATTTGCCTGGAGTGGTTTGGGAAACCATGGAAAACCCAAATCTGGATGCCCGGACGGGGATTCGAACCGCCGTCCTCCCGTAAACAAACAGCAACGCCGTAACTGACAGACGGAGGTTACAAACTTTGAACCTTCCTGTACCCAGTGATCTATGGCACGTGTTTGCAACTTTTGCAGTTTGCGAGAAATAAATATGCAAAATCTGCGCCTTCTTTTTGAATAAGCCACATGTTGGTGAGCCATATCTTTGGGAGAAGTCGTTTTAATGTATCTAGCTAGCGTGATTCCGAGAGTTGCGTGAATTATTTATGTGACTGAGCTAGGCGGACCTCGCAGCTCGGTGTATCAGCAGCATCAGAGCGTGTGCTGAAGTCGTAACCATCAGCAGACGCTTCGCTTTCCCGTGGCGTCTGCTACTCCGCGCTTAGTAGTCCCCGCGCACGCGCTGTTTACTACGAGATTAGGCGCCCATGCGTCATATTAAGACGCACTCGGAATCAATCGACTCCTGATGGAGTTAGGTACTGCACGGGCGATAAGAAGCAGGACACAGATGCTAGGGAAAAAAGCCGAAATCGGAGGTGCATGAAGTGCGAGATGGATAAATTTCAGAAAAGATGAATAAAGACAGTATCTACAAGCCTCCAATTCGCAAAATTGTAGGTGAAAGAGGGTGATTTGCACCAAAACTAGTCTTTACTCTGCGCATTCCAGTCCCGAACGGCACGAGGGAAGAAAGAATGCATGTAAGCATCAATGCGGCACCTTATTTCTATAGTCATATCTTTCAGCCTGCACGGAAGCGCCACTCTAATCAGCAAAATAGCAGCGATGCAAGTACCCCTCCCTACATCGATACAATGCCTGCTATCTACAAACCAAATTAAGATATACCAGACACTAGCAAGATTCTTACAAGACGCACAAATAACGATATAGTCAACATGACTCAACAGAGCGCATGGACAACCTATAGTCTCACAGAAGTCAAAACCAACTGCCGGAGAAGACAAAAGGGAGTAGAAACAAGAACCATACAAGAAGCATCACTCTAATAGAGCCCTCAAACGGACACACAATCACATGAAGATCAACTCTCAACGAAGAAAACCACTGGTGAAACCATGTTTGTAAAGCAAGGGAAAGGTGACAATATTGTAAATTGATAACTTATATAAAAAAAAGGTCAACATACTATCGAATAGAATCAATATATGGCATACCAATGTACAATACAAGATCAAATGTATAATAATGGTCGATTGACCAGAAACCAAAAATAAATTTAAAAAAAAAAAATCTTTCAGCCTGCCCCGGTAGCGTAGGGGCTAGAGTACCAGCTCCGCGTGCCGAAGGTCGCCGGTTCGAGTCCGGCCTCGGGCATGGGTGTGTAAGTGTTTTGAATGTGTACGTCATGTCCGTCCTGTGGAGTTTAACTGGTTGGAAAAATGCAAACTGAAAGCAATGGATCACACATAATGACTGTTGAGTTGGTTGTATGACCTCAGATGCAATATATATATTCCTGTCATTGCGGCCCAAACAGGTTGGTGGACGAAATATTTCACCTCACTCTTAAATTAAAGCGAGTGTACGCATGTTTACCAATAAGCTAAAACGAAACCTACGTCGTCCGTCTACCAGGAAATTCCAGCCCAATCTACTAATCAGTTCTGCGACGCTTTCGTAAGGACTGTAGCAAGCGGTCACGAATCGAGCGGCTCTTCTCTGTACCTCCTCTATATTGTCAATCAATCCTTTACGAAACGAATCCAAAACGGTAGAGCAGTAGTGCAAATGTGATTGTACGAGAGTTTCGTACGCTAACTCCTTTGTTTGTGCATTACAATTTTTCAAGATTCGTCCTGTGAATCGCAGCATTGAATTAGCTCTACCTACGACCGAATTAATGTACAAGTCCCATTTCACGTTAATTTCTACTATTGCACCCAAATATTTCACGGAATCGATCGTGTCAGTAACTGAAATTTTTAATTTGTATTTCTGAACAAACGGCTTCTTTTTGTAACTTATGCACACTGCACTGCAGTTTTTAGAATTTAGTGCAAGCTGCCAGAGCAGTTTGTAGAAGAAGTAAAAAGGACAGATAGGTTGGTGCGTTACAATTAGGAGCATTCATCTTCCGTCATTTCCTGTTGGCTTAGTGCCTACTACCTTAACTTCATCCTTTCTGATGAAGGGTCTTTGGTCGAGAACTTCAGTTTTTGTGTCTTAGTGTATTGTGCGTTACGGCAGAGTTGCGCCAATTGTTATGGTATTATGATCAAACCAGCGATTCAAAAAACGTAAAAAAAACATATCAAAGGAAACGCGGATCGCAAAACCGTGGTCACTATGTGGGCCAAACAGCCAAAATACCAGGATTTACATACATGTGGGTTGAATCGGTTGATTGTAAATGAGAGGAGCATTCTCTGCAAGTGACTTATGTGGTTTACCATGTTTCATCAGTCTGTAATCTGTTTCAATGTAGTTTTCAGCTGTGCTGATATTTTCGTTTGCACTCAACCTCCACGATCATCTTATTCTATCGTCAGCTAATGTTCATCCTTTGCCGTTGTCATTATGCTGGCTTCGCGTTGATAAGGCCGCTGGTTCGAATCCGGCCTCAGACATGGGTTGCTTTCATTAAGTGTTCATTTATTTGTATGAATCACTTTGAGGGGATTTACGGATCATTGATGTCGAGGTAATTACAGTCGAATATGGGGGGGGGGCAATAAAGGGGAAAGAGTTTTGCCATAACCCTTGAAGGAACCATCTTGGCATTTGCCTGTAGGAGAGCGTCCATAAACCATTTTCGCCTTCTGTGAATCCCCCCCCTCCCACCCATGTATCCCGACGTGGCTTTTGCCTTTAGCCCCCCCCCCCCTTTTCCACGTAGCAAGTAGCTTTCTCCTCTATTGATTCGAGAAGACATTTTGTACTGTTTTCTCTTTTCAGACAATCGTAAATTACATACGGATAAAATTAAATGACGGAAATAAATATTCACATGCTGTTGTGTGTTCTGTACCTCATTTTAACTGTGACAAATAATATGAATGAAATGTTACGTGGCCTAGCTCTGATCCCCCCTCCCCCCACGTAGCCCAGTAGCCCCAGTTTTCCAGCCTACCCCCCCCCCCCCTAGACCGAACCACGTGGTTTATGGACGGTCCATAATGAGTTTGGGAAACCATCGAAACCCAAACTCTTGATGGCTGGACTGTAGATAGAATCACAGTGCTTGAAATGGCAGAATCGTCTATTAGTTACATGGCTTTAAAAATTCCTTTCCACCTAACTTCGAGCTTGGTGGGTAAGCGATAACGCTCTGGCCTCGCATTCAGGAGGACGCGCGCGGAATCCTCGTCCGGCCATCCAGTTTTGGGCTTTCCGTAGTTTCTCCAAATCGCTCCAGGGCAATGCTGGGATGATTCCTTCAAAAGGGTATGACCGAATTCCTTCCCGTTCCTTGCCCGAAGACCTTTCCCGCCTCTAAAAATAGCGACGTGTACGAGCCGCAAAACCTTAAGGAAAAAAATATTCTTCCATAAACTTCTTCGTCCGCAAACTTAAAAATTTCAAGTACAGTTGATTTTCGATCCACCATATCGCAAATGTTTCTATTTATCTTATTTCTAGCCTCTGCAGGATTGAATTTTCGTTCCCTTAGAGAGCAGTGGTGATCTTGAGTATATCTCTTGTGGAGGCTAGGCCAGTGTCTGATTCTAGTACTAACTAGCGTCCTGTATGGCGGGGTCATAAGCGGTTGTAATGCCAGCCGTAAAGCTCCTCGTCGTAAAGATGGCGTCAGCAGGTGGCGTACATCAGCGTTTGAGCGCACCGCTTCGTTAAGGCTTCATTCAAGCCCTCCACCTGCTCCACGGCGGAGCGCATGTTATGGTCTGCACTGGTTTCCCCGGAATAATCGCAAGAACACGCTTTATTAAAACTATGCCCCGAAAAAAAACACGCCCGGTAACATTCTACAGATGTTAAGGTAATCAAACTGAATGCAACTAACATGTTTTTATTTTTATTTTTTTATTTTTGCTTATGGCTGTGTCCTAGCCACATAGTCTATCCCGATAATCCTATAGCACATTTTTTTTTTCTTATGGCTTTACGCCTCGTCGACGTCGAGATCATTAGAGGCGGAATGGGACTGGGGACAAGGAACGGGAAGGAATTCGGTCATAGCCTTTTTGAAGGAACCATCTCGGCATTTGCCCGGAGTGATTTGGGGAAACCATGAAAAACCCAAATCTGGATGCCTAGATGAGGATTTAAACCCGCGTCCTCACTTAGAATATTGTTGTTCTGCATGGGGTCCCCATCAATTGCTACCAGCAACATTCATATCTCGGAATGACCGCGAAAATAAGATAAGTGAAATCATGACCAGAACCGATTCATTTCCGTATTCATTTTTCCCCCGAGCGATTAGGGAATGGAATAGAAAGGATCTACCGGGCAAGTAAACTTGATCTGTACCTGTTATACAGTTCTTATTTGAGAAGAGTTATTAGCATCTCTGACGTGGCTGTTGGGGAGACGGAGCATCTGTGGTTGTTGGTTGGGTTGCCAAGCAGATTTTTATGGCAGAGAGAAGAGAGATTCTGCTGGAAGAAAATATCGTTGTATTGTTATTTGGAGTTAGTGTAAGGTATTCAGTTTGAAGATATGAAAAGTAAACGTTTTTACTGAATATATAATTTATTAAAATAACAAGAAATCTTATACCATCCTGATCTGGATTTTCCATGGTTTCCCCAGATCTCTCCACGCGAATGCTGGGATGGTTCCTCACAATAGCCCATGGGCGCCTCCTGCCACATCTCGTATATCCCTTTCAAACTATCACCCTTTCGGATAGGTGCAATGCACCCTCCACCACACACTTTTAGTGAATCGTGGAGTAATAATAATAATAATACTAATAATAATAATACGGTGCCAAAGCATTACCACTCCTGCTGCTGTGATAAGATGTCTGTAATTACTTTTAATTTCAATTTTATCAAGTCGTTGAAACTTCGGACGTGGTTATGTCCACAATTTAATAGCTAAGCAACTACTACCAAATTAATTGCCATATATACATTCCGTACCGTTTCATAGTTAAAAAAATTGATAGATTTTGCATCTGAAAAAACCGTGGATCTGCATTTCAGTAACATGTTGCTAATGAAAGTAACTTTTAAAAAAATACTCATGGTCTCTACTGTAACCACGAATGTCAATTGTCATTCCGGCTTAGGAAAATTTCAATTTAATTAAAACTTTCACTAAGTTTGTTGTTCAACCAAAGTTTATGCATTAAAGTTTATCTGCCTTTAAGTATTTTATTGATCAGTTTCTTTAGTGGTTTTTGTTCATTTAATTTAATTTAGTTTAATTTAATTGCAATGGAGCACAGGCTCCTGTGGCAATATCCCTACACACCCATCTTCCCCCTATCCTGCACCCACCTACATTTGCCCTCTACAAATTTTATCTTTAAATTCCTTCAAAGTTTTTGGTAAATTATTCATCATTTCCCTTGGTAACTTATTCCAATCCCTGACATCCTTACCTAAAAAAGAGAATTTTCCCACACCCTTGTGCCTGAAATCGAGTGCCAGCTTGTGGTCATGGTCATCTTTTCCCTTCCATGCACTACTTTTCATACCTATTGCAATATCTTTCCATGCTTCATCGCCAGTATATGCCCTGTACACTCCCATGACCCTCCTCATCCTCCTCCTGTCTTGCGTGAGTTATTAGGTTATTTTAAGTGGACACAGACCAAATATGTTATCGTATCAACTACTCTGGCAATTCATTTTTTCGGACATGCTCAACTATATAATAATATGAAATGTGTATTAAGTTCTCTGGCCGTTACAGATACTATGATCAATGATTACATTATGAGTGTTTGCCCTGTCTCATAAAAAATAATAATAAATAAAAAATAAATTAATAAAAAAAATAAAAAATCTTTGTGATACTTTCGAAGGAAACAGGATTTTTTTTTTAATTTTTCGGAATGAACTTTATGGGTCAAATCCAAGTCAAATTTGTATTTAAGCAATTATACGATTGCACTATGGTCCCTGTTCGTGTTTAAAACCTACCTCTATTAATGCTTCTGAGTTCTTCAAGTTCAGAGATTGTATTCACCCTGAAACACAGGTCAAGTTTATGTTTCTTCAAATCACGTCAACCTGTCATAATCTTTCATCCTAAAAATTGGAACTATTCTAAGCCCTCGACGATACGCAAAAGCGATCACGGGCTTACACTAATCATTTGTAAAATGCTTATACGGTGTTGATGGCTTCTATTGTTTTAATGATTTAAATACGTATTGGTTGTGCAGGAAAGCAGGTGGATGTTATGTTACAAGGTGTGTTTCAGAAACGGAGACGGAGAGAAAGAATGAGACCTGCTCAACTGCTAAGGAATTTTCTTGCTGTAATTCAAGTTTACAGTTGGTATTCAATGGACCACTAATGAGGTAGTCCTGGGGAATGTCGTCTCGCCGTAAAAACATCGTACAAACAAGTATGTAACACAAACACGTAACACGCCTACACGGTAGTGACGGCTTAGAGTGTGGGTCACTGAGAATTACCCGCGTCACTAGGTCGCCATATTAGTGTCCACACAGAGTTACAGAAAATACCCACAGGCAAGGTTACTTGTAACAGTATCAGCGTCATATAGCGCGTGGAACTGGGCCCATTGTCGAGGCATCTGTGACTGAACTCGTTACGACGGAACTGAAACCTTTTTGTGGATTGTCAACCCTTCCAGAATAGATTATTTGGAAATATTGAATATTTTAGGTAAATGTTACTTCTATACACAATGAACTAACTACGTTATAATTGATTTTTGGATATGAGTTTCATCTGTGTGAAAGCAAGGGGTATATTTATAGCGGGTATTACGCAAGTGTTGGAATTAGCACCATCACGCGATTTGGATATACTAAAACAAAAGATAACTCACTCGCTATGTCAGAAAACAATGTTGTTGAATCTCTAATTAAAATGTCCACTCCACTAGCAAAATATACTTTAAATGGATTTCTATTTGTACACTCTTTGGCAAAAAAATTGACTGTCGGCACCTGAGACTAAGTCAGTAATTTCGCACAATGTGGCATCATTGCGCGTATTCAACTCAGCGCCATCTGTTATTCATTTCCTTAAGTCTGGCGCTTACTTGAATACCCGCAATGATGCCACATTGTGCGAAATTACTGACTTAGTCTCAGGTGCCGACAGTCAATTTTTATTGCCAAACAAAAATATACAGGTTCACTGCACGAAATTACTGAATAGAAACAAACACATAATATACACGTTTACAGAATTGCTCTTGCTGTACTACATGTTTGCTTTCCGTCATCACTTCACCACTCCATCAACTTACATTAATTTTTCAGTTATTCTCATGTAGCTGATATTATTCGTAAAATCTACACAACATTACTGAGATTCTATCTTATCTTCCCAAAATCCTATGAAGCTAATATTCATTCATTGCTAACCTGTTGTATTACCGGCAAAATCAATTTTTCTAGGAGAAAATATCTTCATAAAGTGTTGATTTCTCACGACAACGCTGGTACACACATGTTTGTTAATCGTACCCGACAGCTCTTGGATTAATATTTTGTCCATGACGGATTGGTGGAAATCAGCGACTGTGATATAAAATTTGGGTTGATATTGAAAGCACCAACCAGTCATAAGTTCTACAGGGTGATTCAAAATAACGTGGACAAAATGACATGGTAGATCAGTCATGCAATAAGAATCAAAAATCGCATAGGAACAGAGGGTAGCAACTGCGATCCGGAGCCGCTACAGGGCGTCTAAAATAATACTGACACAAAGAGAAGAAACAAAACCATTGCAGATCATTTTATTGATAATTACTCACTCACATGCGACTAATGCAAGCCAAATATTGAGCCTACAGCAGATGCTCAAAGTTTTTGGCAGATGGATCGAGACAAGCCCGGCATCTCCGTTGCATGGAACGGCGCACCGTCTCAAAGATACCAGGAGTATCTCTAACACAATCCGGCTGCCGTAAAGATTCTTCCTACCAAGTCTTCCGGCGTTTCAACAGGTGTTTCATACACAAGTCCTTTTAAAAATCCCCACAAGAAAAAATCCAAGGGAGACAGGTCTGGTGATCGTGGTGGCTCGTGTTTGTATCGCAACGCCCTCTCGTGGCTCTAGCGTCCTCTATAGGCGTTTGCGACCCTCTGTTCCTATGCGACTTTTGGTCCTTATTGTATGACAGATCTACCATGTCATTTTGTCCACGTTTTTTTTTTTTAATCACCCTGTAAACAGAGTCTCATAATAGTAATAGTAATGTTATCATCTGTGTTAGCCTCCACGAAATGCATCCTTTCGCCATTAAAAAGAGTTCGTTTTTAAAAATATTCAGATATCTAACGTAAGTAATGTAATTGAGATTAACCTTCATCAACCCAAAATTAAATTACTCTCACTCAATAAATGCTACTTTTCTGTTGTTTTATAACGCACCCTCGCATTTTGCATCTGCATACTTAAATACATTAAAAGTGCAAACCATCTGATGATGAGCATTTTGCTCAAAACCGGTAAAGGTTAAATAAACATTATAACAACAAATTGTGTCTGGTTGCTGCTTTCAATATCAACCCAAAAAAGCTCTTGGATGGTTGTGGATGGGAGGTGTTTGAGTTTGATCACCTACCGCACAGTCCATTCTGGCGCACAGCTATTGCCAAATTTCTCCGGAGGTGAAGACCTGGTTCGCAAAACAGCGCTTTGGGAGCGTCAATAAACTACGTGGATTGATCTAGGGGGATGAGAGGTTGGGTAGAAAACTACGCCAGTCTTCGTGGGGTAAGGGGTGGGGGGGTTTCAGAGGCCAAACCAGGTTCAAAACACACAACATCATGTACGATATATTTATTTCCGTCATTCAGTTATCTTCGTAGGTAATTTACGATAGTCTGACAATAGAAAACAATACAAAATGTCTTGTGGACTGAATAGGGAAAGAAGGGGAGGATACAGGCTACGTGGAAAGGGGGTGGGGGGGGGGAGATTCACAGCAGGCCAAAATGGAGATACGCCATTTATGGATGCTTCCTATTTCAGTGACGCAGAACTTCATTGCGGTGTAAACCAGTGGTTGAAATCTAAGGCGACAGATTTCTACAGAAATGGAACTGAGAACCTTTTGCATCGTTATGATAAGTGACCCAATTTAAATGGCGGCTATGTAGAAAAATAGTTAAAAATTGTCCCTTTTACATGTGAATAGTAAAAATTTCTTTTTTTAAAAAAATTTCAAAACGTAAGTAACTTTCTAGACATCCCCTGTGTAAATTCTTATCTTACCGATCGTGGTGGTGAGCGGTTAAACGCTCTGTCCTCGTATTCGGGAGGACGCGGGATCGAATCCCCATCGGGCATCCGGATTTGGGTTTTCCATGTTATCCCCAAATCGCTCCAGGCGGATGCCGGGATGCTTCCTTCAAAAGGCCATGGCCGGATTCCTTCACCTTCACTTTCCCCAATCCATTTCCGCCTCTAATTACCTCAACGTCGAGAGGCGTAAAGCCCTAAGTAAAAAACAAGAAAATTCTTATCTTGGGAGAAAATGCCATGCGGTGGGTGGTATACAATTTCATTTTGACTATTTTGGTAAGTTTCCAAAATTTTGCAGATCTGAGATTTGAGACGGTAGAAAATATGCGCAGTAGGCACATATTTTGTACAGTGCTGGACAAGTGACAAATTGTTTTGAGCTCTTTTACATCTAGTGCTCAAACCTGTTATCTTCGGCAACCAGGGAAAATGGCGGCATAAAACGTGATTTGTGTATGAACATTATACCGCGGCTAGTTGCGCTTGGGTTGAATAGCTGAGGCTTAGACTTTAGTTTCCAAGAATGCAGTTAGGTTCCGTTACCTTAAGAGGTATCATAACTCATCGCACTTTGCCGTAGAAACACGTAGAAATGTTGCCTGTAATATGTTCGAAGAGAAATACTTCCCGGAAAGAGAGTGCGTACTGCAGTTAGTCTTGCCTTGCAGGCAGGCTAGCACAATAGCGCTCTCTCTAAAAACACCGCATATTTCATTGAGATGCGTTGTTAATTACAAACATTTTCCGCTAGCGAGCCGAGACGTAACGGTCTAGCACGAGTGAGCTCGCAAAGAGAAAAACTGTTCCCGAGCCCATTCGATATTTTCCTGGGAACTCAGTTATAAATGTCACTGAAAAACAACACGTCTGAAATACCGCACAATTCCACCAGAAAACTGTTACTCTTAACTGCCCGTCGTAAATTAGAGTCTTACGTGGCTGGACACTTGTTGCGTGCTAGTTCCAGGAGCAAATGAACCAAACCACGAGGAGATACAACTCAATCATGTCTTTCCTTTCTCCAAACTATATTTCATGCGGAAAGGATGATAAAAGCCTCGATTCCGACGTTTTTCAGGTTATGGCTTGTTTAGCTTTTTGTTTTTCGAAATGAAACATTTTTGGTATGATAGCGAAAAATTTGTTATCGTTACGCACTAAGTGCGTATGCGCACTTAACGTTCTGCACATGCGCACTTAACGTTCTACACATGCGCACTTAACGTTCTGCGCATGCGAACTTCACGTTCTGCACATGCGCACTTTACGTTCTACACATGCGCACTTCACGTTACTTTGATGCAAGCAACTACGACAGTGTCCGCTGTCACTTAAGCGCATGTTAAACAGTCAGTATTCACTACACTGTTTTGAGTTAGTTCGCTTTATGCGATACGTTCTGTATGCACGTTTGCTCAAGTGTGAATATGTTTGTTTCGTGAGTCTAACTAAGGGGACATCCATTAATTACGTGAGGTGAAATAGGGGGGGGTCCGATGAAATCTCACCAGATCTCACCAGATCTCACCAGATCTCACCAGGGGGGAGGGGGGGTCTACGGAAATCTCACGTGAGATTTGCGAAAAATTTGGGGACAGTAGAGCCAAAAAAAAAAGGTCTACAATTTGCGCCAAAGTCGATTTTAGGAGGGTATTTCGTCAAAAAAAGTTAGGGTGTGACCTAAAAAAAATAAAAAAAAGGTCTTCAAAAGTTTCCATGGCGGGGGTTCTCACGGACCAGATCTCACCAGAAGGGAGGGGGGGTGGGGGTCCGGCCAGATCTCACGAAATCTCACCAGGGAGGAGGGGGGGTCCAGAAATCCTGAAAAACACCTCACGTAATTTGTGGATGCCCCCTAATCTGTATCAAAAATGTGAAAGCTTAAATTGCTTTAATACTCACTGAAAATCACGTGGCGAAGTAAGACGGTTATTTACATCCGGAAAGCCGCCATTGGCACATGCACCAGTATATTTTAGTTTATTTTTTGTTTATTAGTTTATTTTTGTTTATTTATATTCGTTTCATTTGTTTACGTCAGTACACGAACAATGTTCCTATTTACTGCTCATATGCAGTAAAGATAGTATCGTTGGTCGAGTGTGAAAGACGCATAAAAAAAATATTCACATATAAATACATAGAAGTTTCACTTCTTGAGCGTGCTAACAAACGCATCAGTTGTTTTTTTCTTTAACCAGTGGAGTAAAATAGTAAACCGATTTGAAACAAATTTTGAACAATTATTCTTGTTGTAAGATCGACGTTTTTCACCGCGTTGTAATTAGATAAAATCTTCTCGGGCTACCAGCAGCGTAAAAATGTCACGTCTCGAAGGAGTGTATCTCAGCCCTCATTTTCAACCATGCATATCGGTGAATAATAGTTACAACAAACGGTTATTCAGTGATATCTATGGCTGAAGATGAGAGCTGAGATAGATGCCTTCGAAACGTCCCACAAGTGTTACTTTTCACGCGGCTGTAAGCCCGAGAAGAGTGTATCTAATTATTCATTTTTCCTGTCAGATTTCCTACTGCACTTCTACCTCCTTTTGCTCCCCGATTTTCTTCGATGACAAGCGAGTAACAATATAATAACAACGTTCAAATAAAAATTGCCTTAACGTTCGTCAGTAGGTGATCCGATTATGATAATGACGCCGTGAACGGAGTTCCAGATCTCCAGTCTCGGCTGTTGACAGGTGATGCCAATGTTTTTCGTATCTAATACTTTCTACTCTTGTTTGTGACCTGATGCCACGTTGCGATAATATACGGCCATGAAAAGCAGAGTTTTGTTAGTAATAATTTTAATAATTAAAATATTTTCGTTCAATCTCATATTTGCCTAAAGACTGCACATTGTTGTAACAACAATCTACAGATTGGGGTAGATGGTAAACAGCAATTTCTATGGTAAAAGAATATGAAAGCTTGTCAGGCAGATTTGCTATGACGTTATCGCCAGCAACGATGTTATACCAATACACTTCACCATCTTTTGAATCTGAACATACCTACATAAACATTTAAGCGGGTTGTCTCTGTTTCTATGAATCGGCATCACTCAGAAACGACCTATTTTGTAGGGGTTTAAAAGTTTGTGGTTGAACTTAAAATCTGTGATATATTTTTCGTTTGTACGCGACAATGATAAGCTATTCGTAACATCAACAGATATACTTCTAAGATTCTTATTACAACCACATCAGTATGCCTATAAAGTTTAGGATTTTACTTAAAATATTCTCAGCGGCTTCCGAACATTAGTATTACTTTATTAAATGGACAATTTTCAGCCTCGACTTAACGAAAATTTCACACTCCGAGCCAGAGGTTGTACACTTAGTCAAAGATATCAAGTTTTGTTTTCTGGTTATGTGTTACGTACCTGAAATAACGTTTCGTTGGTGTCGCGAAAACTGCGCCCAGTGAAATTTGCGGCCAGTGAAATCTGCGGCCAGAATTCTCAACAATGCTGTAGCGGTATGTTTATTATAGAATAGGATCAAACTGGTTGTATTGTTAAAAGCCGCCCCGTCGGCGCTCTGAGCTGATTGCTACGTTTGTAGCCTATGTTTCTAAACAGCAGGTTGACACTACAGATGTTTTATAGTTTATAACTGTTATTAAAATACAAGTTTTATTCTTGCTTAAAAGACGTAGAAAAGAATTGTAATAACGAGGCAGATACAGAATCGTAGTAGATTTCATGCAAAATCTCCCTTTGCCTCACATTACTAGTGCAGGAGGCCTCGTATTCGGGAGGACGGTGGTTCGAATCCCTGTCCGGGCATCCAGATTTGGGTTAAGAAACTAGTGTAGGAAAAAATATTCTACCATCAGCAGTTGTGGGTTAACGTCATCCACATCAAATTTCCCCACAGACGACACGATAATGGAGTGACATCGCTCCATTTGGACGGATGGAGCGATCGTGTATGGCCGCCTCTAGACGACCTCGGCCACTCCGATCTAGTTAGTACCGCACTGGATTTTCCGAACAGTGTTGCAGATCAGCAAAAAATTCAGCTTTCAGTAACGAGTGCGAAAAAAGTCTAAGAAAGGATACTTAACCTGTGAAACATTTGCGTGTCTATTAAAAAAAAAAATAGAAATTAACTTAGCTGTTTCGGGCGTGTAATGTAAAATGATTTGTTCACGTGAAAACTTCCAGGCCACGATTTAGTGAGACCAGGTCGGGTCGTCTAAAGGGGCGTTTAGAGTGATTAGGACGGCGCGGCATGACACAAAGAGAAGAGGTATTGGCCGCAGATTTCGCAGATTTTAGGTTGGCCGCAAATTTCACTGGTCGCAGTTTTCACATATCCGTTTCGTTTTGTCATCGCGAAAGACATTTAACCTAAATTCCTAACGTAAAACAAATTGTAATTTGTGTCGTTATTCTCGTTTTTGGCAGTAAAGAATGATTTCCGACTTGACGAAACATTGATTTTGTTTCAGGTGTCCGAACTGTAAATACACTTGCACGAAATTATGAAGTGACAGGCTGAAGAATTTGCAGTAGCAATTCATGTATTTATTAATTTTTTTTTGATTATTATTCGTACTTTGAGGCACTTCAATTGAATTCTCTCTGTTAAGTTTCAGATCTAACTTAAAACATCCTCCGACAATATCTAACTTTAATATTTGACTGCCTCTAGTGATCGGTAATTTTCTCCCCAAACGCCTAGATCCCCACAGGCAAATTCTAATATAATTTAAAAAATATAAACATATTTCCACCGTCCAACAATCAAATGATTCTCAACCCAAACTTTTATACAGGTCATTTATTTATTTATTTCTCGTGTCCAGGTCATAACATTACAAGATGAAACAAAACAAATAAAATCAATTAATTAATATTAAGCTTATGGACCATAGAAAACAATTAAATGCAATGTGACCAGAATTCCGCAATCCTGATGGCCTTCTCATTTACCCTAAAAAGGTCGTCGAGAGTGCAGGTTTCAGGTAGATTCCTGCATACCAGGAGATCTACATCGGGACACTTCAGTTCTTAATATATTTAATGCCTTCCATATGGCACATGGCAGATTACACCCCGCGGCCGGTGCCTCTTTGATATTCCTCCAGTGCCCTTCGGGCAACGAATTTCTCCATAGTTCTACAAGGCGTGCACCTTTTTTTTTTTTTTTTTTTTTTTACTATGGCTTAACGCCTCGTCGACGGCTAAGGTCATTAGAGGCGGGATAGGCCTGGGGACAAGGGACGGGAAGGAATTCGGCCATGACATTTTGAAGGAAGCATCCTAGCATTGGCCTGGAGTGATTTGGGGAAACCATGGAAAACGCAAATCTGGATGCCCGGACGTGGATTCGAACCGCCGTCCTCCCGAATGCGAGGCCAGAACGTTAACCGCTCACCCACCACGCTTGGTGATGTGGACGAGGTGTAAAGCCACAAACAAAAAGAACAAAAAACAAGAATGTATTTGTTTCTGAACGTCCATGACACAAATTAATTCTTTAGTCTTTTTCTTGTTAATTTTCAGGTTACAATGCTCAGAATGGTGTTCTTCCATTTTAGCAAGTGTTTCAGCCAAATCACTTGTATTTAATGAAACAACTGCAATGTGGACTTGACGATAGATAAATAGTGACAGTTTTTGCACTGCGGTAGTAATTAAGATCTAAAAGCAGAAACAGATACGGTTTGGTACGCGGGTCGTGGTGGAGTGGGGGTCGTGGTACCAGGTTGACTTAGCATTATTACCGGCGCTCCTAACGGGCCAACAGCCACGCCTTACACCTGTACAGCATACCATACAGCAGAGACTCGGTTCCCACCATTACTACCACAATAGCTGCAGCCAAATACGCAGCGGAAGGATAAATATAAAAAGATAGTTTGTCATTACAGGAATCCTAAACTGTATCGAGTGGTATCAATCCTAGCTCAAGTCACCTAGTGTGGCGGTGAGCGATAACACTATAGCCTCGTACTGGGGAGGATGTGGGTTCAAATCCCCCTCCGGCCATTCAGGTTTCGGTTTCAAATGGTTCCCCGAAATCACTACAAGCGAATTACGGGTTGGTTCCTTCTAAAGGCCAAGGCTGAATTCATTTCCGTTCCTTTTCCTAAGTCCTTTACTATCTGTAATATACTCGACATCACTACAACACAGTAATCAAACCAGAATGTTTGTTCTCTATGAAAACTAGAGAAATAGAAGAGATAGAGAAAAGGGAAAGAAAATCTTGAGGAAAATCTGGGGACCATTTAAAATTGAAAATGGTGAGTTTAGACACCGGAAGAATAAAGATCTACACAAAGAAGAAGAAATTGAAAGGATGCCAGACACGGTCAGAAAGAGGAGAATCAGTTTTTTTGGTCACATAATTAGAATGGATAGCAACAGATTACAAGAGTAAGAAGGGCAATTAGTGGATCCAAGGAGTAAAGAAAGATATGATTGAGATCGGAATAACATTTAAATCAAGATAGAGCAACTTTTAGGAGACTGATCCAAAATTTCAAGGGTTTCCAGGAGAAGGAGAAGATGAAATGTAGTAACATATGGACAGAATAAAGGAGGAAACAGCAAAGTGAAAGGATGAAGAACCATTCGAAGTCAAGAAAAGAAGGATTGAAATGAATGCACGGGATTTCTTTTCGTGGTCCTTAGATGGCCGATATCGAAGAGAAGAAGAAATAAATAAAAAAACTGTTTTCTGTTTATTTTTCCCGTGTAAAGTAAATTTTTCAATAGAAACATCACTATCAGAGGCAAAAGATCACAAGCATGTATACATATCACCAGTTACCGTATTGTAAGTTGGACATTACATCCGTTAGAACTATTCATTAAATAATACCAAAATAACAGAATGAAAAGGGAATGACTACTATCAATTTGGGTAAAAGGAGGGGAGAACCAGTTATGCTTTTAGCATAGATAATGAAAGGGACGACAATAATTAATTAAAATAGAGCAGAAAAATAACCCAGTGAGTTCAGGAAAATAGAAGTTCCTCTTTTATAGGTTATATACACACGTTTTTGTGTAATTTTTCTGTATTTTTTTTGTTTTTATGTTTTTTTCGCACTCTAGTGGACGGACAATACTCGTACTATCTTTATTGCATCTGTACAGCAAACAGAAACTTCATCAAAGTTATTCTTATAAACAAATAAAAATTATTAAAAAGTTAAAGCACACTCCGGTAAACTATAGAGATCTGCCACGAGAAGTTATTTCGCGTACAGAGCGTATCTCGGGATACAATTTACACAAATTTATCTGATAACCATTCTTACAATCAACAGGATGCAAGAGACATCAGATATTTACAGATATAATTTTGATAATGATGATTATTTCTAAACTATCTTATTATGTATTACTAGTATTATTATTCTGCTTCCGTTGTTTATTTATTCATGTTTATTATTTGCTTTAAATGGCTTTACACTTCGTCAACGAGGAAGTCGTTAGAGGCGGGAGTGGGGACAAGGAACGGGTAGGAATTCGGGCATGACCTTTTGCTGCAACCATTTAGACTTTCGCTTGGAGTGATTTCGGGAAACCATGAAAAACCCAAATCTGGATGACCGAGCGGGGATTTGAACCCGCGTCCACCATCTTCAATCTTCAGCGCCTTTTCTTTATTTTTCTATTTGAATTACCTTCCAAACTCTGACAATAGTGTTTGATATCCTAAAAAATTCCCTTACCATTTTTCCCCCTATTTCTGTTATTAAAAACAACAAAAACAAAAAAACAACAAAAAACAAAAAAACAACAAAAAACCATTTGTCTGTTCACTAACTCTCAGCAGAACCTCCTCATTCATTACTCTATTCATCTAACTGATTACGTCAATGGTTACACAAAACGGAAGTACCCTTAAAACTGCGCGTTTTCAGGATTTCTTGAGTCTACAAATTTCATTTGCATAAAAAAGAATTTGAAATGTGCTACGTTCTACTATACAGCCGGCAACGAAGGTAATGTGAGTGAAATAGATCCTTACCTCCTACCGGGACGGTAATTTGAAGTTTCCTCAGTGCAAATCAAAGATCAGCTTGCCTGCACCACCTGAGGGACAAAGAAATTCGTTCAGTTAGACAGGTTCAATAGCATCAATAAACTTCAAACGTTCATCCTGTACACTAACAGTCATAACAATGTGGAATACCACCACACATACATTTATTACTCGATTCCTGATTAGTCTTTGCATCGGTCTGTCCTTATTGACATTTACGCAATTTTTCTTCTGTCTCCATACTCTCTATACAGGGTGATTCAAAATGATTGTCGGGGTTTCATGAATTTTTTACCGGCTGTGTACTAAACATACAAGTATTATCTTTACATGGATGAATAGACAAACTCGTAGCAGCCGCTAATCTTGTAGTTGCGTTTTGTTCCGCCAGATGTCAGTGTTTGCAATATGGCAGCTAACGCTATAGAGAAGGATTTTTGCACTCTAGATTTTCACGTGTGTCAGTCAGTTACCGTTGTCCAATTACGAATATGCACCTTCAGACAATTCCATTCGGAGATGGTATGCGCAGTTCGTGAAGAAGGGCTGCTTATGCAAAGGGAAAAGCCCGTTCTTCTTCAATGGACAGTAACAGGACTAACTTACCTCGATATGGTCTCTGAGTGGTTGCTGCCTCAGCTGAAAGAGGTGGATGATTTCATATTTCAACAAGATGGTGCTCCACCTCATTTCCATCGGGAGGTCAGAACATTTCTCAACGAACAATTGCTGCAGCGATGGATAGGACGCGGAACTGAAAGTGACCAAATGCTCATGGCTTGGCCACCTCGTTCACCAGATTATTTTTCTGTGGGGTTACGTCAAGGATCAAGTTTACCTTCCTCCTCTACCTGCGACTATCCCGCAACTGAGAGAACGGATCAGGGCCGCCTTTCTAAACATTTCTGATGACATGCTGCGTCGCGTGTGGGATGAAATGGACTATCGCGTAGATGTGTGCAGAGTGACACAGGGCGCACATATCGAACATTTGTAATGGATGTAGAAAAACTTGATGAGTTTCTTTACACATCAAAATAAGATTCAAATTCGTATCTCAATTGTGCTAAGTGTAGGAATTTTTTGAAACCCCGACAATAATTTTGAATCACCCTGTACTTTATGTAGGCTCAGTGACTTGGTATTTCATGCGGCGTGATACAATTTCCGCAAGTGACGAAATGGAATAAAGTTAGGGTGCCTATGTTAACTGGCAATGCATGTTTTCACTGTAGTGATTTCATGACATTTTCGAAAACCAAATTTAGACCGTTGGACTGAATTTCGAATAAGATTAGTTAAGTAACACATAGCTTAACATTACATTTAACTCACCAGTTTATCCTTAAATTTTAGGTAATCTGTTCGACGGCGACTGCGTCCCTCCGAACGGTTGGGATTTAAGATACTTCTGTTCCAAGAAGGGATGAAGAGGGAGATTGAGGGGCTGATTGCCAAGTCTCCAGGGGTGCTCAGGTTTCCAGAACGAAAGGCAACAAACGGTTCAGTTGTCAGGGCGCCTGTCAATTTGATGAGAAAAAAATTCGAAGAGGGTTAGGATGCCTTTAAGACTGACTCTTGTAGGCTAAGTCCCTTCCTGGTCCTCCATGTTGAGAGGTTTCCAACTTTTTCACAGAATAAATATACGTACCTACAGTAGAACTCCAACTATCCGAATCGTTGAATATTCGAATCGATTTTTTTATTTAGTGCTGAAAATATAGGAGAGTGGGTGGTGTGCGATTCGTCAGACCCTGGGCATGAAATTCTAAATGATGAACTTATTGAAAGTGTGAGAGAAGAAAGTGTAGAGGAAGAAGATGACCTTAATGTCGAAGTTGAAGCAGACACGGGACCCTCAGCTAGTGAAGCATTTACCGGCCTTGAAACTGCGTTGAAGTGGATGGAGCGTCAGCCCGAGTGTGACCACATGCAACTTCTCACTGTCCAGCGGATGAATACAGTCAAACAGCTTACTCTGACCGAGATGTTCAGCAAGCAATGACTTTTATTTACAGTACGGTACGTACATACTGTACTAATGTACAGCACTTGTAAGTGCGCTTAACATGTAAAAGTGTTGCCTTTTCATTTAATTAATTAAAAGCTCTTTTTCTTTAAAAATATTTTTTTTCCATTTTCAACATACAGTAATTAATTAAAATAGATCATTTTTCGGAAAAACTCCAATTATCAGAAATTTTTATCATCCGAATCTGGTCCGGTTCTTATTGATTAGGATACTTGTAGTTTTACTGTACTTGTAACTGCTTCAAGGAATTTCAGTAAAAACCAAATTCGATCTTGGGCTAAGCTAGTAGTCCCGAGCAATATGAGTTCAGTTAACTTTCAGCAGAAACGTTTCTGTAAATAATACCAGTAGACATATTTCTCTAACCTGTCGAGCAGGTTCGAGTTCTAGACCACGCGTAGCTGCCATCCTGATTGATATTTTTAGGCGACTTCCGTAATTACCTAAGCGATGGCTGGGATGGCCGCCAATGTTCGTCTCAAAAAATTAACATCCCACAAACAAAAAAACACTTATAAAAACACAGAGGGTAGTTCTCGACGGTGAGTGTTCATCACTGAACGAAGTGAGGTCCGGTGTTCCCCAGGGATGCGTGATAGGGCCTCTGTTCTTTCTCATATACATTAATGATTTGTGCGACGAAAATAGGGGGGAGAAAAATATTTTTCTGATGATGCTATTATTTATCGTGAAATAAACACACAGGACAACTGCGATTTGTTACAAGCCAATGTTATGAAAATAATCGCGTGGTGCAAAAACTGGCAACTGAAGTTAAACCAAGTCATGCGTGTAAGTAAAAATGTGACACCATTTAACTTTGGATATAAAATTAAAGGCACCGGCCTTAGAACTGTAGATTCCGCTAAATCTCTTGGGGTAACAATTCCTAATAATTTGTTGTGGAATGAACATATTGAGAGAGTAATTGAGAAAGCAAAATATATGTTCCGATTCGTAGATCGTAATTAAAAACAGTGTACACCGGAAGTTAAACCGATTGTATACAAAACAGTAGTGTGATCTCACTTAGAATATTATTCTTCTGTATGAGGACCGGATCAAAAGGGGTTAATAGATACATTGAAGAAGGCCCAAAGAAGAGAACTATTTTACTACATGCAGCATTCATACTCTGGAATCGCAGAGAAATAAAATAAGCGAAATCAGGGCAAGAACAGTTTCTATTCTATATTCTAGGGAGCGTGCATAAAGCACGTAGCTCCATTTTGGCCTCCTGTGAACCCCTCCCCCCTCCCCCCCCACGTAGCCCTCCGTGGCTTTTGCCTCACCCCCCCCCCCTCCCCCCACATAGCACGTAGCTTTTTTCCCTTTTGATTGTACAGTATTCTCTTCTCAGACGATTGTAAATCACACACGGAGATAATTAACTGAGGGAAATAAATATTCACATGCTGTTTTGAGTTCTTTTCCTGATTTTAACTGAAAAAAATGTTATGATAGAAAAGTTACGTGGCCTGGATCGGAACCCCCCCTTCCCCCCACGTAGCCTAGCGAAGCCTTCCCCCCCCTCCTCCCTCCTGGACCGAGACACGTAGTTTGTGAACGCTCCCCTACGAGCTATTAGAGAACTGAATAGGAAGAAATTTTCGAGCGAGAAAATTTAAGATCCGAGAAAAAACTCCGGCAATCCTGATAATGGTTTTCCATGATTTTTTTAGGTCACTCCAGGCGAATATCGGGAAGGTTCCTCAAAATAGCTCATGGGTGCCTCCTGCCATATCCCGTATATCCCTTCCGACGAATAAACGATTACACATTAGGACTGGTGCAATGCACCCTCCGCCACCAACTTTCACTGAAGTAATGGTAACAATAGTTGTGGCAAATAAAGAAAGACGGATAATAGGAACCACTTCTTATCTATCGAGTACCCTGGCTGCAAACGAACAATGAAAGCTACAAAATTATTTTTGACGTCTTTTAGACAGGACTCATAAATCGATCAGAGGCTGAACCAATAGTTTTTTTACAGCAACCTACCACATATTTCCAATTTTCCTGAAAATTCATTAATTTTATTCAACCAATTAGTCAATTTTACGAGCAAAAAATAGTTGATTCCGAAAGGAATAAGTCGTGCAATTGCCAAAAAGAAAATGCGGCAAACTGAAGCTTGGTCCGAAATTCCTCTGGGGTCCAGATTTTCGAATAGCTGAAACCAATCGCAGGTAAGGGACACGGTGTTGGTGATTTAGCGGTGGCATTGTCTCCAGACGCGCTTTACAACTCACTCCCAGAGCCTATATTATACAGCGTCCCATTGTCCTGTCGGCACACACGCCGGGGAGTAATTGTCCGGACTCCGTCGCCAGGCAGATGTTAGCATTTCATGAATAAAATCTGCGACTGAGATTAAATTTCTCAACAGTGTGTAACCCCGCCTAACAAAATACGAGACGACAGGTCCACCGACTCGGCGACCGAAAATGTTTCCCCCACGGCGTCAGATAAACGGATTGAGTTCTCACTAGATACCTGCTGTTTCTCCCTTTATGCCTCAGCCGCGCTCATTCCATTCCAATACACCACGTCATTCCTGAAGACGAGACACGAAAGAGAAAAACAAACATTCCATGCGCAACATTTATCTGACAGTCGCAGAAATGACTAAGTTCAAATGTCAACAGACTAATGCGAAAAATTTACCTAGAGGATTTTTTTTCTTTTTAAATTCGCCGATGGCCTTCAGCCAGGCAGCTGGTCACAATTTTATTTTTCTGTTCTCACCAATAGAGCCCACCATTCTATCAGAAGGTGTTATTGTTTCGCATTTTAAGGAGAACACACAGTGAATGTAACAATTAAAACTATTCATGGCAGATACGGAAGGTTTTGCACAGAATGATAAATCAAAGCAAGACTAAAGTGTGAAATGTAGCAGAAAGGATACAAATACTAGTAGATTAAATATACAAATAGGATCGGATGCAATAGGAGCAGTAAGTTAATTCTGTTACTTGGGAAGCAAAATTACAACTGATGGCCGAAGCAGGAATGATGTTTTTTTTTTTTTTTTTTTTTTTTTTTTTTTTAACAGTTTAACGTCCCTTTTTAACAACGTGGTCTTTAGAGACGGGAAAGGATGGGGGCAAGGAATGGGAAGGAATTCGGCCATGGCCTTTTGAAGGAAGCATCCCGGCATTCACCTGGAGTGATTTGGGGAAACCATGGAAAACCCAAATCTGGATGCCCGGACGGGGATTCGAACCGCCGTCCTCCCGAATGCGAGGCCAGAACGCTATCCGTTACACCACCACGCTCGGTAGGAATGATGTTAAAAAGAAGAAAAAGAGCCTTCGTGAAAAAGAGAAACCTTTAATTTTCAAATATTGATCTAGGAATTAGAAAGAACTTTTTAAAACTCTGTGTGTGGAGCACAGCTCTTTACGGTAGCGAAAGATGGACTTTAGGAATATCGGAAAGAAACCATATTGAAGCATTTGAAATGTGGCGCTACAGAAGAATGCTGAAAATTAGGTGGACTGACAAAGTAAGAAATGAAAGAGTTTTGCAAATGATGGGTGAGAAAAGAAGTTTGTGGAAGAAGCTTACAGGAAGAAGAGACAGGCTGGTAGGTCATATTTTGAGACATGCTGGATTGGTTAATTTGTTAGTGGAAGGAACAGTCGAAGGTAAGAACTGTAGAGGAAGACGAAGATTAGAATATATGAAGCAGGTAATTGAGGACGTGGGTTGTAAGGGATATGTAGAGATGAAGAGGTTAGCAAAAGATAGGAAGGGATGGGGGATTGCATCAAGCCAGTCGAAAGACTGATGACAGCAAAAAAAAAAAAAAAAACTTTTCACCAGCTTTATCAAACATTTTGGGGTCGGCTGCCATTGGTGAGTTATACATAAATTGGGTTGGGATTTTTTGACAGACAGACGACGTCGTTTTCGTTCGAATTTATTGGAGAATATGCCACATTCTATAATTAACGAGTGCAATGAAATACTTTTCCTGCCAATCTATTCAGGTCGCAATGACAGCAGGGATAAGATTAGAAAAATAAGATGCCGAACTGATGCTTTTGTGTATTCTTTCTATCCTCGTTCTGTTCGGGATTGGAATGCACAGAATTAGGACTGGTGCTTAGCACCCTCTGCCAACCCACAATATTTGTGGAATGCAGAGTGTATATTATGTAGATGTAGATCGTTTGGATTGTCAAATTTGGAGATATTGTTTTTACGGTCGAAACCTTTGTTGACGCCATCATTTTATACCTATTGCCAGGTCATACTAAGGACTAATGGAGGAAGTTGCCATCTGTCCGTGAACGTGAAACTATGTTCAGTGTATTTTTTGTACGTGAAATACGGGGTTTATGAGGCGGAGTTGGGGAATTGTCCAGACATTCGCCTTAATGGCTGCGGTAAACTGCCTAAAAACCGTATTCAGGACGAAAGAATGTGCCATGCAGGTTGTCTAACACCTACACAGACAGCACAGGAAATTTTAGTAACGTGTTAACCACTTAGCGTTGCAGGTAAGAAACAATCGCTAATTGAATTGTTTCATACATTGGTGGCTTTCATTACAACTTACTGACATTTAAACCAGCTCTTTGTTCGGGTAAAAATAAATAAATGAGATATGAAAGTAATAGGTCTACTATACATGGCTGAGAATGTTGAGAAGTTGCTAAATGGCATGAAAAAAATACTGAAGGACGATTTTGGACTAAATATAAACCAAAGCAGGACAAAAATGTAGCAGAAATAACACCAATTACAGGACATTAAATATAAAAATAGGATCGGATGCAATAGAAGAAGAAACTGAATTCTGCTACTAGCGAAGTAAAATTGCAACTGATGGCCGAAACAAGAATGGTGTTAAAGGCAAAATAGCACTAACGAAAATGGCTTTCATCAAAAAGAAAAATCTTTTAGTTTCAAATATTGATCTAGGACTCAGAAAGAACTTTCTAAAACGGTACGTGTGGAGCACAGCACTTTATGGTAGCGAAGCAAGGATTTTAGTAATACAAGAAAGAAGCAAAATTGAAACATTTGAAATGCTTTACTATAGAACGACATATATCTATACTGTTTGTAAATATCGACACTATATTTATCGACGTATTTTTTCATTTGCCCATCCCTAATCGTGATACAGAACGCAACCATGTCTGATACTACAAACAGCGACAAACAGTTAATATTGTCACAGAAGTTGCGTGACATCACTGGTATTACGTCTATTTGTTGAGTATCGATAACAGGCCCTATGCCACTTGTTGTGTGTGTGGATACACCGCCGTGCCTCGCAGCGGGGAAGGCTGTTAGAATTTCACGGCCCACTGGCACCAAAGTGCTGAGTCACACTATTTGCTCCTGACGAAGCGGGTTTGCTCTGCGCTGCCCCGAAATCCAATGTAAAACAGTTTGCGCTCCAGCAGATTCGGCAAAAAATACTCTAAATTAGAATTTCATTTCGTTCCTGACTGCCTTTTTGTGCTGTTCCCCTTTCCGCAGTGCCCGACCCCCTCTCGACGGCTGATAACCTGCTAATGCGAAGGGGCTCAGTGTTAACATCACCGGATTCAAGGACTCCGGTTCGATTCCCGCTTGAGCCCTAACGTTATAAAGGCGCGTTCCCACGATCCCTTGTAACGAAGGCGTGACGGGACGGGACGGGACGAATACTCAACCACACGCCATGGGAACAGGGCCGCCTCTGCTAGCGGAGACGAGACGCAGCTACCCACTCTGAGTCGGTAAACATCACAGGCGTGTGTAGCGGTGCACTGTTGCCATCGGTTTGCAGCAGCGGTGCGCACCCCTTCTGTTGCTGTAAAGTGCTCTGTGCCAAATGACACTAGGCAACGTGGTGCGGAGGTGGCGGCGAGGTAAGCTAGGACTAACCTGCGGCTACACTTCGGCTAATGAGGTCCCGTCCCGTCTCGCCTTCGTTACAAGGGATCGTGGGAACGCGCCTTAACAATACAGTTAGGGACATAATATTACAAGGGAGCGTAGCTCCATTTTGGCCTCTAATGAACCCCCTCCCCCCCCCTCCCACGTAGCCCGATGTGGATTTTGTCTCTACCCCCTCCACGTAGCACGTAGCTTTATTCGCAGTTGATTCCAGAAGACATTTTTACTGTTTTCTCTTGTCAGACTATCGTAAATTACATACGGAGATAATTAAATGACGGAAATAAATATTCACATGCTGTTGTGCGTTCTGTAACTCGTTTTAACTGTGACAAATGATATGAACATGCTCCCCCCTTCCAAGTAGCCCAGCGTAGCTTTCTTCCCAACCCCTTCCACCCTCTAGGCCGAGCCACGTAGTTTATGGGCGTTCCAGTACTTGTACTTGGGACAGGGCTGGCCTCATGTCTTCGTTATTTGGACGTAAGCCAGATCCCTGCACTGCGTGGTGCACGCCTGAAAGAAGTTCTTGCCTTAACCTGCTCAGCCACAAGGTCTCCATTTCTCGTGCACTGTCTCAATATTTGTGTGTGTGTGGGCACCATATGTCTTAATATTCTTAAGAACATTAATGAAATTAACTATCAAAACACAGCCGTAATAGCAAGAAGCTGCAATGTTACCTGCATTAAGACGCACTCGTGTGTGTGTGTGTGTGTGTGTGTGTGTGTGTGTGTTTGTGTGTGTGTGTGTGTAGGTGGGAGACAAAGATATATGCGATTAATACGAACCGGTGTACCGCTAGCATAAATCACGCTGCCCGCAAATTAAACTCGAGTCAAACTATTAAATTCATTCTTCCCTCTGCGGTTTGATTTACGAGTTTTCCTTCCGTTACACTTAACATGTGCAGTTGCGCTGGTACCTCTGCAAAACACTGTCAACACTAACGGCAAAACATGCCACGCACCCACATACATGTGTTTATCTGGAGGTCGTATCTGATATGTTGCGTGTCTCACTCACTGTGATGTGTTACTCAGACCGAGCGAGGTGGGTGAGTGGGAGGGCGCGGGTTCGAATCACCGGCAGACCATTGAGATGAATACTGGGATGGTTCCTTCAAAAGGCGATGGGTATCAATTTCGGTGAATCATGCGCCATTATAACGCCGTCGAAGGTCTTTAAAATATTAATTTCAGATTTAATCTTCATCCCCACCACCTTTTCATCTATCTACATCTACATATATACTCTGCAATTCACAAAATTGTGGGTGGCAGAGGGTGCTCAGCACCAAAGCTAATCTCTTTGTTGTGCATTCCAATCCCTAATGGTACGACGGAAAAAAGAATTCATATAAGAATCATTGCGGCACCTTATTTCTCTAATCTTATCTATCCTGTCATTCCGGCTCAAATAGGTTGGTGGACGAAGTATTTCACTACACTCGTGAGTGAAAGTGGGAGTACGCATGTTTACCAATAAGTTTAAACGAATCGTGCGTCGTCTATCTACCAGAGACTCCCAGCCTAGTCTACTTTGTACTCTGTACTTTCTCTATACTTTCGATCAACCCCTTACGAAACGGATCCCAAATGGCACAACAATAGTCCAAATGTGGACGCACAAGAGATTTGTACGCTATCTCCTTTGTTTGTTCATTACAATTTTTCAATATTCGACCTATGAATCGCAGCCTAGAATTAGCTCTACCTACCAACGAATTAATGTGTAAGTCCCATTTCATGTTCCTTTTTACTGTTACTCCCAAATATTTCATAGAATCGACCATATCAATGACTGAATTGTTTAACTCGTATTTCTGAACAATTGGATTCTTTTTGTTAGTTATGCTCATTGTCTTGCACTTTTTACAATTTAGAGTAAGTTGCCACTCAGCGCACCATGCCAAAATAATATCCAGATCACGCTGAATTTCTAAGCAATCGGCCAAATTCCTTACTTCCCTATAAATAACCGCATCATCAGCAAACAATCTAAAAAGGCTTTTCACTTTGTCTCCGAGATCGTTTATAAAAATTTAAAAAAACATTTGGGGTCATAGGTAAGGTGACCAGATTCTTTCCTCCTTACCTAAGCTGGTAATACCAATGGGTAAAGGGAACATACCGCTTAAAGTGGAATCCGAACCCACCGAATCGTCCTGGCGTACTTCATATTACACAGCAAGCTGTGCTAGATGTGAAAGTCGCGTTAAGCGCCTTTGAAAATCCCCACCGAGACAGGGATTCGAACCGGGGACCTTCCGGTCTCCAGGCAGACGCCTTAATCACTGAGGCACCAGACCGCTAGCCATTGTACAGAACTGTTGTGACAACAATCGTGTTTTCACGTATTAGTACTACTTCAAACGCCCGTAAAAAATTACGGGTGTCACCTAAGGAGTTAGCGGTCTGGTGGCTCAGTATTTAAGGCGTCTGACTGGTGATCGAAAGGTCCCCGGTTCGAATCCCTGTCTCGGCGGGGATTTTCATTGGCACTTAACCGCGACTTTCACATCTAGCACAGCTTGCTGTGTAATATGAAGTACGCCAGGACGATTCGGTGGGTTCGGATTCCACGTTAAACTGTAGGTTCCCTGTACCCGGTAGGATAGCCGGGTTAGGTTACGGTGGTTACGACAGGGGCGGAATGCGCAGCCAGTAGAAACCCTGTCACCAGGTCATTCCGACCACACGGAATTATTATTTACCTAAGGTTTTCTCAAAAATCTTTTAAGAAAAAACGAATAACGATATTTTTTACTGATATTTTCCGTAATATCAGTAAACTATCACTAATCAGATTCTCGGATTATTTGGCTAGATGTTTTTAAATAAGTGTATTTGATTTTAAAACACAGAAATTTTTCTGTAAGGAAAAAGTTTCTAAGCAAAGTATAATTTCAAAAATTAATAGCCGTTATTTATTTGATTGATATATTTTGCGATTACCTAGGTTTCGTGTAAACTTTAAAAAAATAAACTCTTAGATCATGTTGTAACCCTAAAAAGCAACTGTAAATTTAAATGAAGGTCGCATTGTAATTTCTTTTAATCTCTGCCTCCCTTTGTGATTTTTTTTATCTCTGACTAACGTTTTTCTTTGTGCAGTTACCTCCATAACCTTTTAACTAGTGTCATAGTTACTAATGCTTTTAATAACTTAAGTGCAGATAAAATAAAATTCAATTATTTATTTGAAATTCACACTTGATTTTTACATTATAAGTGCAAATAAAGTTAATACAATTATTTATTTGAAATTTCGTTGTTAGCCAAGCAGCGCCGTGGCGGCGGCCAGTGTAACTAACAGTTCGTGTATCATCGGACATGCCGAAGGTTTTCGAGTTATAGAGTTGACGTCCAGCCTCCAGGTTCAGCGCATTTTATTAGAGTGGAAGCAAAGTGTTTTGCAGGAAGTGAGCAGCTTGTACTATTTGTGTGTGCGCATTGCTCCGACAGCCGGTGGCGCGCGGTTCGCTTGTGGTAGCGAGATCTCGGGGATCCCGTTGTTTTTTTACGTTATCTCTGGCTGGCTCTTGTGCGTCGGGTGTTGTCTCGTGATCTGCCGTCGTGTCCGACTCGCGTTAACATGGCCGACCAAGCGTAATGCTGCCCTACCCACTACCCAGCACGGGCCGCACCAAACACGACGCCCGCCTTCCATTCACGTTACCGACGACACGGGCATTATAGCCCCCGCGACACAAGTTTATACTAAGACTGTTTATCATGATAGGCCTTTAAATACCACATGATCTGTCACTATTATCTGACGTAGACAATCTCATAGTTGACCGTCCCTTCTAGGTTTTGTTCATTCTGTTAGTTAGTCTCCCTGTTCCAACGGTTTTTCCACTAACAATGTTTTTGATAACCCTCTTCGCCCAACCATATGCGTCCCATCCTTTGTAACATCTTCCTTTTTTTATATCTGAACGTTGTGGATCATTTTTCTCAATTGTAAATGTGAAAGGAATAGAAAAAATAGAAAGACAGATATTGAGAAAAATATTCGGCCCCAAAATCCAAGATGGCATCTGGTCATCTGGATGCGAAAAAGCTCAGAAGAACTGTATTCACTGACAGAAAGATTCACCTCACTCGCACGGAAAAGACGCATGAAATTTTGTGGTCATATAGCACGAATGGATGACTCACGACTTACGAAGAAAATTTTCCACATCGTCAACGGTCCCCGACAAAACAAAGCACGCTGGTTTGTAGAAACCCAGAAGGACCTCGCAGAAGCCAGCCTTGACCCATTGACATCCACACGCAGTAAATATAGATAATTGATCACCTCGCAGAAATTTGCCCCTAAGAGCCCTACATCAAAAAACCTGAAACTCAGAAATGCATGGACACAAGAGAGACGTCAAGCGCACAGCGAAAGGATGAGGAAGTTTTGGGAAAATAATAATAACAGCAAGAAGAATAATAAGGGCAATGCAAATTAATGGTTCCACGCGCTCCGTAGCGGGCTGAACGATATAATAATAAAAATAATAAATAACGCCAAAGCAATTGAATGTTTGAGTGTTTATCGGACTCCCGAACGCATTTCACTTCTTTTGAAGAAGCATCTTCAGCGGGTTCTAATTTTTCGGTCTATTGCATTTGCTTGATTTATTCTTGCTTTGTGGTAAGTGATTCGTTTTCCGGATGGTTATTGAACTGGTGATTCTCACAACACAGACACGGAAAGTAAAGTAAGTTAGTTTCACAACATTGCACTGTATCGAATGTTTCTTATGAATGGCAGAAACTCAACAATTAAATAGCAGATTTATCGACAATCAAGGTCACGGGTAAGCGGTAGTTCAGAATGAGCCCGCTAGACTTCACTGGCGTCGAATAGGAGGGATCACATTTCCGATAGATAGCAACATCACATATGACAAAACTTTTGATAAACTGTGGTTTTTTTTTTAAGTAATGACGTTTTCGAATGTTTTAGTAGTTGTTGGGGAAACATTTCATCATTAGTAAGAAACTGTTTCAGTTGGTAAATAAACAACTGCTACAATTTATCTGCTTCTTCTTTGGGGGCATCCACAAATTACGTGAGGTGTTTTTCCGGATTTCTGGCCCCCCCTCCCCCCTGGTGAGATCTGGCTGGACCCCCCCCCCTCTGGTGAGATCTGGTCCGTGAGAACCCCCGCTAGAAATCGCCCTGGAAACTTTTGTAGACCTTTTTTTTTTTAGGTCACACCCTAAAATTTTTTGACGAAATACCTTCCTAAAATCGACTTTGGCGCAAATTGTAGACCTTTTTTTTGGTTCTACTGTCCCCAAAATCTCACGTGAGATTTCCGTAGACCCCCCCCCCTCCCCCCTGGTAAGATCTGGTGAGATTTCGCCTGACCCCCCCCCATTTCACCTCACGTAATTAATGGATGTCCCCTTTCATCCTAGTACAAACCATCAACCGCGCTATTCCTCAAGTAACGTTGACAGAGCCACTCCGTTGCTGTTACTTCAAATTACCTCTTCTAATGGTTCGGGATTCTCAGGCATACAACAATGTTAGTACTGCATTAAGTTTGCCTCGCCGCAATTTTCACTGTTCAGGAGTTGGCTCATAGAGAACGAGAAATAGTGTTGCATGATTTCTTATTACCAGGTTGTGTGATAAAATCCTGGGTTACAATGTGTATCTCATGGTGTGTTGTGGAAGCAGTGACACCGAGCGGTAACGCTCTGACCTCGCATTCGGGAGTATGTGGGTTCGAATCCTCGTCCGATCTTCTAAGTGTGTGATTTCCCAAAATCACTCCAGGCGAATCCCAACTTGGTTCCTTCGAAAAGGCCGTGGCCGAATTTCTTCCGTTCCTTGCCTCCAGGCCTTTCTCGCTTCTAATGATTTTAATCTCGACGAAGCCTAAAGCCACAAGGAAAAACAGGCACAAGTAAATAATGTCCTCAAATCATCAGCTGCTTATATTTAGGAATATCGATCCTAGACAATAATTAACTGATTTATTAATCATCACTAGACTTCCTAAATCTTATAGTGGTCATACATCACGCCCATGTATAAATAATTTCAAATATGTAATAATGTATTTATTTATTCGTATTACGAATTATAAATGTAAAATAATAGTCCTATTTTATGAATATTACTGAAATCAACGATTAACTGATTTACAGGTCTATACCAAAAGTAGTAGGACTGATTTTTTTTTTTAATTTTTTATTGAAGATATCTTTACAATTCCTTAATCCTCTTCGAAATAGCACCCTTAGGCAGCTACACACCAAAAATGTAGCTAAGGGTGCTATTTCAAAGAGGATTAAGGAATTTTAAAGATATCTTCAATATTTTTTTTTAAATAAAATCTGTCCTACTACTTTTGGTATATACGATGTACTTAGAGCCGAAAAAAAGGAATAATTATGAAGTCAAGACTGTAGAAGCTGAGAGAAAACCTAGGATGGCGTTAGAATACCGCGGCAGCCCCGATAAAGTTAGAGAAATTATGAAATAGTCAGTTGGACTGTAAATACAAAAAAAAAACTAGTTGCATAAAGTTTAGCACGGCACGGCAAAAGTGCAAGTTGTAATTACTTACTTTGCTATTAAACAGGAAAAGTTGCGATATAAAAGTTGTGTGTTGGTTTAACTTGCGAATTTATTGATGAAAATGTAATCGACGAGTATTTGGAAATACAAAGATAACGAAACAAGACAGGGTAGTATAAACATTTTCTTTCAGATCCTATAAGAGGAATAAACCGAGAGCTACATCATAAGTCAACTTAGTTTAAAAGTAGACGAAAAATGTTCTCGTACTAGCTGGAAACGACCAGAAGTGCTAAGGGAAATGTAAATTAATAATAATTACGCAAGGTGGTGGGCTATCCCCGCTATTGTTCAACTGCGTTTTGGGAAAGGTCATCAGGGAATGGCGGAAAGCGATGTGTCAGTCAAACATCCTAAACAGAATTAGACTAGGACACCAGAAGAATGGCTTGACATTTGAATGTCTCGCTTTTGCGGATGACATTGTGTTCTCTGCAAGAGATCTGGAAACTGCAATCAAACAGGTAGAAGTCTTGAAGGAAACAGCTGAGAAAGCAGGAATACAAATATCGTTTGATAAAACGGAATACATGAACTTAGATGCAAAAGACCAGACATGGACAGTGAAAATTAAATATGGTGATATTAAAAGAACACAGAAGTTGAAATACCTTGGTGAAATTTTGACTCACAATGTTAATGAAAAGCTGCAGTTGAAGATATGGCGAGAAAGATGGAAACAGCTTTCAGGATTTGTTAAAAGACATACAAATCAAAATTACTCTCCCATCAGGCGAAATACAAGCACTACAGTACGGTAGTGAAGCCAGAATGTTTATACGCAGCAGAAACTCTAGTCAGAAAGGGATTGACGGAAATAGAAAAGAAAGAAAGAAAGTATCTAAGGAAAATCTTAGGACCAAAAAAAGTGACGGGAAGCGAATTTAATTTCCGTTTGAGATCGAACCAAGAATTATAGGACAAGTTTGATAAGGTAACAAACACAATTAAGAAAAGGAGATTAGCTTTCTATGGACACACTAAGAGAATGCAACCAGAAAGAAAGAAAGAAAGAAAATACTCAACTTTCAAGAGAACAGGAAGACTCAAGTTCCATGGGTGAAGGAGGTCCATCAGGATCTGAAAAGATGTGGGATCAGCAGGGAAGACATACAAGACAGGGAACTATTCAGAGGAAAAATAGCGATCTGACTGAAGAAAAATCAATCAGGAAAAAGAGGGCATTTTCAGAGGAAGAAAAGGCAAAAGTGAGGGAGTTAATAAAAGAGTAGTGGCGACGGAGGAAGGAAAGTCACAAGAGGAAATGAAGTTGCGTAGTCGTAGTCCATAGACGGCTGAAACGAAAAGGGAAAAAAGGGGGAAAAATAATTAGCTTAAGACTCGGCCATCGAAAATAAAAACTCGATAGTTGCATATAAAAGTAGACACAGCTTTACTGATTTTTATCCCGTGTTGAGGTCGGATTTATACGCTACAGACTGTTTTCCATATAAAAGTTAAAAAAAACACTTGAGTGCCAACATGAGGTTCATGTAAGCAGACGTAAGGGCATAGTGTGATTACTTCATATGTAGGAATGACCGAGAAAATCAGATAAAATAACAGAAATCAGGCAAATGCCGGGATGCTTCCTTCAAAAGGCCATGGCCGAATTCCTTCCCATTCCTTGCCCCCCATCCTTTCCCGTCTCTAAAGACCTCGCTGTTAAGAGACGTCAAGCAGTTAAAAAAAAAAATCAGGGCCGGAACCGATTCATTTCCATATTTATTTTTTTCCACGTGTGATTAGGGAATGGAGTAGGAATGATTTATTGAGCGAGGGAACTTATAATCCGATAGGTGTAGTTCTCGATAAACCCCTTCTGCCATCCTAATCTGGGTTTCCCATGGTTTTCCCGGATCGCTACAGGAGAATTGCGGGATGATTCCTCAAACCACTGTGGTGGGTGAGTGGTTAACACCCTGGGAGGACGCCGGTTCGAATCGGAGTCCAGGCATCCTGATTTGGGTTTTCCATGGTTTCCCCAAATCACTCCAGGCGAATGCCGGGATGTTTCCTTCAAAAGGCAATGACCGAATGAATTCCTTCCCGTTTCTTGTTCCCAGTCCCATCCTACCTCTAATGACCTCGACGTTGACGAGACGTAAAGCCATAAGTAAAAAAATAAAATAAAAAGTAAATAAAAGGTTCCTCAAAATAGCCCATGGGCGCTCTTGCCATATCCCATAATATCCCTTCCTAAGCAAATGATTAGGATAGGTAGGCCTACTTTGCACGCTCGGCTACCTAATTTTAATAAATCGCGGAGCAAGAATAATAATAATAATAATTACACAGAATGTAAAGATTAAACGCTATATTTCCGATCCCATTAAGTGTGAACAGTGAATCGCAGCGCAATATTTGCATTCTATGGAGAAGGCAGCACAAAACGTTGGGAACTTAAGAATGAGAGCGACAAATGTCAGAGATAATACTGAGTGCTTTGCAGAGAGATTACACGTTGCAAGCCAGCGACAGTGAGAAACATTACAGCCGACTATGTTTATTTACAGCTCTCGCGTGGATGCGGAAATGTTACGTTAACATCGCGACCGCGGTCATAAACTAGGATGCCGTCTATGAGCCACGGCTAATACGCGCAACAGGTACGCTTACTGCGCGATCCGGTTCTCTCGCTCGATTCGTACGGCAAAGATATACACTCTGGTGTGATATCTGCAGACATAAACATCGTATCTGGCTTAGACACGCTGATTATCTAGCAAAATACAGCTCTGGGCGTTTGGTGGAGCCGCCTATATGGGAGGTTCAGTTGGAGGCGTTGCAGTACACACGCAGTTTGTACGGATGTACGAGCGCAGGATTGTAATTACAGGACAGTAAGTTTAATAAAATTTCTTTCTACAGCGGCGTATACCAGCCAGACCGTGCGAGAAACTATAGAAACAGTACCACTGCGGTGTTTCGAATCAACACACCCGCCCCAACCCTGATAGGCGTCGTATTTCGCACAAGAACTGGAATTTGAAAGGTGGGACGACAGGGAATTTTGTTAGCAGATTTTCCGGAAAAAATTAAGTCTTCCACGGCAACACGAGTAAATTATTTCAATTAATCATATATATTCTTTCTAAAAGGTGTTTTTTGTTGTTGTTGTGAAGAACCGTCTTTCTCCATTCGTACTTAACCAAAATCGATAAATGAGGTATCATATTAAAGATAAAATTCTCCGCTTTGGTAAAATCATTAATTAAGATAGAATATTACTGTTGAATCTCTGACTTAATGATCGAGCGTGGTGGGTGAGCGGTAAAGCTCTGCCCTCGCATTCGAGAGGACGCCGGTTCGAATCCCCGTCCGGGCATCCAGATTAGTGGTTTCCAAGGTTTCCCAAAATCACTCTAGGTGAATGCCGCCATGTTTCTTTCAAAAGGCCATGGCCGCATTCCTTCCCATTCCTCGTCCTCAGTCCCACTCCACCTCTAATGACCTCGACGTCGACAAACCGTAAAGTCTTAATGCTTTTGTAATTTTTTTAACTTATAATGTGCCGTTAAACTCCACTTATAATGTTTATGTTCTTAATGTTTATGTTTATGCACTTAATGCTGCTTAAATTATTATTTCTGCTATATAATCCGAAAACTTGATTATGAACAGTAACTTTTATGTATGTGTATTGGTTGTATGTAAATGTGTGTGTATGTATGGATATATATAAAGACGCAGCACTAAGCATAACGTACCCTGACTGTATGAATAACTGGCCAAGTGTCAATTTAAAAAAAAAATCCAAATTCAAATTGTAAATGGCAAAATTATGTACAATTATGGACAATAAAGGGTATGCGATAGTTCAGAGTCAAGCTACTCGGCGTCGCTAGCGTCTATAAGGAGAGATCTCATTACCACTGGATAGCAGCACCATATATCACAGAGGTATTGATAATACGTGTGTTTCTTGTAGAGTAAGGAGCTTTTCGAGTATTCTTAATTTTTTTTGGAAAACATTTGACCATTTCTAACTGATTCGTTAGACATTTTAACTGTTCAGTTTAACTGTTTAACTGTTTCAGTTGACAAATAATCATCAACCTCTCTATTCATCTCTCTCTCTCTTTTTTCACGTCCTCAGTTATCTGCTTCATATAGTGTGATCTCTGTCTTCCTCTGCAGATCTTACCTTCAACTGTCCTCCGCCCCCCCCTCCCCCAAAAATAACCAATATCTTAAAATATCACCCACCATCATCCTGTTTCTTCTTTCTGTAAGACTCTTCCACAAACTTCTTTCCTCACCCATCATTTACAAAACTCTTTCATTTCGTGCTTTCTCCGTCCGCTTAATTTTCAGCATCCTTCTATAGCACCACATTTCAAATGCTTCACTTTTCCTTCTTTGGGGGCATCCACAAATTACGTGAGGTGTTTTTCCGGATTTCTGGACCCCCCCTCCTCCCTGGTGAGATTTCGTGAGATCTGGCCGGACCCCCCCCCCCTCTGGTGAGATCTGGTCCGTGAGAACCCCCCCTAGAAATCGCCTTCGAAACTTTTGTAGAGTTTTTTTTTTTTTTTTTGAAGAAATACCCTCCTAAAATCGACTTTGGCGCAAATTGTAGACCTTTTTTTGCTCTACTGTCCCCAAATTTTTCGCAAAATCTCACGTGAGATTTCCGTAGACCCCCCTCCCCCCTGGTGAGATCTGGTGAGATTTCGCCTGACCCCCCCTCCCCCTATTTCACCTCACGTAATTTATGGATGCCCCCTTTCTGGTATTTCTGAAGTTCCTGCATCGCTACCATAAAGTGCTGTGGTCCACACAGAGAGTTTCAAAAAGTTCTTTCTGAAACTTAGATCTATTTTTGAGACCAAATTTTTTTTTCACGAATGCTATTTTTGTAATGTTATTTTTCTTTTATTATTCCAAAAAAATTTCGCATAGTTGACTTGGTAACCTATATATATTTATAAAGGATTTTGTTGTTTTCGCAGCCGTCATATTAACATAAATTTCTTACGGGATGAACGCTGCGTTGAAATACACCTTCTCCTTCTTCTTCTTCTTCCCGACGTTTCGACCAGAACATAGGTCTTCTTCAGGGGCCGCCTACCGAATCTGCGACAGAATTGGATCTACAGGAGACTGGCGTGGCTGGTTGTTTACGTATTTGTACAGTCGATTGTCGGACAATATCGATTATCCAGAGATGATGTTTATGATTTAATATCTACAGATCCAGAGTTATTATTTATCTAACACACATTTCCAAGCATGGCTAAGACAATAACCACCATCCTTATTGAGGTTGTTTGGCTGTTTGAATATTTCAATAGCCTCTGTTACTTTTCTTTGTAGATGACCTTCGGTTCTAGCTAGCACTCTTGTATTTTCCCATAATGTTTCATGTTCTTCTTCCATCTGGTTTTCGGCAATAGCTGAATAATCGATATTGTCAGACAATCGACACATAAATACGTAAACAACCAGCCACGCCAGTCTCCAGCAGATCCATTTTTTTAGCAACTTAACGGCTCTTAACAGCGAGGTTTTTAGAGACGGGAAAGGATGGGGGGGGGGGGGGGCAAGGAATGGGAAGGAATTCGGCCATGGCCTTTTTGAAGGAAGCAACCCGGCATTCGCCTGGAGTGATTTTGGAAACCATGGAAAACCCAAATCTGGATGCCCGGACGGGGATTCGAACCGCCGTCCTCGCGAATGCGAGGCCAGATAGCT
>CM061914.1:167737289-167826429 GCA_031002005.1 Vandiemenella viatica | reverse complement strand
TTCGCGGAGGGAACACATGCGCTATTGACGCTTTGTCGGTGCGTCTGTCATGTTTATACGTCAAACATGGCGGGCCCGCATGAACAGCTCTGAGTAAATACAACCGCGCCGTAAATTTTATTCTTCGGTTTCCGTTCTCGTTACCAGCCGAAATGTCACCTTGCATAAAAGGCCCCGGAAGGGTTACTATTTTCTTTACAAAGCGAGAAATCACACACTATGGTACTTGAACCAACTTGTTAATAATCATCTTTGCGTTTTTGTAATAGTCTTCTCTATTTTTTCTTTTATTTATCTCGCCTCTTGAAGTAGTTTGCACACTTGTTTTCTTTTTCCTTCGTATTTTTGGTAATGGTGGAAACATTAAAACTTGAGAACTGTGCAGGAAGAGAAAGGTTAGATTATATGATGCAGGTAACTGAAGACATAAGGGATTTTTTTTTTTTTTTTTTTTTTTTTTTTTTTACTTATTGCTTTACGCCTCGTCGACGGCTAACGTCATTGTAGGCGGGATGGGACTGGGGACAAGGAACGGGAAGGAATTAGGCCATGACCTTTTGAATGAATCTTTCCGGCATTCGCCTGGAGTGATTTGTGAAAACCATGGAACACCCAAATCTGGATGTCCAGACGGGAATTCGATCCCGCGACCTCCCGAATGCGAGGCCAGAACGTTAACCGTTCACCCACCACGTTCGGTACGTGCGTTGTAATCAGGTCTGGTGAAAGAACAGCTATCATAGGAAAATATGGGGGGGGGGGGGATCAGACTACTAGACGGACTCATGACAGGATAAAAATCTTCAAAGAATGTTGTGAACCGTCAAATTAGCGCTAAACGATTCGGGCTGGCATTCGGTAGGACGTGGGTTCGATTCGCGATGTGATCGTCCGGATTTCGAATTTCATTGGTTTCCGGAAATTATTCGAGGGGAATGCTGGGATGGTTCTATCATAAAGATAATCGAAAAATTTGTTTCTCATTCCTAGTCAATAATCTTATACCAACTATAATGATGTCGACTCATCACAGAGAAATTAAAACCCTTTATTTTTTTTTTTTAATAATGAACTAACTACCTTACAATCAATAATTCGATACAATATGCAGCATTGCTGTGCTCTAAACGGTACATTACAAGACTGAAGGAAACTAACTCTCATGTTTTGGACTTTTAATCAGTCTTTTAATTAATTAATGTGTTTCTGTTACATACATCTATTTTTACTATCATATGCGTGTACTTTTCCTTTGAAAGACGTATTTTCTTATATTTATTCCTTTTCATAGACGGATATTTTTCACGTGATAGATTGGTACCGGTAAATATTCTGATATAGGTTTTCTTTAAAAAAAATAATTGGTGGTTGTTCGTTCTGTGGTAAGAAAGAAAACCCATATTTTCTCTCGTAGACATTTACTTTTGTGACTGACAAAAATTTTTTGTCGTTTTTATTATTTTTTCTATACGATATCTACAATCCGGATTTTTCTTTAAGAATTGCTTTGCGCAACCTGTAGGTTAACTGGGTTTATGCATACACACCACAGACGCGGATTAGGGATCGTCTTGAAAATATTTACGCTGTCCATTTTGAGCACGTGTAATTTATTGAATGGTGACTTCACAAATTCATCTTTTGGTATCTTTCATTCGTAACTTCCCGACAAGATAGCACGGAATATTTACGTAATAGGAGGTAGGTGTAGGGATGGGAGAACATGTATTAGAATACATAACTCTTCCCTAAGACTATGAATTAATTTATGGCTCAGAGCCATATTTGTCGTTACTTATCCGTCCTGGGACATTTACGGCCGGGAATAAAACGACAATCTACGCCCACAACCACTGGAATATGTCGTAGCGGAGGTTATGTACCTATCTTGTAGTGATCGGAATACAACATTTACCGTTTCTTGTTAAAGTTTTACACCAACCTGTACAACCTGAAAAATACAAATTGTGATAGTTCATTCTCGATTTTACTCACTGGCAGTTCATTTCATACTTAATCTGTCCAATTAATTTGTTAACATCCTTCTACATCACCACATTTCAAATGCTTGAATTTTCCTTCTTTCTGGTAATCCGTGATTTCACTAATGTGAAGTGCTATGCTCCATACTTACAGTTTTTCTCAATTCTAGATCAATATTTGAAACTGAAAGATTTTTCATTTTCAATAATATTTTTTTTCGCTAGAGCTATTCTACTTCTAACATCATTCTTCCTTGAGCCATAAGTCGTCTTTTTCTTTCCTAAGTAACATAATTCATTTAATTCTTTTATTACATTTGACAGTATTTTTATATTCAGTCTACTGTTATTGTTATCATTTATGCTACATTCGTTATCTTTGTAATCCTTTCGTCAATATTTAGTTCAGTACTTTGCTCATAGATTCAGTAATTTCTCAACATCCTCACTCTGTTAGGGCAATGTCATCAGCAAATCGTAGCATACTGACTGCTTCCCCTTAAACACCTTTCCCACATCTAAATTTTTCTTCTACTTCCTTTACTGCTTGGTCTACATATAAGTTGAACATTAATGGTAATACACTGCCATTTAAACTGATTGTTGTCTCTCGTAATCCTTTACTTTTACTATAGTCACCTGTATAGATTATAAATGATTCTTCTGTCTCGATATTTTAAATCTGATTTCTTTAAAATTTCGAACATCGTCAGTTTGCATATTCTCTGTTCATTACACCCCCTCTACTAGTGTCTCCTCTGGTAGCGTGTGTGGTAGTTAATCAATATACTATCTGAAACATCATGATAATTCAGAAAGTAAGTCAATACCTTGCCAGAGGCCATCACAGTCTGAAACCGGGCATAATTAGCAAACTATGTTACATATCCATTTTCGTGTTGGTGTTAATCAAACATCGCCGTGGGCTATTTAGACAAATATAGTGTTTTTCTCTGGCCTATGAACCATTTGTTTTATTATTAAAAAATGTCTAACTGTGAGCCCTGTACGTGAGATGGTCAATAGTAGCTACAATAAAAATAGAGAATCATGAGAGACACGCATCAATTAAAAAGGGTGTGAGGCAGGATTGTAGTCTATCCCCATTAATATTCAACTTTTATGTAGAAGAAGCAATAAAGGAATTGAAACAAACATTTGAATGTGGCATAAGTATTTAAGGAAAAAAAAATCAGTATGCTGCGATTTGCTGATGATATTGTCTTGTTAGCAGAACAGCTTGGGGATACTGAGAAATTACTGACTGCCATGAAGAAAATACTGAAGGAAGAGTTTGCACTAAATACAACCCAAAGCAAGACAAAACTGATGAAATGTATAAGAAATGATACCGAAAATAGTACATTAAATGTAATAATAGGGTCGGATGCGACAGAATAAGTCGCTGAATTTTGCTACTTAGGAAGTAAAATACAACCGATGGCCTCAGCGGGAATGATGTTACAAGCAGAATAGCACTAGCGAGAGAGAATTCATGAAAAAGAGAAATCTTTTAGTTTCAAATATTGATCTAGGACTCAGAAAGAACTTTGTAAAACTATATGTGTGGAGCACAGCACTTTATGGCAGCGAAGTATGGACTTTAGGAATACCAGAAAGAAGGAAAATTGAAGCATTTGAAATGTGGTGTGATACCTAGGAGGATGTAAAAAAATAAGTGGATGGATAAAGTACGGGACGAACGTGTTTTGGAAATGAAGAGCGAGGAAAGAAGTTTGTGGAAGAGTCTTACAGGAAGAAGAGACAGGCTGGTAGGTCATATTTGGAGACATGCTGAATTCGTTAATTTGTTAGTGGAGAGAACAGTCGAAGGTAAGAACTGTAGAGGAAGACAGAGATTAGAATATACGAAGCAGATAATTCAGAACGTGGGTTGTAAGGGGTATGTAGAGATGAAGAGGTTAGCGCAAGATAGGAAGGGATGGAGGATTGCATCAAACCCGTTGAGAGACTGATAACAGCTATAAAAAAAATATATATACATACATCACCATTTCCTACTTAGACAAATATAACGTGTTTTGGTGGCCTACGAATCCATTTGTTTTATTTTAAAAAACGAGCAGAGTTCTCGGCGTTGCACGGTATGATCTAGGTTGATTCAGACACACAGTAAATATTGAAGTTTATAACAGAGGTCAGTTTTTTGCACTTGTGACTCAAATATTATGTCAGTTGATCCATTTTCTATACGTGTTTAAATTACTAACCTCCGGTGTTGCAGAAAGGAGATGGGGTTAGCTTTGCTTTATTCCTACAATATTTTTAGCCATCCTATCAATAAATTACAAAAATACTGTTATGACAACACTAAAGATTTTAAACAGTTCACTTTCACGTTCAAACCCATCAGATATGCATTACTTACTATTAACAGCGAATTTAATTTCACTTCCAAATATCAGAGATTGTAGCTGTGCGTTCTGAGATCGTAGTTTCAAAAAGCAACAAATTTCTCGGAAAGTTCTACACTAAAGGTTTTAAGCAATTCATTTTCATACTGAAACCCATCAACTATGCATTACTTACTATCAACATCGAATATAATTTCACTTCCAAACAGCAGAGATTGCGGCCTCAGATAGAAACTTCAAGAAGCAAAGAAGATATGGAATGATTTTTTCATACATTATTAAAATTAATTTACATATTTTAAACCTTACGTGATTTCCTCTTAAAGACTAAAAACAAAAATTTAAGAAAGGAACGTTACATGCGATAATATGGCTATTATTTTTTTTTTTTACGATGTATGACGTAGGCCTCGTATTTCTGCTGTTTCAGGCAGCACGTTCAGATTTTCATTTACCGCTCCGGTTTTATGTTACGTCCAAGTATAAGATATACAAAACAGTTCAGTTGAGATTCTAATCTTTAAAACCGTGAAAACCCCATCGAAATCTGCGCAGTAGTTTTTGAGTTTTTCTGGTACAAATATACTCGGTTTTCGTTTTATTGATATAGATGATGTAATTTTGAGTTCCTCAAGTAACACAATGAACTGAAGTTTCTCCTTGTATTCTAGTCGCATACTTGGTCCATATCGGTTTTCGTTTTATAGATATAGATGATCTAATTTTGAGCTCCCCAAGTAACACAATCATTGAAGTTTCTTCTTGTATTCTAGTCGCATACATGGTCCATATCGGTTTTTCGTTTTATAGATATAGATGATCTAATTTTGAGTTCCTCAAGTAACACAATCAACTGAAGTTTCTCCTTGTATTCTAGTCGCATACTTGGTCCATATCGGTTTTCGTTTTATAGATATAGATGATCTTATTTTGAGCTCCCCAAGTAACACAATCATTGAAGTTTCTTCTTGTATTCTAGTCGCATACATGGTCCATATCGGTTTTCATTTTATAGATATAGATGATCTAATTTTGAGCTCCTCAAGTAACACAATCAACTGAAGTTTCTTCTTGTATTCTAGTCGCATACTTGGTCCATATCGGTTTTCGTTTTATAAATATAGATCATCTAATTTTGAGCTCCCCAAGTAACACAATCGTTAAAGTTTCTTCTTGTAGTCTAGTCGCATACATGGTCCATATCGCTTTTCATTTTATAGATATAGATGATGTAATTTTGAGCTCCTCAAGTAACACAATCAACTGAAGTTTCTCCTTGTATTCTAGTCGCACGCTTGGTCCGTAAGGAACCGCTGTAGCCGCTAGGATCGAGTGAGACCGTTGCGTGTGGAAGATAGTTGTGTGACGGGCACAATGCGCAGGTGCGTTCCCAGGCTGCAGAGGTTTATCTGTCTGGTCGGGATGCCAGATGGAAGGCAGTGCTGCCCTCTTCGGACAGTAATCCTCAGTAATCCTGAGTGACGCCGTCAAGATCCTGAATCCTCGTGGGGAGTGGAGAGCCACAACCCTCAACCTGAAGGACGCGGTGACGATCAGCCGCAAGATACACAGAGCCGTGCCGTCACGTAACACTACAAGGTAACAACTAAACACAGTGGAGGATTACATTATTACTAGTCGGCTCGTGTTGCATGTTTCTAAAATTGTTGATCGTGTTTAGTGCAGCAATGTAAATATATATAGCAAAATTACTTACGGGATTAACGTTGCGTCGAAATACTCCTCCTTCATCTTCTTCCCGACGTTTCGACCAGGGCTTAGGTCTTCTTCAGGGGCCGTCTACCGAATCTGCTGGGACCGAGAGTGGTGGTGTAACGGTTAGCGTTCTGGCCTCGCATTCGGGAGGACGGCGGTTCGAATCCCCGTCCGGGCATCCAGATTTAGGTTTTCCATGGTTTCAAAAATCACTCCAGGCGAATGACGGGTTGCTTCCTTCAAAAAGGCCATGGCCGAATTCCTTCCCATTCCTTGTCCCCCCCCATCCTTTCCCGTTTCTAAAAACCTCGCTGTTAAGAGCCGTTAAGTAGCTAAAAAATGGATCTGCTGGAGACTGGCGTGGCTGGTTGTTTACGTATTTAAGTGTCGATTGTCTTACAATATCGATTATTGCCGAAAACCAGATGGAAGAAGAACATGAAACATTGAGGAAAATACAAGAGTGCTAGCTAGAACCGAAGGTCATCTACAAATAAAAGTAAAAGAGGCTATTGAAATATTCAAACAGCCAAAACAACCTCACAAGGATGGTGGTTATTGTCTTAGCCAGGCTTGGAAATGTGTGTTAGATAAATAATTAACTCTGTACCCACAGATATTAAATCATAAACAGCATCTCTGGATAATCGATATTGTCAGACAATCGACACTTAAATACGTAAACAACCAGCCACGCCAGTCTACAGCAGATCCCATTCTGTAGCAGATTCTGTAGACGGCCCCTGAAGAAGACCTATGTTCTGGTCGAAACGTCGGGAAGAAGAAGAGGAGTAGTATTTCAACGCAGCGTTCATCCCATAAGCAATTTATGTTAATATGACGGCTGCGAAAACAACAAAATCCTTTATAAATATATATAGGTTACCAAGTCAACTATGCGAAAATTTTTAGGAATAATAAAAGAAAAATAGCATTACAAAAATAGCATTCGTGAAAAAAAAATTTGGTCTCAAAAGTAGATCTAAGTTTCAGAAAGAACTTTTTGAAACTCTCTGTGTGGAGCACAGCACTTTATGGTAGCGATGCAGAAACTTCAGAAATACCAGAAAAGAAGGAAAAGTGAAGCATTTGAAATGTGGTGCTATAGAAGGATGCTGAAAATTAAGCGGACGGAGAAAGTACGAAATGAAAGAGTTCTGGAATGATGGGTGAGGAAAGAAGTTTGTGGAAGAGTCTTACAGAAAGAAGAAACAGGATGATGGTGGGTGATATTTTAAGATATGCGGGGTTGGTTATTTTGGGGGGAGGGGGGGGGGCGGAGGACAGTTGAAGGTAAGATCTGCAGAGGAAGACAGAGATCATACTATATGAAGCACATAACTGAGGACGTGAAAAAAAGAGAGAGATGAATAGAGAGGTTGATGTTTATTTGTCAACTGAAACAGGTGCGTAGCAAAACAGTTAAAATGTCTTACGAATCAGTTAGAAATGGTAATATGTTTTTCAAAAAAAAAAAAAAATTAAGAGTACTCGAAAAGCTCCTTACTGTAATAGATATGGCTTACCTTGGCAATTAGGGATTGATTTTATTGTTTTTAATTAAATTTGGGCGCCTTTATAATTAATCTTGGATTGCATGAACAGGGTTAATTTTCCTTTTACCTATTTATAACAGATACATAATTCTTTAACAAGTTGAGGTGTTACAATTTATTACTGCCTTTTACATTTGAACAAGACACAATTACAATTGAATGTATATGGCACATGTGAATTACAAAGAAACAATCTTATGGATTTCCGGAATTAACCGATTGTCCAACCGTATAATTTTCTGCTGGCTAGATAAGTTTTATTGCATGAGTCCCTATCTCTGCAGATCGCTCTGCGGGTCGTTTTCGGGTATGGAATGTACTGGAACTTGAAGAAAACAAGCAACTAAACACTTCAGCTCACCAAACAGTCCACGTGGGCTCGAGGATCACCATTCCTGGTTCACTGTGTCGTCACTATCTCTAAACTCCCCTCGTAAGAGAAGGTAGCTCCGTCCTCTCCAGCTCGCGGGCACAAGATGTCTTCTTCCCGGGGTGCAGAGCACGTCGTTCTACAATCCCCACTCCTGCTTTTTTCGTCACAACCTCCTTGCCGGATTTTCCCTCCAGAACATGCAAACAAAACCTTCTGTTAGAACCAAAATATAGATGCGTTATGTTCATTGGTCAGTCACTCCACTCGCCATCTTTGGAACCTCCCGAATTTGTACGAGAACACACGAACATTTCGCCACAGATCGCTTGTGTCCGACCTGCATTGTATCCCAGCTGAGGTGGGCATAACTGTTCCTGTCCGCCACTTCAAGGTTACCGTGTACCTGCTCCGCTAACGCTATTGTACTCACACGCAGCCCTTTAACAGCTGTTGTTTGTGGCTGCCTCTGTCTCCAACCCTTTCACTTAATTATCATTTTCTGAATATTTCACGCGGAACACCAAATGTGTCACGGATCACTTCCGTTACATTACCCCTCTTCTACGAATAATTCTGTGAGACCGTGGACATTTACTGTCTTAGAGGTTGAGCAGAATTCCTGTTCCAGTCTTATTGTCTATAACACTTTTCACTAGTGTCTTCTGGTTGGCAATAAACAGAATGTTGCACAAGTTATTCACGGTTTCCATAAGTTGTTTAAACCAAGTGCCAAACTAATTTGCTACGTTAAATGACATACATTTTTTTTTTTTACAAAGAAATTCTTAACTACACTTAACTGAAAATTATCCCTGCTTTTCCAATACCAATTTCGCATCAAAATTTAGCAAACATAGGGTTCTATTCGCATATTGCTCAACCAGTGAGTCTTATTCGAAGTTGTTAATTTTACTTATTAACCTGCTGGATGCAACTAAATTAAATATTCTCAGCCCATGACTACAAATTTTCTTTTCCATGGCGTAATGTTATGTAACTATTATTGTCTGTTTCGTGACTGACCATTATGATCTAACATAAAAAAAATACATCTGACAACATACAATATAATTACAATATCAAGTATTCAGTATAAATTTAATCTAAATGAAACACAAATCATATTCTTAAGTCATAAGTCATAAGTCATAAGTCATAAGTCATAAAATATTTTTACAACATGAATTTATTCTTCAAAACTAAAACAAAAATTAGTTAACTGCATAATTTTTAAAATTTACTTTTATCCAGTACTTTCACATATTCTACACAATTTTTAGTGACGACACAGTGAACCAGGAATGGTGATCCTCGAGCCCACGTGGACTGTTTGGTGAGCTGAAGTGTTTAGTTGCTTGTTTTCTTCAAGTTCCAGTACATTCCATACCCGAAAACGACCCGCAGAGCGATCTGCAGAGATAGGGACTCATGCAATAAAACTTATCTAGCCAGCAGAAAATTATACGGTTGGACAATCGGTTAATTCCGGAAATCCATAAGATTGTTTCTTTGTAATTCACATGTGCCATATACATTCAATTGTAATTGTGTCTTGTTCAAATGTAAAAGGCAGTAATAAATTGTAACACCTCAACTTGTTAAAGAATTATGTATCTGTTATAAATAGGTAAAAGGAAAATTAACCCTGTTCATGCAATCCAAGATTAATTATAAAGGCGCCCAAATTTAATTAAAAACAATAAAATCAATCCCTAATTGCCAAGGTAAGCCATATCTATTACAATGGCGCCCAACGTGGGGCTCGAGGATCACCATTCCTGGTTCACTGTGTCGTCACTATCTCTAAACTCCCCTCGTAAGAGAAGGTAGCTCCGTCCTCTCCAGCTCGCGGGCACAAGATGTCTTCTTCCCGGGGTGCAGAGCACGTCGTTCTACAATCCCCACTCCTGCTTTTTTCGTCACCAACCTCCTTGCCGGATTTTCCCTCCAGAACATGCAAACAAAACCTTCTGTTAGAACCAAAATATAGATGCGTTATGTTCATTGGTCAGTCACTCCACTCGCCATCTTTGGAACCTCCCGAATTTGTACGAGAACACACGAACATTTCGCCACAGATCGCTTGTGTCCGACCTGCATTGTATCCCAGCTGAGGTGGGCATAACTGTTCCTGTCCGCCACTTCAAGGTTACCGTGTACCTGCTCCGCTAACGCTATTGTACTCACACGCAGCCCCTTTAACAGCTGTTGTTTGTTTGCGGCTGCCTCTGTCTCCAACCCTTTCACTTAATTATCATTTTCTGAATATTTCACGCGGAACACCAAATGTGTCACGGATCACTTCCGTTACATTACTCTACATGAAAAACACATATTATCAATACCTCTGTGATATATGGTGCTGCTATCCATTGGTAATGAGATATCTACTTATAGACAGGGCGCTAATGACCCCGTCGTCGACGCGCCCTAAAACCCGAATAACAACAACAACAACTCTACTTATAGACGCTAGCGACGCCGAGTAGCTTGACTCTGAACTATCGCTTACCCTTTATTGTCCATAGTTGTACATAATTTTGCCATTTACAATTTGAATTTGGATTTTTTTTAAATTGACACTTGGCCAGTTAGTCATACAGTCAGGGTACGTTGTGCTTAGTGCTGCTTCTTTATGTATATCCATACATACACACACATTTACATACAACCAATACACATACATACAAGTTACTGTTCATAATCAAGATTTCGGATTATATAGCAGAAATAATAATTTACGCAGCATTAAGTGCATAAACATAAACATTAAGAACATAAACATTATAAGTGGAGTTTAACGGCACATTATAAGTTAAAAAATTACAAAAGCATTAAGACAGATTTTTTTTTTTATTTTTGCATATGACTTTACGGTTTGTCGACGTCGAGGTCATTAGAGGTGGGTTGGGACTGAGGACGAGGAATGGGAAGGAATGCGGCCATGGCATTTTGAAATAAACATGGCGGCATTCACCTAGAGTGATTTTGGGAAACCTTGGAAACCACTAATCTGGATGCCCAGATTGTAATTCGAACCGGCGTCCTCTCGAATGCGAGGGCAGAGCTTTACCGCTCACCCACCACGCTCGGTCATTAAGTCAGAGATTCAACAGTAATATTCTCTCTTAATTAATGATTTTACCAAAGCGGAGAATTTTATCTTTAATATGATACCTCATTTATCGATTTTGGTTAGGAACGAAGGGAGAAAGACGGTTCTTCACAACAACAACAACAACAAAAAACACCTTTTAGAAAGAATATATATGATTAATTGAAATAATTTAATCGTGTTGCCGTGGGGAATTAATTTTTTCCGGAAACTCTGCTAACAAAATTCCCTGTCGTTCCACCTTTCAAATTCCAGTTCTTGTACGAAATACGACGCCTAACAGGCTTGGGGCGGGTGTGTTGATTCGGAACACCTTCGCAGTGGTACTGTTTCTAATTTCCTGCACGGACTGGCTGGTATAAGCCGATGAGAAATTTTATTAAACTTACTGTCCTGTAATTACAATCCTGCGCTCGTACATCCGTACAAACTGCGTGTGTACTGCAACGCCTCCAACTGAACCTCCCATATAGGCGGCTCCACCAAACGCCCAGAGCTGTATTTTGCTAGATAATCAGCGTGTCTAAGCCAGATACGATGTTTATGTCTGCAGATATCACACCGGAGTGTATATCTTTGCCGTACCAATCGAGCGAGAGAACCGGATCGCGCAGTAAGCGTACCTGTTGCGCGTATTGGCCGTGGCTCATAGACGGCATCCTAGTTTATGACCGCGGTCGCGATGTTAACGTAACATTTCCGCATCCACGCGAGAGCTGTAAATAAACCCAGCCGGCGGTTCTCACTGTCGCTGGCTTGCAACGTGTAATCTCTCTGCAAAGCACTCAGTATTATCTCTGACATTTGTCGCTCTCATTCTTAAGTTCCCAACGTTTTATGCTGCCTTCTCCATAGAATGCAAATATTGCGCTGCGATTCACTGTTCACACTTAATGGGATCGGGAATATAGCGTTTAATCTTTTCATTCTGTGTAATTATTATTATTATTATTCTTGCTCCGCGATTTATTAAAATTAGGTAGCCGAGCGTGCAAAGTAGGCCTACCTATCCTAATCATTTGCTTAGGAAGGGATATTATGGGATATGGCAAGAGCGCCCATGGGCTATTTTGAGGAACCTTTTATTTACTTTTTATTTTATTTTTTTACTTATGGCTTTACGTCTCGTCGACGTCGAGGTCATTAGAGGTAGGATGGGACTGGGGACAAGGAACGGGAAGGAATTCATTCGGTCATGGCCTTTTTGAAGGAAGCATCCCGGCATTCATCTGGAGTGATTTGGGGAAACCATGGAAAACCCAAATCTGGATGGCCGGACTCGGGTTCGAACCGGCGTCCTCCCAGGGTGTTAACCACTCACCCACCACAGTGGTTTGAGGAACCATCCCGCAATTCGCCTGTAGCGATCTGGGAAAACCATGGGAAACCCAGATTAGGATGGCCGGAGGGGTTTATCGAGAACTACTCCCATCGGATCATAAGTTCCGTCGCTCAATAAATCATTCCTATTCCATTCCCTAATCACACGTGGAAAAAAATAAATATGGAAATGAATCGGTTCCGGCCCTGATTTTTTTTAACTGCTTAACGTCTTTTTAGAGACGGGAAAGGATAAGGGGCAAGGAATGGGAAGGAATTCGGCCATGAGCTTTTGAAGGAAGCATCCCGGCACTTGCCTGATTTCTGTTATTTTATCTGATTTTCTCGGTCATTCCTACATATGAAGTAATCACACTATGCCCTTACGCCTGCTTACATGAACCTCATGTCGGCACTCAAGTGTTTTTTTTTTTTAACTTTTATATGGGAAACAGTCTGTAGCCTATAAATCCGACCTCAAAACGGGATAAAATTCAGTAAAGCTGTGTCTACTTTTATATGCAACTATCGAGCTTTTATTTTCGATGGCCGAGTCTTAAGCTAATTAGTTTTCCCCCCTTTTTTCCCTTTTCGTTTCAGCCGTCTATGGACTACGACTACGCAGCTTCATTTCCTCTTCTGAGTTTCCTTCCTCCGTCGCCACTACTCTTTCATTCTCTCCCTCACTCTTGCCTTTTCGTCCTCTGAAAATGCCCTCTTTTTCCTGATTGATTTTTCTTCAGTCAGATCGCTATTTTTCCTCTGAATAATTCCCAGTCTTGGATGTCTTCCATGCTGATCCCACATCTTTCCAGATCCTGATGGACCTCCTTCACCCATGGAACTTGAGTCTTCCTGTTCTCTTGAAAGTTGAGTATTTTCTTTCATTCTTTCTGGTTCCATTCTCTTAGTGTGTCCATAGAAAGCTAATCTCCTTTTCTTAATTGTGTTTGTTACCTTATCAAACTTGTCGTATAATTGGTTCGATCTCAAACGGAAATTAAATTCGCTTCTTGTCACTTTTTTCGGTCCCAAGATATTCCTTAGAAACTTTCTTTCTTTATTTTCTATTGCCTTCAATCCCTTTCTGGCTAGTGTTTCTGCTGCGTATAAACATTCTGGCTTCACTACCGTACTGTAGTGCTTGTATTTCGCCTGATAGGACAGTAATTTTGATTTTTATGTCTTTTTAACAAATCCTGAAAGCTGTTTCCATCTTTCTCGCCATATCTTCAACTGCAGCTTTTCATTAACATTGTGAGTCAAAATTTCACCAAGGTATTTCAACTTCTGTGTTCTTTTGATATCACCGTATTTAGTTTTCAGTGTCCACGTCTGGTCTTTTGCGTCTATGTTCATGTATTCCGTTTTCTCAAACGATATTTGTAGTCCTGCTTTCTCAGCTGTTTCCTTCAAGACTTCTACCTGTTTGATTGCAGTTTCCAGATCTCTTGCAGAGAACACAATGTCATCCGCAAAAGCGAGACATTCAAATGTCAAGCCATTCTTCTGGTGTCCTAGTCTAATTCCGTTTAGGATGTTTGACTGACACATCGCTTTCCGCCATTCCCTGATGACCTTTCCCAAGACGCAGTTGAACAATAGCGGGGATAGCCCACCACCTTGCGTAGTTATTATTTATTTACTTTTCCCTTAGCACTTCTGGTCGTTTCCAGCTAGTACGAGAACATTTTTCGTCTACTTTTAAACTAAGTTCACTTATGATGTAGCTCTCGGTTTATTCCTCTTATAGGATCTGAAAGAAAATGTTTATACTACCGTGTCTTGTTTCGTTATTTTTGTATTTCCAAATACTCGTCGATTACATTTTCATCAATAAATTCGCAAGTTAAAAAACACACACAACTTTTATCTCGCAACTTTTCCTGCTTAATAGCAAAGTAAGTAATTACAACTTGCACTTTTGCCGTGCCGTGCTAAACTTTATGCAACTAGTTTTTTATTATTTTATTATTTTTTTTTTTTTTGCATTTACAGTCCAACTGACTATTTTATAATTTCTCTAACTTTATCGGGGCTGCCGCGGTATTCTAACGCCATCCTAGGTTTTCTCTCAGCTTCTACAGTCTTGACTTCATAATTATTCCTTTTTTTCGGCTCTAAGTACATGGTATATACCAAAAGTAGTAGGACCGATTTTTTTAAAAAAATTTATTGAAGATATCTTTACAATTCCTTAATCCTCTTCGAAATAGCACCCTTAGCTACATTTTTGGTGTGTAGCTGCCTAAGGGTGCTATTTCGAAGAGGATTAAGGAATTGTAAAGATATCTTCAGTAAAAAATTTTTAAAAGAAATCAGTCCTACTACTTTTGGTATAGACCTGTAAATCAGTTAACCGTTGATTTCAGTAATATTCATAAAATAGGACTATTATTTTACATTTATAATTCGTAATACGAATAAATAAATACATTATTACATATTTGAAATTATTTATACATGGGCGTGATGTATGACTACTATAAGATTTAGGAAAGTCTAGTGATGATTAATAAATCAGTTAATTATTGTCTAGAATCGATATTCCTAAATATAAGCAGCTGATGATTTGAGGACATTATTTACTTGTGGCTGTTTTCCCTTGTGGCTTTAGGCTTCGTCGAGATTAAAATCATTCGAAGCGAGAAAGGCCTGGAGGCAAGGAACGGAAGAAATTCGGCCACGGCCTTTTCGAAGGAACCAAGTTGGGATTCGCCTGGAGTGATTTTGGGAAATCACACACTTAGAAGATCGGACGGGGATTCGAACTCGCATACTCCCGAATGCTAGGTCAGAGCGTTACCGCTCGGTTCACTGCTTCCACAACACACCATAAGATACACATTGTAACGCAGGACTTTATCACACAACCTGGTAATAAGAAATCATGCATCGTTATTTCTATCAGCCAACTCCTGAACAGTGAAAATTGCGGCGAGGCAAACTTAATGCAGTACTAACATTGCTGTATGCCTGGAATCCCGAACCATTAGAAGATGTAATTTGAAGTAGCAGCAATGGAGTGGCTCTGTCAACGATACTTGAGGAATAGCGCGGTTGATGGTTTGTACTAGGATGAAAGAAGAAGCAGATGAATTGTAGCAGTTGTTTATTTACCAACTGAAACAGTTTCTTACTAATGATGAAATGTTTCCCCAACAGGTACAAAACATTCGAAAACCTCATTAATTAAAAAAAACCCACAGTTTATCAAAAGTTTTGTCATATGTGATGTTGCTATCTATCGGAAATGTGATCCCTCCTACTCGACGCTAGTGAAGTCTAGCGGGCTCATTCTGAACTACCGCTTACCCGTGACTTTGACTGTCGATAATTCTGCTATTTAATTGTTGAATTTCTGCCATTCATAAGAAACATTCGATACAGTGCAATGTTGTGATACTAACTTACTTTATTTTCCGTGTCTGTGTTGTGAGAATCACCAGTTCAATAACCATCCGGAAAACGAATCACTTACCACAAAGGAAGAATAAATCAAGCAAATGCAATAGACCGAAAAATTAGAACCCGCTTTGGCGTTATTTATTATTTTTGTTATTATACCGTTCAGCCCGCTACGGAGCGCGTGGAACCATTAATTTGCATTGTCCTTCTTATTCTTCTTGCTGTTATTATTATTTTCCCAAAACCTCCTCATCCTTTCGCTGTGGGCTTGACGTCTCTCTTGTGTCCATGCATTTCTGAGTTTCAGATTTTTTGATGTTGGGCTCTTAGGGGCAAATTTATGTGAGGTGATCAATTGTCTATATTTACTGCGTGTGGATGTCAATGGGTCAAGGCTGCCTTCTGCGAGGTCCTTCTGGGTTTCTACAAACCAGCGTGCTTTGTTTTGTCGGGGACCGTTGACGATGTGGAAAATTTTCTTCGTAAGTCGTGAGTCATCCATTCGTGCTATACGACCATAAAATTTCATGCGTCTTTTCCGTGCGACTGAGGTGAATCTTTCTGTCAGCGAATACAGTTCTTCTGAGCTTTTTCGCATCCAGATGCCATCATGGATTTTGGGGCCGAATATTTTTCTCAGTATCTGTCTTTCTATTTTTTCTATTCCTTTCACATTTACAATTGAGAAAAATGATCCACAACGTTCAGATATAAAAAAAGGAAGATGTTACAAAGGATGGGGCGCATATGGTTGGGCGAAGAGGGTTATCAAAAACATTGTTAGTGGAAAAACCGTTGGAACAGGGAGACTAACTAACAGAATGAACAAAACCTAGAAGAGCGACCAACTATGAGATGACCCTAAGATGTGTCTACGTCAGATAATAGTGACAGATCATGTGGTATTTCAAGGCCTATCATGATAAACAGTCTTAGTATAAACTTGTGTCGCGGGGGCTATAATGCCCGTGTCGTCGGTAACGTGAATGGAAGGCCGGCGTCGTGTTTGGTGCGGCCCGTGCTGGGTAGTGGGTAGGGCAGCATTACGCTTGGTCGGCCATGTTAACGCGAGTCGGACACGACGGCAGATCAGGAGACAACACCCGACGCACAAGAGCCAGCCAGAGATAACGTAAAAAAAACAACGGGATCCCCGAGATCTCGCTACCACAAGCGAACCGCGCGCCACCGGCTGTCGGAGCAATGCGCACACACAAATAGTACAAGCTGCTCACTTCCTGCAAAACACTTTGCTTCCACTCAAATAAAATGCGCTGTACATGGAGGCTGGACGTCAACTCAATAACTCGGAAACCTTCGGCATGTCCGATGATACACGAACTGTTAGTTACAGTGGCCGCCGCCACAGCGCTGCTTGGCTAACAACAAAATTTCAAATAAATAATTGCATTAACTTTATTTGCGCTTATAATGTAAAAATCAAGTGTGAATTTCAAATAAAAAATTGAATTTTATTTTATCTGCACTTAAATTGTTAAAAGCATTAGTAACTACGACACTAGTTAAAAGGTTATGGAGGTAACTGCACAAAGAAAAACGCTAGTCAGAGATAAAAAAAATTCACAAAGGGAGGCAGAGATTAAAAAAAAATTACAATACGACCTTCATTTAAATTTACAGTTGCTTTTTAGGGTTACAACATAATCTAAGAGATTATTATTTTTTTTTAAGTTTACACGAAACCTAGGTAATCGCAAAATATATCAATCAAATAAATACTGGTTATTAAATTTTGAAATTATACTTTGCTTAGAAACTTTTTCCTTATAGTAATAATTTCTGTGTTTTAAAATCAAATACACTTATTTAAAAACATCTAGCCAAATTTTCCGAGAATCTAATTAGTGATAGTTTACTGATATCACGAAAAATATCAGTAAAAAATATCATTATTCGTTTTTTCTGAAAACCTTAGGTAAATAATAATTCCGTGTGGTCGGGATGACATGGTGACAGGGTTTCTACTGGCTGCGCATTCCGCCCCTGTCGTAGCCGCCTTAACCTAACCCGGCTATCCTGCCGGGTACAGGGGACCTACAGTTTAACGTGGAATTCGAACCACGGAAGCGTTCTGGCGTACTTCACATTACACAGCAAGCTGTTCCAGAGGTGAAGGTCGCGGTTAAGTGCCAATGAAAATCCCCGCCTAGACAGGGATACGAACCGTGGACCTTTCGATCTCCAGTCATACGTCTTAACCACTGAGCCACCAGAACGCTAACTCCTTAGGTGATGCCCGTAATTTTTTATGGGCGTTTGACGTAGTACTAATATATGAATGCACGACTGTTGTCACAGCCGATCTGTACAATGACGAGCGGTCTGGTGGCTCAGTGGTTAAGGAATCTGCCTGGAGATCGAAAGGTACCCGGTTCGAATCCCTGTCTCGGTGGGAGTTTTCGAAGGCCCTCAACGCGACCTTCACCTCTGTCACAGCTTGCTGTGTAATATGTAATACGCCAGGACGATTCGGTGGGTTCGGATTCCACTTTAAGCGGTAGGTTCCATTTACCCATTGGGATTACCAGCTTAGGTAAGGAGGAAAGAATCTGGTCACCTTACCTATGACCCTAAATTTTGGGAAAAGGTGGTGGGGATGAAGATTAAATCTAAAATTAATATTTGAAAGACCTTCGACGGCGTTATAATGGTGCATGATTCACCGAAATTGATACCAATCGCCTTTTGAAGGAACCATCCCAGTATTCATCTCAATGGTCGGCCAGTGATTCGAACCCGCGCCCTCCCACTCACCCACCTCGCTCGGTCTGAGTAACACATCACAGTGAGCGAGACACGCAACATATCAGATACGACCTGCAGATAAACACATGTATGTGGGTGCGTCGCATGTTTTGCCGTTAGTGTTGACAGTGTTTTGCAGAGGTACCAGCGCAACTGCACATGTTAAGTGTAACGGAAAGAAAAACTCGTAAATCAAACCGCAGAGGGAAGAATGAATTTAATAGTTTGACTCGAGTTTAATGTGCGGGCAGCGTGATTTATGCTAGCGGTACACCGGTTCGTATTAATCGCGTATATCTTTGTCTCCCACCTACACACACACACACACACACACACACACACACACACACACACACACACACACACACGCACGAGTGTGTCTTAATGCAGGTAACATTGCAGCTTCTTGCTATTACGGCTGTGTTTTGATAGTTAATTTCATTAATGTTCTTAAGAATATTAAGACATATGGTGCCCACACACACGCAAATATTGAGACAGTGCACGAGAAATGGAGACCTTGGGTAATATACCTTGGGGCTAATCAGGTTGAGGCAAGAACTTCTTTCAGGCGTGCACCACGCAGTGCAGGGATCTGGCTAACGTCCAAATAACGAAGCCCTGTCCCAAGTACAAGTAGTGGAGGGTCCATAAACTACGTGGCGCGGCCTAGAGGGTGGAAGGGGTTGGGAAGAAAGCTACGCTGGGCTACTTGGAAGGGGGGACGATGTTCATATCATTTGTCACAGTTAAAACGAGTTACAGAGCACACAACAGCATGTGAATATTTATTTCCGTCATTTAATTATCTCCGTATGTAATTTACGATAGTCTGACAAGAGAAAACAGTAAAAATGTCTTCTGGAATCAACAGCGATAAAAGCTACGTGCTACGCGGAGGGGTAGAGACAAAAGCCACATCAAGTTACTTGGGGGGGGGGGAGGGGTTCATTAGAGGCCAAAATGGAGCTACGCTCCCTTGTAATATTATGTCCTTAACTGTATTGTTAAGGCGCGTTCCCAAGATCCCTTGTAACGAAGGCGAGACGGGACGGGACCTCATTAGCCGAAGTGTAGGGACGACCGCGGGCCGCAGGTTAGTCCTAGCTTACCTCGCCGCCACCTCCGCACCACGTTGCCTAGTGTCATTTGGCACAGAGCACTTTACAGCAACAGAAGGGGTGCGCACCGCTGCTGCAAACCGATGGCAACAGCGCACCGCTACACACGCCTGTGATGTTTACCGACTCAGAGTGGGTAGCTGCGTCTCGTCTCCGCTAGCAGAGGCGGCCCTGTTCCCATGGCGTGTGGTCGAGTATTCGTCCCGTCCCGTCCCGTCTCGCCTTCGTTACAAGGGATCGTGGGAACGCGCCTTTATAACATTAGGGTTCAAGCGGGAATCGAACCGGAGTCCTTGAATCCGGTGATGTTAACACTGAGCCCCTTCGCATTAGCAGGTTATCAGCCGTCGAGAGGGGGTCGGCCACTGCGGAAAGGGGAACAGCAGAAAAAGGCAGTCAGGAACGAAATGAAATTCTAATTTAGAGTATTTTTTGCCGAATCTGCTGGAGCGCAAACTGTTTTACATTGGATTTCGGGGGCAGCGTAGAGCAAACCCGCTTCGTCAGGAGCAAATAGTGTGACTCAGCACTTTGGTGCCAGTGGGCCGTGAAATTCTAACAGCCTTCCCCGCTGCGAGGCACGGCGGTGTATCCACACACACAACAAGTGGCATAGGGCCTGTTGTCGATACTCAACAAATAGACGCAATACCAGTGATGTCACGCAACTTCTGTGACAATATTAACTGTCTGTCGCTGTTGGTAGTATTAGACATGGGTGCGTTCTGGATCGTGATTAGGAATGGGCAAATGAAAAAATACGCCGATAAATATCGTGTCAATATTTACAAACAGTATAGATATATGTCGTTCTATAGTAACGCATTTCAAATGTTTCAATTATGCTTCTTTCATATATTAGTAAAATCGTTGCTTCGCTACCATATAGTGCTGTGCGCCACATGTAGAGTTTTAAAAAGTTCTGAGTCCTAGATCAATATTTGAAACTAAAAGATTTTTCTTTTTCATGAAGGCCTTTCCGTTAGTGCTATTTTGCCTTTAACATCATTATTGTTTCGGGTTCAGTTGCAATTTTACTTCGCTAGTAGCAGAATTCAGTTTCTTCTTCTATTGCATCCGATCCTATTTTTATACTTAATGTCCTGTAATTGGTGTTATTTCTGCTACATTTTTGTCTTGCTTTGGTTATATTTAGTCCAAAATCGTCCTTCAGTATTTTGTTCATGCTATTTAGCAACTTCTCAACATCCTCAGCCATGTATAGTAGACCTATTACTTTCATATCTCATTTATTTATTTTTACCCGAACAAAGAGCTGGTTTAAATGTCAATAAGTTGTAATGAAAGCCACCAATGTATGAAACAATTCAATTAGCGATTGTTTCTTTCCAGCAACGCTAAGTGGTTAACACGTTACTAAAATTTCCTGTGCTGTATGTGTAGGTGTTAGACAACCTGCATGGCACATTCTTTCGTCCTGAATGCGGTTTTTAGGCAGTTTACCGCAGCCGTTAAGGCGAATGTCAGGACAATTCCCCAACTCCGCCTCGTAAACCCCGTATTTCACGTACAAAAAATACACTGAACATAGTTTCAGTTAAAAAGGGTGTGAGACAAGGTTGTAGTCTATCCCCGTTAATATTCAACTTGTATGTAGAAGAAGCAATGAAGAAAGTCAAAGAAAAATTTCCATGTGGCATAAGTTTTCAGGGAGAAAAAATCAGTATGCTACGATTTGCTGACGACATTGTCTTATTAGCAGAGAGGGCTGAGGATATTGAGAAGTTATTGAATGGCATGAACAAAATACTGAAGGAAGATTTTGGACTGAATATAAATCAAAGTAAAACAAAAGTGATGAAATGTAGCAGAAATGACACCAATACTAGCAGATTAAATATAAAAATAGGATCGGATGCAATAGGAGAAGTGAGTGAGTTCTGTTACTTGGGAAGCAAAATTACAACCGATGGACGAAGCAGGAATGATGTTAAAAGCAGAATAGCACTAGCAAAAAGAGCCTTCATGAAAAAGAGAAACCTTTTAGTTTCAAATATTGATCTAGGAATTAGAAAGAACTTCTTAAAACTCTATGTGTGGAGCACAGCACTTTACGGTAGCGAAACATGGACTTTAGGAATACCGGAAAGAAAGAAACTTGAAGCATTTGAAATGTGGTGCTACAGAAGAATGCTGAAATTAGGTGGACAGACAAAGTAAGAAATGAACGAGTTTTAGAAATGATGGGTGAGAAAAGAAGTTTATGGAAGAAGCTTACAGGAAGAAGAGACAGGCTGGTAGGTCATATTTTGAGACATGGTGGATTGGTTAATTTGTTAGTGGAGGAAACAGTTGAAGGTAAGAACTGCAGAGGTAGACAGAGATTAGAATATATGAAGCAGATAATTGAGGACGTGGATTGTAAGGGGTATGTAGAAATGAAGAGGTTAGCACAGGATAGGAAGGGATGGAGGATTGCATCAAACCAGTCTAAAGACAGCAAAAAAAAAAAAAAAAAAAAAAAAAGTTTCACGTTCACGGACAGATGGCAACACTTAACGTCCTCCATTAGTCCTTAGTATGACCTGGCAATAGGTATAACTTGCTGGCGTCAACAAAGGTTTCGACCGTAAAAACAATATCTCCAAATTTGACAATCCAAACGATCTACATCTATATATACACTCTGCATTCCACAAATATTGTGGGTTGGCAGAGGGTGCTAAGCACCTGTCCTAATTCTGTGCATTCCAAACCCGAACAGAACGAGGATAGAAAGAATACATAAAAGCATCAGTATGGCATCTTATTTTTCTAATCTTATCCCTGCTGTCATTGCGACCTGAATAGATTGGCAGAAGAAGTATTTCATTGTACTCGTTAATTATAGAATTTCGCATATTCTCCAAGAAATTCTAACGAAAACGACGTCGTCTGTCTGCCAAAAAATCCCAGCCCAATTTATGTATAACTCACCAAAGGCAGCCGACCCCAAAATGTTTGATAAAGCTGGTGAAAAGTTGTATTAGTTCGGCATTGATGAATGTTATTGCGAACGATGTTTCATATTTTTACAACTCAATTCTCCTTTTTTTTTTTTGTCATCAGTCTTTCGACTGGCTTGATGCAATCCTCCATCCCTTCCTATCTTGTGCTAACCTCTTCATCTCAACATGTCCCTTGCAACCCACGTCATCAATTACCTTCTTCATATATTCTAATATTCGTCTTCCTCTACAGTCCTTACCTTCGACTGTTCCCTCCACTAACAAATTAACCAATCCAGCATGTCTCAAAATATGACCTACCAGCCTGTCTCTTCTTTCTGTAAGCAAGCTTCTTCCAAAAACTTCATTCCTCACCCATCATTTGCAAAACTTGTTCATTTCTTACTTTGTCTGTCCACCTAATTTTCAGCATTCTTCTGTAGCATCACATTTCACATGCTTCAATTTTCTTTATTTCCGGTATTCCTAAAAGTCCATGTTTCGCTACCGTAAAGTGCTGTGTTCCACATATAGAGTTTTAAAAAACTGAGCGTGGTGGGTGAACGGTTAACGTTCTGGCCCGCATTCGGGAGGACGCGGGTTCGAATCCCCGTCCGGGCACCCAGATTTGGGCATTCCATGGTTTCCCCAAATCACTCCAGGCGAATGCCGGGATGCTTCCTTCAAAAAGGCCATGGCCGAATTACTTCCTGTTCCTTGTCCCATCTCGCCTCTAATGACCTTAGCCGTCGACGAGGCGTAAAGCGACAAGAAAAAAAAAAGTTCTGTCTAATTCCTAAATCAATATTTGAAACTAAAAGATTTCTCTTTTTTATGAAGGCTGTTTTTGCTAGTGCTATTCTGCTTTTAACTTCATTCCTGCTTCGGCCATCGGTTGTAATTTTGCTTCCCAAGTAACAGAATTAACTTACTTCTCCTATTGCATCCGATCCTATATTTAATCTACTAGTATTGGTATCATTTCACCTACATTTCATCACTTTAGTCTTACTTTGATTTATATTTAGTGCAAAACCTTCCGTATTTGCCATGAATAGTTTTAATTGGTACATTCACTGTGTGTTATCCTTAAAATGCGATACAATAACACCCTCTGATAGAATGGTGGGCTCAACTGGTGAGAACAGAAAAATAAAATTGTGATCAGCTGCCTGGCTGAAGGCCATCGGCGAATTTAAAAAGAAAAAAAAAATCCTCTAGATAATTTTTTCGCATTAGTCTGTCGGCATTTGAACTTAGTCATTTCTGCGACTGTCAGATAAATATTGCGCAAGGAATGTTTGTTTTTCTCTTTCGTGTCTCGTCTTCAGAAATGACGTGGTGTATTGGAATGGAATGAGCGCGGCTGAAGTATAAAGGGAGAAACAGCAGGTATCTAGTGAGAACTCAATCCGTTTATCTGACGCCGTGGGGGAAACATTTTCGGTCGCCGAGTCGGTGGACCTGTCATCTCGTATTTTGTTAGGCGGGTTTACACACTGTTGAGAAATTTAATCTCAGTCGCAGATTTTATTCATGAAATGCTAACATCTGCCTGGCGACGGAGTCCGGACAATTACTCCCCGGCGTGTGTGCCGACAGGACAATGGGACGCTGTATAATATAGGCTCTGGGAGTGAGTTGTAAAGCGCGTCTGGAGACAATGCCGCTGCTAAATCACCAGCACCGCGTCCCTTACCTGCGATTGGTTTCAGGTATTCGAAAATCTGGACCCCAGACGAATTTCGGACCAAGCTTCAGTTTGCTGCATTTTCTTTTTGGCGTAACAATACCGCGCAATTGCACGACTTATTCCTTTCGGAATCAACTATTTTTTGCTCGTAAAATTGACTAATTGGTTGAAGAAAATTAATGAATTTTCCGGAAAATTGAAAATATGTGGTAGGTTGCTGTAAGAAAACTATTGGTTCAGCCTCTGATCGATTTATGAGTCCTGTCTAAAAGTCGTCAAAAATTATTTTGTAGCTTTCATTGTTCATTTGCAGCTAGGGCACTCGATAGATAAGAAGTGGTTCCTATTATCCTTATTTCTTTATTTGCTACAATTATTATTACCATTACTTCAGTGAAAGTTGGTGGCGGAGGGTGCATTGCACCAGTCCTAATGTTAATCGTTTATGCGTCGGAAGGGATATACAGGATATGGCAGGAGGCACCCATGAGCTGTTTTGAGGAACCTTCCCGATATTCGCCTGGAGTGACCTAAAAAAATCATGGAAAACCATTATCAGGATGGCCGGAGTTTTTTCTCGGATCTTAAATTTTCTCGCTCGAAAATTCCTTCCTATTCAGTTCTCTAATAGCTCGTAGGAGAGCGTGCACAAACTACGTGTCTCGGTCCAGGAGGGGGGGGGGGGGGAAGGCTTCGCTAGGCTACGTGGGGGGAAGGGGGGGTTCCGATCCAGGCCACGTAACTTTTCTATCATAACATTTTTTTTTCAGTTAAAATCAGGAAAAGAACTCACAACAGCATGTGAATATTTATTTCCCTCAGTTAATTATCTCCGTGTGTGATTTACAATCGTCTGAGAAGAGAATACTGTACAATCAAAAGGGAAAAAAGCTACGTGCTATGTGGGGGGAGGGGGGGGGGGTGAGGCAAAAGCCACGTAGGGCTACGTGAGGGGGGGGGGGGGGGAGGGGTTCACAGGAGGCCAAAATGGAGCTACGTGCTTTATGCACTCTCCCTAGAATATAGAATAGAAACTGTTCTTGCCCTGATTTCGCTTATTTTATTTCTCTGCGATTCCAGAGTATGAATGCTGCATGTAGTAAAATAGTTCTCTTCTTTGGGCCTTCTTCAATGTATCTATTAACCCCTTTTGTTCCGGTCCTCATACAGAAGAATAATATTCTAAGTGAGATCACACTACTGTTTTGTATACAATCGGTTTAACTTCTGGTGTACACTGTTTTTAATTACGATCTACGAATCGGAACATATGTTTTGCTTTCTCAATTACTCTCTCAATATATTCATTCCACAACAAATTATTACGAATTGTTACCCCGAGAGATTTAGCGGAATCTACCGTTCTAAGGCCGGTGCTTTAATTGTATATCCAAAGTTAAATGGTTTCACGTTTTTACTTACACCCATGACTTGGTATTTTTTAGCGTTTAACTTCTGTTGCCAGTTTTTACACCACGCGATTATTTTGATAACATTGGCTTGTAACAAATCGCAGTTATCCTGTGTGTTTATTTCACGATAAATAAGAGAAACATCGAAAAAATAGCCTGTTTTCTCCCCTTATTACGTCGCACAAATCATTATTGTATATGAGAAAGCACAGGGGCCCTATCACGCATCCCTGGGGAACACCGGACCTCACTTCGTTCAGTGATGAACACTCACCGTCGAGAACTACCCACTGTGTTTTTATAAGTGTTTTTTTGTTTGTGCGATATTAATTTTTTGAGACGAACATTGGCGGCGATCCCAGCCTTCGCTTAGGTAATTACGGAAGCCGCCTAAAAATATCAATCAGGATGGCAGCTACGCGTGGTCTAGAACTCGAACCCGCTCGACAAGTTAGAGAAATATGTCTATTATTTACAGAAACGTTTCTGCTGAAAGTTAACTGAACTCATATTGTTCGGGACTACTAGCTTAGCCCAAGATCGAATTTGGTTTTTTACTGAAATTCCTTGAAGCAGTTACAAGTACACTATAACTCCAAGTATCCTAATCAATAAGAACCAGGACCAGATTCGGATGATAGAAAATTCGGATAATTGGAGTTTTTCCGAAAAATGATCTATTGTAATTAATTACTGTATGTTGAAAATGGGAAAAAAATATTTTTAAAGAAAAAGAGCTTTTAATTAATTAAATGAAAAGGCAACACTTTTACATGTTAAGCGTACTTACAAGTACTGGACGTATAGTATGTACGTGTCGTACTGTAAATAAAAGTCATTGCATGTTGAACATCTCGGTCAAAGTAAGCTGTTTGACTGTATTCATCCGCTTGACAGTGAGAAGTTGCGTGTGGTCACACTCGGGCTGACGCTCCATCCACTTCAACGCAGTTTCAAGGCCGGTAAATACTTGACTAGCTGATGGTCCCGTGTCTGCTTCAACTCGACATTAAGGTCATCTTCTTCTTCCACACTTTCTTCTCTCACACTTTCAATAAGTTCATCATCATTTAGAATTTCATACTCAGGGTCTGACGAATCAAACACCACCCACTCTCCTATATCTTCAGCACTAAATTAAAAAATCGATTCGAATATTCAACGATTCGGATAGTCGGAGTTCTACTGTAGGTACGTATATTTATTCTGTGAAAAGTTGGAAACCTCTCAACCTGTGAGACCAGGCACTTAGCCGACAAGAGTCAATCCTAAATGCGTCCTAACCCTCTTCGAATTTTTTTCTCATCAAATTGACATGCAACCTGACAACTGAACCGTTTCTTGACTTTCCTTCTTGAAACCTGAGCACCCCTGGAGACTTGGCAATCAGCCCCTCAATCTCCCTCTTCATCCCTTCTTGGAACAGAAATAACTTAAATCCCAGCCGTTCCCAGGGACGCAGTAACAGAACAGATTACCTAAAATTTAAGAATAAACTGGTGAGTTAAGTGTAATGTTAAGCTATGTGTTACTTAACTAATCTTACTCGAAATTCAGTCTAACTGACTAAATTTAGTTTTCGAAAAGGTCATGAAATCACTACAGTAAAAGCGTAGGCACTAACTTTAATCCATTTCGTCACTTGCGAAAATTGTATCACGCCGCATGAAATACCAAGTCACTGACCTGTCATAAAGTGTAGAGGGTATGGATGCAGAGTAAAAATTATTTAAATGTCAATAAGGACAGACCGATACAAAGACTAGTCAGGAAACGAGTAAGAAATGTGTGTGTAATGGTATTATACTTTGTTATAGATGGCAATGTACTGGATGAACATTTGAAGTTTATTGATGCTATTTAACCTGTCTAACTGAACGAATTTCTTTGTCCTTCAGGTGATGCCGGCAAGCTGATCTTTGATTTCCACCGAGGAAACTTCAAATTACCGTCCCGGTAGGAGGTAAGGATCTATTTCACTCACATTACCTTCGTTGGCGGCAGAATCGTAGAATGTAGCACATTTCAATTTCTTGTTTATGCAAATAGAATTTGTAGACTCAAGAAATCCTGAAAACGCGCAGTTTATAGGGTACTACCGTTTTGTGTAACCATTGACGTAATCAGTTAGATGAATAGAGTAATGAAAGAGGAGGTTCTGCTGAGAGTTAGTGAACAGACAAATGGTTTTTTGTTTTTTTTGTTTTTTTGTTGTTGTTTTTTTTTTTTTATAACAGAAATAGGGGGAAAAATGGTAAGGGAATTTTTTAGGATATCAAACACTATTGTCAGAGTTTTGGAAGGTAATTCAAATAGAAAAATAAAGAAAAGGCGCTGAAGATTGAAGATGGTGGACGCGGGTTCGAATCCCCGCTCGGTCATCCAGATTTGGGTTTTTCATGGTTTCCCGAAATCATTCCAAGCGAAAGTCTAAATGGTTGCAGCAAAAGGTCATGCCCGAATTCCTACCCGTTCCTTGTCCCCACTCCCGCCTCTAACGACTTCCTCGTTGACGAAGTGTAAAGCCATAAGCAAATAATAAACATGAATAAATAAACAACGGAAGCAGAATAATAATACTAGTAATACATAATAAGATAGTTTAGAAATAATCATCATTATCAAAATTATATCTGTAAATATCTGATGTCTCTTGCATCCTGTTGATTGTAAGAATGGTTATCAGATAAATTTGTGTAAATTGTATCCCGAGATATACGCTCTGTACGCGAAATAACTAACTCTGGCTGCAGATCTCTATAGTTTACCGGAGTGTGCTTTAACTTTTTAATAATTTTTATTTGTTTATAAGAATAACTTTGATGAAGTTTCTGTTTGCTGTACAGATGCAATAAAGATAGTACGAGTATTGTCCGTCCACTAGAGTGCGAAAAAAACATAAAAACAAAAAAAATACAGAAAAATTACACAAGACGTGTGTATGACCTATAAAAGAGGAACTTCTATTTTCCTGAACTCACTGGGTTATTTTTCTGCTCTATTTTAATTAATTATTCTCGTCCCTTTCTTCATCTATGCTAAAAGCATAACTGGTTCTCCCCTCCTTTTACCCAAATTGATAGTAGTCATTCCCTTTTCATTCTGTTATTTTGGTATTATTTAATGAATAGTCCAACTTACAATACGGTAACTGGTGATATGTATACATGCTTGTGATCTTTTGCCTCTGATAGTGATGTTTCTATACGGGAAAAATAAACAGAAAACAGTTTTTTTATTTATTTCTTCTTCTCTTCGATATCGGCCATCTAAGGACCACGAAAAGAAATCCCGTGCATTCATTTCAATCCTTCTTTTCTTGACTTCGAATGGTTCTTCATCCTTTCACTTTGTTGTTTCCTCCTTTCTTCCGTCCATATGTTACTACATTTCCTCTTCTCCTTCTCCTGGAAACCCTTGAAATTTTGGATCAGTCTCCTAAAAGTTGCTCTATCTTGATTTAAATGTTATTCCGATCTCAATCATATCTTTCTTTACTCCTTGGATCCACTAATTGCCCTTCTTACTCTTGTAAGTCTAGTGCTATCCATTCTAATTATGTGACCAAAAAAACTGATTCTCCTCTTTCTGACCGTGTCTGGCATCCTTTCAATTTCTTCTTCTTTGTGTAGATCTTTATTCTTCCGGTGTCTAAACTCACCATTTTCAATTTTAAATGGTCCCCAGATTTTCCTCAAGATTTTCTTTCCCTTTCCTCTATCTCTTCTATTTCTCTAGTTTTCATAGAGAACAAACATTCTGGTTTGATTACTGTGTTGTAGTGATGTCGAGTATATTACAGGTAGTAAAGGACTTAGGAAAAGGAATGGAAATGAATTCAGCCTTGGCCTTTAGAAGGAACCAACCCGTAATTCGCTTGTAGTGATTTCGGGGAACCATTTGAAACTGAAACCTGAATGGCTTGAGGGGGATTCGAACCCACATCCTCCCCAGTACGAGGCTATAGTGTTATCGCTCACCGCCACACTAGGTGATTTGAGCTAGGATTGATACCACTCGATACAGTTTAGGATTCCTGTAATGACAAACTATCTTTTTATATTTATCCTTCCGCTGCGTATTTGGCTGCAGCTATTGTGGTAGTAATCGTGGGAACCGAGTCTTTGCTGTATGGAATGATGTACAGGTGTAAGGCGTGGCTGTTGGCCCGTTAGGAGCGCCGGTAATAATGCTAAGTCAACCTGGTACCACGACCCCCACTCCACCACGACCCGCGTACACAAACCGTATCTGTTTCTGCTTTTAGATCTTAATTACTACCGCAGTGCAAAAAGGATATTTGCTGTCACTATTTATCTATCGTCAAGTCCACATTGCAGTTGTTTCATTAAATACAAGTGATTTGGCTGAAACACTTGCTAAAATGGAAGAACACCATTCTGAGCATTGTAACCTGAAAATTAACAAGAAAAAGACTAAAGAATTAATTTGTGGCATGGACGTTCAGAAACAAATACATTCTTGTTTTGTTCTTTCTGTTTGTGGCTTTACACCTCGTCCACATCACCAAGCGTGGTGGGTGAGCGGTTAACGTTTTGGCCTCGCATTCGGGAGGACGGCGGTTCGAATCCACGTCCGGGCATCCAGATTTGCGTTTTCCATGGTTTCCCCAAATCACTCCAGGCCAATGCTAGGATTCTTCCTTCAAAATTTCATGGCCGAATTCCTTCCCGTCCCTTGTCCCCAGGCCTATCCCGCCTCTAATGACCTTAGCCGTCGACGAGGCGTTAAGCCATAGTAAAAAAAAAAAAAAAAAAAAAAAAAAAAAGTGCACGCCTTGTAGAACTATGGCGAAATTCGTTGCCCGAAGGGCACTGGAGGAATATCAAAGAGGCACCGGCCGCGGGGTGTAATCTGCCATGTGCCATATGGAAGGCATTAAATATATTAAGAACTGAAGTGTCCCGATGTAGATCTCCTGGTATGCAGGAATCTCCCTGAAACCTGCACTCTCGACGACCTTTTTAGGGTAAATGAGAAGGTCATCAGGATTACGGAATTCAGGTCACACTCCATTTAATTGTTTTCTATGGTCCATAAGCTTAATATTAATTAATTGATTTTATTTGTTTTGTTTCATCTTGTAATGTTATGACCTGGACACGAGAAATAAATAAATAAATGACCTGTATAAAAGTTTGGGTTGAGAATCATTTGATTGTTGGACGGTGGAAATATGTTTATATTTTTTAAATTATATTAGAATTTGCCTGTGGGGATCTAGGCGTTTGGGGAGATAATTACCGATCACTAGAGGCAGTCAAATATTAAAGTTAGATATTGTCGGAGGATGTTTTAAGTTAGATCTGAAACTTAACAGAGAGAATTCAATTGAAGTGCCTCAAAGTACGAATAATAATCAAAAAAATTAATAAATACATGAATTGCTACTGCAAATTCTTCAGCCTGTCACTTCATAATTTCGTGCAGGTGTATTTACAGTTCGGACACCTGAAACAAAATCAATGTTTCGTCAAGTCGGAAATCATTCTTTACTGCCAAAAACGAGAATAACGACACAAATTACAATTTGTTTTACGTTAGGAATTTAGGTTAAATGTCTTTCGCGATGACAAAACGAAACGTTATTTCAGGTACGTAACACATAACCAGAAAACAAAACTTGATATCTTTGACTAAGTGTACAACCTCTGGCTCGGAGTGTGAAATTTTCGTTAAGTCGAGGCTGAAAATTGTCCATTTAATAAAGTAATACTAATGTTCGGAAGCCGCTGAGAATATTTTAAGTAAAATCCTAAACTTTATAGGCATACTGATGTGGTTGTAATAAGAATCTTAGAAGTATATCTGTTGATGTTACGAATAGCTTATCATTGTCGCGTACAAACGAAAAATATATCACAGATTTTAAGTTCGACCACAAACTTTTAAACCCCTACAAAATAGGTCGTTTCTGAGTGATGCCGATTCATAGAAACAGAGACAACCCGCTTAAATGTTTATTAGGTATGTTCAGATTCAAAAGATGGTGAAGTGTATTGGTATAACATCGTTGCTGGCGATAACGTCATAGCAAATCTGCCTGACAAGCTTTCATATTCTTTTACCATAGAAATTGCTGTTTACCATCTACCCCAATCTGTAGATTGTTGTTACAACAATGTGCAGTCTTTAGGCAAATATGAGATTGAACGAAAATATTTTAATTATTAAAATTATTACTAACAAAACTCTGCTTTTTATGGCCGTATATTATCGCAACGTGGCATCAGGTCACAAACAAGAGTAGAAAGTATTAGATACGAAAAACATTGGCATCACCTGTCAACAGCCGAGACTGGAGATCTGGAACTCCGTTCACGGCGTCATTATCATAATCGGATCACCTACTGACGAACGTTAAGGCAATTTTTATTTGAACGTTGTTATTATATTGTTACTCGCTTGTCATCGAAGAAAATCGGGGAGCAAAAGGAGGTAGAAGTGCAGTAGGAAATCTGACAGGAAAAATGAATAATTAGATACACTCTTCCGCGTGAAAAAGTAACACTTGTGGGACGTTTCGAAGGCATCTATCTCAGCTCTCATCTTCAGCCATAGATATCACTGAATAACCGTTTGTTATAACTGTTATTCACTGATATCCATAGTTGAAAATGAGAGGTGAGATAGACTCCTTCGAAACGTGACTTTTTTACGCGAGAGGAGTTTATCTAATTACAACGCCGTGAAAAACGTCGATCTTACAACAAGAATAATTGTTCAAAATTTGTTTCAAATCGGTTTACTATTTTACTCAACTGGTTAAAGAAAAAAAAAAACAACTGATGCGTTTGTTAGCACGCTCAAGAAGTGAAACTTCTATGTATTTATCTGTGAATATTTTTTATTTTTATGCTTCTTTCACACTCGATCAACGATACTATCTTTATTGCATATGAGCAGTAAATAGGAACTTTGTCCAAGTACTGACGTAAACAAATGAAACGAATATAAATAAACAAAAATAAACTAATAAACAAAAAATAAACTAAAATATACTGGTGCATGTGCCAATGGCGGCTTTTCCGGATGTAAATAACCGTCTTACTTCGCCACGTGATTTTCAGTTAGTATTAAAGCAATTTAAGCTTTCACATTTTTGATACAGATTAGGGGGCATCCACAAATTACGTGAGGTGTTTTTCAGGATTTCTGGACCCCCCCCCCCCCTCCTCCCTGGTGAGATTTGGCCGGACCCCCCCCCTCCCCCCTCTGGTGAGATCTGGTCGGTGAGAACCCCCGTCCTGGAAACTTTTGAAGACCTTTTTTTTTATTTTTTTAGGTCACACCCTAACTTTTTTGACGAAATACCCTCCTAAAATCGACTTTGGCGCAAATTGTAGACCTTTTTTTTGGCTCTACTGTCCCCAAATTTTTCGCAACAATCTCACGTGAGATTTCCGTAGACCCCCCCCTTCCCCCCTGGTGAGATCTGGTGAGAGTTCACCGCCCACCCCCCTATTTCACCTCACGTAATTAATCTCCTCGTGGTTGGTTCATTTGCTCCTGGAACTAGCACGCAACAAGTGTCCAGCCACGTAAGACTCTAATTTACGACGGGCAGTTAAGAGTAACAGTTTTCTGGTGGAATTGTGCGGTATTTCAGACATGTTGTTTTTCAGTGACATTTATAACTGAGTTCCCAGGAAAATATCGAATGGGCCCGGGAACAGTTTTTCTCTTTGCGAGCTCACTCGTGCTAGACCGTTACGTCTCGGCTCGCTAGCGGAAAATGTTTGTAATTAACAACGCATCTCAATGAAATATGCGGTGTTTTTAGAGAGAGCGCTATTGTGCTAGCCTGCCTGCAAGGTAAGACTAACTGCAGTACGCACTCTCTTTCCGGGAAGTATTTCTCTTCGAACATATTACAGGCAACGTTTCTACGTGTTTCTACGGCAAAGTGCGATGAGTTATGATACCTCTTAAGGTAACGGAACCTAACTGCATTCTTGGAAACTAAAGTCTAAGCCTCAGCTATTCAACCCAAGCGCAACTAGCCGCGGTATAATGTTCATACACAAATCACGTTTTATGCTGCCATTTTCCCTGGTTGCCGAAGATAACAGGTTTGAGCACTAGATGTAAAAGAGCTCAAAACAATTTGTCACTTGTCCAGCACTTACAAAATATGTGCCTACTGCGCACATTTTCTACGAGCATACCGTCTCAAATCTAAGAGCTGCAAAATTTTGTAAACTTACCAAAATAGTCAAAATGAAATTGTATACCACCCACCGCATGGCATTTTCTCCCAAGATAAGAATTTTCTTGTTTTTTTACTTAGGGCTTTACGCCTCTCGACGTCGAGGTAATTAGAGGTGGAAAAGGATGGGGAAAGTGAAGGTGAAGGAATTCGGCCATGGCCTTTTGAAGGAAGCATCCCGGCATTCGCCTGGAGCGATTTGGGGATACCATGAAAAACCCAAATCCGGATGCCCGATGGGGATTCGAACCCGCGTCCTCCCGAATGCGAGGCCAGAGCGTTTAACCGCTCACCATCACGCTCGGTAAGATAAGAATTTACACGAGGGATGTCTAGAAAGTTACTTACGTTTTGAATTTTTTTTTTTTTTTTTTTAAAGAAATTTTTACTATTCAAATGTAAAAGGGACATTTTTTAACTATTTTTCTACATAGCCGCCATTTAAATTGGGTCACTTATCATAACGATGCAAAAGGTTCTCAGTTCCGTTTCTGTAGAAATCTGTCGCCTTAGATTTCAACCACTGGTTTACACCGCAATGAAGTTCTGCGTCACTGAAAAAGGAAGCATCCATAAATGGCGTAGCTCCATTTTGGCCTCCTGTGAATCTCCCCCCCCCCTTTCCACGTAGCCTGTATCCGCCCCCCCTTCTTTCCCATTGAGTACACAAGACATTTTGTATTGTTTTCTATTGTCAGACTATCGTAAATTATGTACGAAGATAACTGAATGACGGAAATAAATATATCGTACATGATGTTGTGTGTTCTGAACCTGGTTTGGCTCTGAAACCCCCCCCCCCCTTACCCCACGTAGACTGGCGTAGTTTACTACCCAACTTCTCATCCCCTTAGATCGATCCACGTAGTTTATTGACGCTCCAAAAGCGCTGTTTTGCAAACCAGATCTTCACCTCCGGAGAAATGTGGCAATAGCTGTGCGCCAGAATGGACTGTGCGGTAGGTGATCAAACTCAAACACCTCCCATCCACAACCATCCAAGAGCTTCTTAGGGTTGGTATTGAAAGCAGCAACCAGTCACAATTTTTTGTTATTATGTTTATTTAACCATTACCGGTTTTGAGCAAAATGCTCATCACCAGATGGTTTGCACTTTTAATGTATTTAAGTATGCAGATGCAAAATGCGAGGGTGCGTCCTATAACAACAGAAAAGTAGCATTTATTGAGTGAGAGTAATTTAATTTTGGGTTGTTGAAGGTTAGTCTCAATTACATTACTTACGTTAGATATCTGAATATTTTTGAAAACGAACTCTTTTTAATGGCGAAATGATGCATTTCGTGGAGGCTAACACAGATGATAACAATTACTATTACTATTATGAGACTCTGTTTACAGGGTGATTAAAAAAAAAAAAAATTAAAAAAAAAGTGGACAAAATGACATGGTAGATCTGTCATACAATAAGGACCAAAAATCGCATAGGAACAGAGGGTCGCAAACGCCTGTAGAGGGCGCTAGAGCCACGAGAGGCATGGCCACCACGATCACCAGACCTGTCTCCCTTGGATTTTTTCTTGTGGGGATTTTTAAAAGAACTTGTGTATGAAACACCTGTTGAAACGCCGGAAGACTTGGTAGGAAGAATCGTTGCGGCAGCCGGATGTGTTCGAGATACACCTGGTATCTTTGAGAAGGTGCGCCGTTCCATGCAACGGAGATGCCGGGCTTGTCTCGATGCATCTGGCAAAAACTTTGAGCATCTGCTGTAGGCTCAATATTTGGCTTGCATTAGTCGCATGTGAGTGAGTAATTATCAATAAAATGATCTGTGATGGTTTTGTTTCTTCTCTCTGTGTCAGTATTATTTTAGACGCCCTGTAGCGGCTCAGGATCGCAGTTGCGACCCTCTGTTCCTATGCGATTTTTGATTCTTATTGTATGACTGATCTACCACGTCATTTTGTCCACTTTATTTGAATCACCCTGTAGATCTAATGACTGGTTGCTGCTTTCTATATCAACCCAAATTTTATATCACAGTCACTGATTTCCACCAATCCATCATGGACAAAATAATAATCCAAGTGCTGTAGGGTACGATTAACAAATATGTGTGTACCAGCGTTGTCGTGAGAAATCAACACTTTTTTGAGATATTTTCTCCTAGAAAAATTGATTTTGCCGGTAATACAACAGGTTAGCAATGAATGAATATTAGCTTCATAGGATTTTGGGAAGATAATATTAGCTACATGAGAATAACTGAAACATTAATGCAAGCTGATGGAGATGTGAAGTGAAGTGAGGACGGAAAGCAAACATGTAGTACAGCAAAAGCAATTCTTTAAACGTGTATTATGTCTTTGTTTCTATTCAGTAATTTCGTGCAGTGAACCGGTATATTTTTGTTTGGCAAAAAAATTGACTGTGGGCGCCTGAGACTAAGTCAGTTATTTCGCACAATGTGGCATCATTGCGGGTATTCAACTCAGCGCCAGACTTAAGGAAATGAATAACAGATGGCGCTGAGTTGAACACCCGCAATGATGCCACATTGTGCGAAATAACTGACTTAGTCTCAGGCGCCCAAAGTCATTTTTTTTGCCAAAGAGTGTACAATTAGAAATCCATTTAAAGTATATTTTGCTAGTGGGGCGGACATTTTTATTAGAGATTCAACAACATTCTTTTCTGATATAGCGAGTGAGATACCTTTTGTTTTAGTATATCCAAATCGCATGATGGCGCTAATTCCAACACTTGCGTAATACCCGCTATAAATATACCCCTTGCTTTCACACAGATGAAACTCATATCCAAAACATCAATTATGACATAGTTAGTTCATTGTGTTTAGAAGTAACATTTACCAAAAATGTTCAATATTTCCAAATAATCTATTCTGGAAGGGTTGACAATCCACAAAAAGGTTTCAGTTCCGTCGTAACGATTCAGTCACAGATGCCTCGACAATAGGCCTAGTTCCACGCGCGATATGACGCTGATACTGCTGTTATATGTAATCTTGCCTGTGGGGTATTTTCTTTAACTCTGTATGGACACTAATATGGCGACCTAGTGACGCGGGTAATTCTCAGTGACCTACACTCTAAGCCGTCACTACCGTGTAGGCGTGTTACGTGTTTGTGTTACATACTTGTTTGTACGATGTTTTTACGGCGAGACGACATTCCCCAGGACTACCTCATTAGTGGTCCATGAATACCAACTGTAAACTTGAATTACAGCAAGAAAATTCCTTAGCAGTTGAGGAGGTCTCATTCTTTCTCACTGTCTCCGTAACACACCTTGTAACATAACATCCACCTGCTTTGCTGCACACCCAATACGTATTTAAATCATTAAAACAATAGAAGCAATCAACACCGTACAAGCATTTAACATTTGATATGCAACCACATCAGTAATATATGTGAGGAACGTAAGTGGCTTTCAAGCAGGCAACATGGTCTCAGGCAAGGATATTCATGCGAATCTCAGTTGGTAGGATATATGCAAGATATTTCAGATGAAATGGACAAGGGAGGCAAAATTGATAGTGTAGCACTAGTTCTGTCTAAGGCGTTTGACAGAGTAAGCCATAAAATGGTAGTAAATAAGGTAAAAACCATTGGAGTGGATAAGTCATTTGCTGGGTAGAAGAATTTTTAAAAGTTAGAAAACAGAAAGTTAGGGTAGGAAATGTAGTATCAAAAGAAGTAGAAGTAAAAATGGGTGTGCCACAGGGTAGCGTATTGGGACCATTGCTATTCATTATTCTAATGAATAATTGTGTTGACTGTTTACTATCTGAAATTAGATTGTTTGCAGATGACATAATGCTGTATAAAAGAATCAAAACGATACAGGATTGTAAACAGTTGCAGGGTGATCTGGACACGATATCTAATTGGGTTGGTAAACATGGAATGAAGATAAATGCAAAGAAGAGTCAGCTTATTAGATACACAAATAAAAAACAAAAGGTTAATTATGAATATAAGGTGGGGAAAGAATTGCTTGCTGAAGACTTGAAATGTCAATATCTTGGAATTACTTTTGATAACAATCTTAACTGGGCATGACACATAGGACAGGTGGTAGGAAAAGGTTTCAAAGTTCTGCACTTGTTGGAGAGAGTGATGAGGGGATGTACGAGAGAAGTCAAGGAATTGGGTTACAAAACTTTGGTCAGACGATTGCTCGAATATGGTAGTGTAGTATGGGACCCTCATTTTACGTATCAAATACAGGAGTTGGAGAGGGTGCAAAGAAGGGCTGCTAGATTTGTTTCTGGAAATTATCGCAGAATGCAATCAGTGACGGATATGATAAAGGAACTGGAATGGGATTCGTTGCAAGACAGGAGGAGAATGAGGAGGGTCATGGGAGTGTACAGGGTATATACTGGCGATGAGGCATGGAAAGATATTGCAGTAGGTATGAAAAGTAGTGCATGGAAGGGAAAAGATGACCATGACCACAAGCTGGCACTCGATTTCAGGCACAAGGGTGTGGGAAGATTCTCTTTTTTAGGTAAGGGTGTCAGGGATTGGAATGAGTTACCAAGAGAAATGATGAATAATTTACCGAAAACTTTGAAGGAATTTAAAGATAAAATTTGTAGAGGGCAAATGTAGGTAGGTGCAGGATAGGAAGATGGGTGTGTAGGGAAATTTCCACCAGAGCCTGTGCTCCCTTGCAATTAAATTAAAATATAATTAGTGTGAGCCCGCGACCGCTTTTTGCGTTTTTAATTGATACAGGGCTAACACTCATAGTATCTGTAACGGTCAGAGAACTTGATATACCTTTCATATTATTAAACAGTTGAGCAAGTCCGAAAAAATGAATTGCCAGAATAGTCGATTCGGTAACATATGTGGCCTGATGTCCACTTAAAATAACCTAATAACTCACGTACAGAGAAAATGAACAGAAACCATTAAAGAAACTGTTCAGTAAAATACTTAAAAGCAGATACATTTTAATGCATAAACTTTGGTCGAGCAGCAAACTTAGTGAAAGTTTTAATTAAATTGAAATTTTCCTAAGCCGGAATGACAATAGGCATTCGTAGTTACAGTAGAGACCATGAGTATTATTTCTTTTTAAGTTACTTTCATTAGCAACATGTTACTGAAATGGAGATCCACGGTTTTTTCAGATGTAAAATTTATCAATTTTTTAAACTATGAAACGCTACGGAATGTATATACGGCAATTAATTTGGTAGCAGTTGCTTAGTTATTAAATTGTGGACATAACCACGTGCGAAGTTTCAACGACTTGATAAAATTGAAATTAAAAGTAATTACAGACATCTTATCACAGCAGCAGGAGTGGTAACGCTTTGGCCCCGTATTATTATTATTATTATTATTATTATTATTATTACTCCGCGATTCACTAGAAGTGTGTGGCGGAGGGTGCATTGCACCTATCCGAAAGGGTAATAGTTTGAAAGGGATATACGGGATATGGCAGGAGGCGCCCATGGGCTATTGTGAGGAACCATCCCAGCATTCGCGAGGAGTGATCTGGGGAAACCATGGAAAATCCAGATCAGGATGGTATAAGATTTCTTGTTATTTTAATAAATTATATATTCAGTAAAAACGTTTATTTTTCATATCTTCATACTGAATACCTTACACTAACTCCAAATGACAATACAACGATATTTTCTTCCAGCAGAATCTCTCTTCTCTCTGCCATAAAAAACTGCTTGGCAACCCAACCAACAACCACAGATGCTCCGTCTCCCCAACAGCCACGTCAGAGATGCTAATAACTCTTCTCAAATAAGAACTGTATAACAGGTACAGATCATATTTTAAAAAATATAAATGTATAATCAAAGTAAGGAAACTTCGTTTACTTGCCCGGTAGATCCTTTCTATTCCATTCCCTAATCGCTCGGGGGAAAAATCAATACGGAAATGAATCGGTTCTGGTCATGATTTCACTTATCTTATTTTCGCGGTCATTCCGAGATATGAATGTTGCTGGTAGCAATTGATGGGGACCCCATGCAGAACAACAATATTCTAAGTGAGGACGCGGGTTTAAATCCTCATCTAGGCATCCAGATTTGGGTTTTTCATGGTTTCCCCAAATCACTCCGGGCAAATGCCGAGATGGTTCCTTCAAAAAGGCTATGACCGAATTCCTTCCCGTTCCTTGTCCCCAGTCCCATTCCGCCTCTAATGATCTCGACGTCGACGAGGCGTAAAGCCATAAGAAAAAAAATGTGCTATAGGATTATCGGGATAGACTATGTGGCTAGGACACAGCCATAAGCAAAAAAAAAAAAAAAAAAAAAAAATGATAGTTGCATTCAGTTTGATTACCTTAACATCTGTAGAATGATACTGGGCGAGTATCCCCTCGGGGCATAGTTTTAATAAAGCGTGTTGTTGCGATTATTCCGGGGAAACCAGTGCAGACCATAACATGCGCTCCGCCGTGGAGCAGGTGGAGGGCTTGAATGAAGCCTTAACGAAGCGGTGCGCTCAAACGCTGATGTACGCCACCTGCTGACGCCATCTTTACGACGAGGAGCTTTACGGCGGGCATTACAACCGCTTACGACCCCCCCATACAGGACGCTAGTTAGTACTAGAATCAGACACTGGCCTAGCCTCCACAAAAGATATACTCGAGATCACCACTGCTCTCTAAGGGAACGAAAATTCAATCCTAGAAATAAGATAACATTTGCGATATGGTGGATCGAAAACAACTGTACAAATTTTTAAGAGTTTGCCGACGAAGAAGTTTATGGAAAAATATTTTTTTTTCTTATGGTTTTACGGCTCGTACATGTGACCATTGTTAGAGGCGGGAAAGGTCTTGGGGCAAGGAACGAGAAGGAATTAGGTGATGCCCTTTTGAAGGAATCATCCTAGCATTTGCCCTGGAGTGGTTTGGAGAAACTATGGAAAGCCCAAATCTGGATGGCTGCACGAGGATTCAGCGCGCGTCCTCCTGAATGCGAGGCCAGAGCACCAAGCTCGATGTTGTGTTGTTACAAGACTAGGTGGAAAGGAATTTTTAAAGTCATGCAGGTACTAGACGATTCAGCCACTTCAAGCACTGTGATTCTATCAACAATCCAGTCATCAAGAATTCGGGTTTCGATGGTTTCCCAAACTCATTACGGACCGTCCATAAACCACGTGGTTCGGTCTGGGGGGGGGGGGGAAGGGTTGGCTGGGAAGCTACGCTGGGCTACGTGGGGGGAGGGGTGGGGATCAGAGCCAGGCCACGTAACTTTTCATTGATATTATTTGTCACAGTTAATATGAGGTACAGAACACACAACAGCATGTGAATATTTATTTCCGTCATTTAATTATCTCCGTATGTAATTTACGATTGTCTGAAAAGAGAAAACAGTACTAAATGTCTTCTCGAATCAATAGAGGAGAAAGCTACTTGCTACGTGGAAAAGGGGGGGGGGGCTAGTGGCAAAAGCCACGTCGGGTTACGTGGGGGGGGGATTCACAGGAGGCCAAAATGGAGCTACGTGGTTTATGGACGCTCTCCTACAGGCAAATGCCAAGATGGTTCCTTCAAGGGTTATGGCAAAACTATTGCTTCCCCCCACTCATATTCGACTATAATTACCTCGACATCAATGATCCGTAAATCCGCTTAAAGTGATTCATATAAAATAAATGAACACTTAATGAAAGCAACCCATGTCTGAGGCCGGATTCGAACCAGCGGCCATATCAATGCGAAGGATGAACATTAGGTGACGATAGAATAAGATGATCGTGGAGGTTGAGTGCAGACGGAAAGATCAGCTCAGCAGAAACCTACATCAAAACAGATTACAGACTGATAAAACATGGTAAACCACATAAGTCACTTGCAGAGAATGCTCCTCTCATTTAAAATCAATCGATTCAACCCACATGTATGTAAATCCAGGTATTTTGGCTGTTTGGCCCACATAGTGACCACGGTTTTGCGATCCGCGTTTCCTTTGATATGTTTTTTTTTTTTTTTACGTTTTTCGAATCACTGGTTTGATCATAATACCATAACAGTTTGCGAAACTATGCGGTAACGCACAATACACTAAGACACAAAAACTGAAGTTCTCGACCAAAGACCCTTCATCAGAAAGGATGAAGTTAATGTGGTAGGCACTAAGCCAACAGGAAATGACCGAAGATGAATGCTCCTAATTGTAACGCACCAACCTATCTCTCCTTTTTACTTCTTCTACAAACTGCTCTGGCAACTTGCACTAAATGGTAAAAACTGCAGTGCAGTGTGCATAACTAACAAAAAGAAGCAGTTTGTGCAGAAATACAAAGTAAAAAGATTAGTTACTGATATGATCGATTCCGTGAAATATTTGGGTGCAGTAGTAGAAAGTAACGTGAAATGGGACTTGCATATTAATTCGGTCGTAGGTTGAGCTAATTCAATGCTGCGATTCACAGGACGAATCTTGAAAAATTGTAATGCACAAACAAAGGAGTTAGCGTACGAAACTCTCGTACAATCACATTTGGACTACTGTTCTGCAGTTTTGGATTCGTTTCGTAGAGGATTGATTGACAGTATAGAGGAGGTACAGAGAAGAGCCGCTCGATTCGTGACCGCTTGCTATAGTCCTTACGAAAGCGTCGCAGAATTAATTAGTAGATTGGGCTGGAATTTCCTGGTAGACGGACGACGTAGGTTTCGTTTTAGCTTATTGGTAAACATGCGTACACCCGCTTTAATTTAAGAGTGAGGTGAAATATTTCGTCCACCAACCTGTTTGGGCCGCAATGACAGGAATATATATATTGCATCTGAGGTCATACAACCAACTAAACAGTCATTGTGTGTGATCCAGTGCTTTCAGTTTACATTTTTCCAACCAGTTACACTCCACAGGACGGACATGACGTACACATTCAAAATACTTACACACCCATGCCCGAGGCCGGACTCGAACCGGCGACCTTCGGCACGCGGAGCTAGCACTTTAGCCCCTACGTTACCGGGGCAAGCTGAAAGATATGACTACAGAAATAAGGTGCCGCACTGATGCTTAAATGCATTCTTTCTTTCCTCATGCCATTCGGGACTGGAATGCGCAGAGTAAAGACTAGTTTTGGTGCAAATCGCCCTCTTTCACCCACAATTTTGTGAATTGGAGGCTTTTAGATACTGTCTTTATTCATCTTTTCTGAAATTTATCCATCTCGCACTTGTGCACCTCCGATTTCGGCTTTTCTTCTTCCATAGCATGCAGGTCCTGCTGTCGCGGTCGCTGATTTTAGTATAGATTTGTAGTATAGATTTTGGTGGTAATAAAGGCAGAGCGTTTCCAAGCCAGCGCAGTAGTATGAAGACTACACCGCTCATATACGACACCCGCGCTAAGGACGCTGGTCTTGCAGTCCTTACTGTGGGAACACTGTATAGCACGGCGAGTACACGAGGCTTACACACTATGAACACGTGAACCACACGCATGTCCGTCGTGACAAACAGCCAATGAGAGGAAGGCTTTCCCCACCATCCAGAACCGAGGGCGCCTTTTTGCGCACACGATTCGCCCCAGTCCGTGATGTGAAATTTCGTAGGGCAGACCTGTTACCATCCAAATAGGCCATTTTAGGCATTTTTCCTACCACTCTCCCTCTGCTGGCTTGGAACGCATTCTGCGTTAGTTTTGGATCCTATGGTCCTCCATTCCAATATCGGAAGACTCCGATTATGTACCACTTACTTGTAACTGTACCATACCGCCGCTTTCAACAATAAATCAAGTAGTCACAACTCTTCATATCATTTCGAGGAGCACCTACGTCCTGATTTTACGCAAATTAAGTCTCTGTGTATGTATTTTATCCTAGCCAGGAGCTTACAGATGCCGACTGGAAACCAGGAGTACCTCAGCCGACAGTAAGTAGACGCTAGGACGGACCCTCAGTGGGTAAGTTCGCCACTCGCCCGGTCTACGCGCGACACTGTTTCTTATCGCCTGTGCAGTCACTGTGCAGTACCTGACTCCATCAGGAGTCGATTGATTCCGAGTGCGTCTTAATATGACGCATGGGCGCCTAATCTCGTAGTAAACAGCGCGTGCGCGGGGACTACTAAGCGCGGAGTAGCAGACGCCACGGGAAAGCGAAGCGTCTGCTGACGGTTACGACTTCAGCACACGCTCTGATGCTGCTGATACACCGAGCTGCGAGGTCCGCCTAGCTCACTCACATAAATAATTCACGCAACTCTCGGAATCACGCTAGCTAGATACATTAAAACGACTTCTCCCAAAGATATGGCTCACCAACATGTGGCTTATTCAAAAAGAAGGCGCAGATTTTGCATATTTATTTCTCGCAAACTGCAAAAGTTGCAAACACGTGCCATAGATCACTGGGTACAGGAAGGTTCAAAGTTTGTAACCTCCGTCTGTCAGTTACGGCGTTACTGTTTGTTTACGCGGTATTGGCGATACCACAGTACAATTCGTTTCGTGTGCTGCAGTATACAAAAAGTGAATCCACTGTTGATGTGTAGCGTGCATTCCATCGTAAGTTCAATATGTGTCACTACACAATCTGGATGTGCACCTGCCTGATTCACTGATGCCCTCCCGGCTTGGCTCCAACTAACACTTGCCGTCGAGGATTTCTCACACGCAGTCTCCATAAAACCTTTTAGTGTCTGCCCTGCCCTGCCCTGCATCGCATTCGTAAATATTAGTTCACTACCGGAAACGATCGATTCATTTCCGTTTAAATGAAGTCCTCTCGGGTGTCCAGCCGGATGGTGTTGTGTAAACACAACGTTGCCAGTAGAGGCGGTGACAGCAGTCAGCCTGCGACAGCTACAAGATACCTGATGAAGACGGCAGAGCCGCCTGTCGAAACGTCGTGTTTACACAACATCATCCGGATGGACACCCGAGAGGACCTCATTTCTTCAATACGTCGGGAAAGTCTCCACTCATACATCATTTCCGTTTAGTTATTCAGTAAAAATACGCGTTTGTTTGCGTCAGTTCGACTTTTTACTAGCGTTCATATCCAGGCTTGCAAACGATGCGGACGAAAGTTTTTTTTTTTTGTTTTTTTTTTGAGGGTTAAAACAAGAAAAAATAATTTCATGTTTGTAAATTGCGTCTTACAAATTTGCTCTAACAATTGCACGGCTCGTCTATTTTCTCATATTAATGTATGCCTTCAAATTAATCTGTAATAGAAATTGTAAAGTTGGTGATGGTGAATATGCAGAATAATAATAATAATAATAATAATACTCTCTCGTCATAAAACAGATATACGATCTGAACATCTGCACCTCAACAACAGATTTCCCGTAGGAGTATTGACGGAAGCTGTGATACTGCTATATGGAAAGAACCTAAGAGATACAATTGATTAGAAAATAATTTGAACTTTGAGACATGCATGATTTAGTATATATAGTACGAAGGCATAGAGAGCGTCCTTTAATGACGTGAGGTGTTTTTCAGGAATTCCGGATCCCCCCCCTCCCCCCCCTTCGCTCTGGTGAGACTTCGTGAGATCTTGACGGAGACCCCCTTCCTACTAATCGACCTCGCAACTTTTTGAGACCTTTTTGGCGTCATTTGTAGACTTTTTTTTTTCCTTTTTTTAGCTCTACCATCCTACAAAAAATTCAAAACCTCACGTGGAAACAATGTTCTCTGTAACCTTGTTATTAGTTGGTACTTTAGTGGCTTAAGAATGGCATATCGTAGCAACTCACACGACATTTTTTGATGTTGTAGATATGATGAATATATAGAGCAAAAGTTTGTAAGAAATACAGTTTTTTTTTTTTAAGAAAACAGCAGAAATGATACCAATACTAGTAGATTAAATATAAAAATAGGATCGGATGCAGTAGGAGAAGTAAGTGAATTCTGTTACTTGGGAAGCAAAAATACAACCGATGGCCGAAGCGGAATGGTGTTAAAAGCAGAATAGCACTAGCAAAAAGAGCCTTCATGAGAAAGAGAACAATTTTAGTTTCAAATATTGATCTAGGAATTAGAAAGAACTCTTTAAAACTCTTTGTGTGGAGCACAGCACTTTACGGTAGCGAAACATGGACTTTAGGAATACCGGAAATAAAGAAAATTGAAGCATTTGAAATGTGCTACAGAAGAATGCTGAAAATTAAGTGGACAGACAAAGTAAGAAATGAACGAGTTTTTGAAATGATGGGTGAGGAAAGAAGTTTGTGGGAGAAGCTTACAGAAAGAAGAGACAGGCTGGTAGGTCATATTTTGAGACATGTAGGATTGGTTAATTTGTTAGTGGAGGGAACAGTCGAAGGTAAGAACTGTAGAGGAAAACAGAGATTAGAATATATGAAGCAGATAATTGAGGACGTGGGTTGTAAGGAGTATGTAGAAATGAAGAGGTTAGCAGAGGATAGGAAGGATGGAGGATTGCATCAAACCAATCGAAAGACTGACGACAACAAACAAACAAACAAACAAACAAACAAAATACAGCATTGTAAGATAGCTAAGAACTTACACAGCGCCATAGTAGATGAAGAAGTATGAATATATATAACAACGAAACAAAGGGTTAGTCATCTCAGTGATAACGTGCTGACAGATTATTCCCGCATGTATGGCAGTAGAGTCCATTGAAAATTCTTGGCACGAAGGGATAGCGCGTGATTGGTTTTAACGAAGTGTTGGTTTCGTGTTTTCACTCGCGGGTAAGGAATTTGCCGTGACATATCGAGTGTTGGTAGCGAGTAGAGTGACGTAGGCACAATACCAGCCTATTGGCATGGGTGACGGGGTCTCCGATTCGGCACGATGTTTAGGTGATGTGCTGAGTGGTCAGGCATGATAAGTGGAGTGCTGCTTGAGTGCTGTAGCTGTATCTCTGTCATTGAGAGCGCTGGAATCTTTAATTTATTACTGCACTGAAGCACTACGCGTCACTCCAACTATTATCCTAAATTTATCATAAAATATACCAATACGGTTATACACTGAAATATGTTTTAAATCTTATATCTTTAAACAAGCAATTCTTTTATATAAATATATATATATTTTGGATCTCGGAAACGGCTATATCGATTTGGATGAAATTTTGTATTTAGATAATATTGTACTTTTTATGTTTATATAAATAGTTGTCTTCCCTGCAATAACCCAATTTTACAAAATACGAACAATTTTTGCTCTTGGTATCTCGAAAACAGCTCTAACGCCATCTCGTAGACGATTGAGGTACCAGGAAGCCTACTAATATATTCTCTTTGGTTTCAAGGAACTCATATATTTAAACGAACGTTTCTTGCATACATTTCTTCGGAGGAATACTAGCACTACATGTTTAATTGTAAAATATTTAAAAAGAAGATTTTTGTTTTAAATTGGTTTTGTCAGACGTGACACTTTACAAAAAAAATTTGAAAATAATATTGACCGTATATCAAACATCAATATTACTGAATTGTAAAAAGTGGTTATAATCTGTCCAATCTAATACTATTATATGAGAAACTCTTGTAAATAGATAAAATTAATTTCTCAGAAACTTCTCTAAGGATTTTGATGAAATCTTGCATACTGAACAGAAATCGAAAGATGCCGAGCGAAGATCGGTCACCCAGGTACTATATATTAATGTTCCGAGAAGTCAATGCTACAACTACTAATTTATATTGCCCATAAGTTATAAAAATAGTAAGAGTACTTATCTTAATTTTACCAAAACGTTTTACACAAAAATTCACCATCTTTTGATCACCTCGAAAGATTACAAATATCCAGGGTCAAACTGTTTAGATATACAGTGGACTGTATGTCTCATTTAGTGCGGGCGAATTCTTCAGTTTAAGTGTCTGAAGAACTAAAAGATTCTAAAACAATCACCATCCACTTTAATAAAATGCGCTACACCTGGAGACTGCGCGTGAACGCGGTAACTCGGCAAACTTCGGCGAGTCCGATGATGCCCGAAGTGTTAGTTGCACCAGCCACCGCAACAGCGCTGCTTCACTATCCAGGTTTCAAGCAAATACCTACTTTTGATATTGTTTGGCCTTATATTGGTAAAAGGAAGTGTTAATTTCGAAAAAAAATAACTACATTTGAAATTATTTTCTTTTATACTGTTAAAAGCAGATGAACTGCAACGCCAGAGGCAATTATCTATTGTGCAAGTAACTTCACTTGAATAAGAAGGACAGAGATTAAAATTGCAGCGCAAGGCAGAGATTAAATAAATTACAGTGCGACGTTTGTTTAAGTTTATACGACGCTCTTTGCTTATTTAAGATGACTGGATGCATAAATTCATGTTAGGAGAGCAGGATCCAATATCAACGCTGTATCTTCTACAGTAGTTGTTAGAACCAGGTCACAACATAAGATTTTATTTATTTTTTGACAAAAGATAAGTAACAGGGAAGTTGATGAAAACTCGGAGAAAGGTTACACGAAACGTAGATAATCGCGAAATACATCAATCAAGTAAATAATAGTTTTAGTTTTTTGAAATTATGCCTTACTAAATAAACTTTTTCATGGCAGTAAAAATTACGTTAATTTAAAAGAAATTTTTCCTGAACGAGTTCTTATTACTACCATAGGTTATATTATGACCATCAGTTTTGAAGGGCGTTTAAACTATTTAGCTATAATATATTCTCGGGTCTTCTATCCGAGTGAACAGGATGTTATCACACATTATTTCGGCGATCGCAACTCTGTCGCCATCCTCTGGTGAAGTATCGTGTGAAAACACCCTGCTCACTCGGTTATTCACCCGAAAAGTCTATATTAATTCTCAACTATTAAGTTTAACGATTTTGTACTCTCACTCTAGCTCGGTGAATGGATGTTCTTTTTTTTTTATCTCTTCTCTTAAACGCAGTTTGGTAACTGATTTGTCAAGGTACGTGACTGCGGAACGAGGAGTCCCAGGTTGAATCCCAGTTTCATCTGAAATTTTACGTGGATTAAAGCCGACCTTCGCTTTTCGTAAAGTTTTGCTTTGTTAAAGTACGCTTGGACGCTGCATGGTTGAGATTCCACGTTAAGCTGTGGGTCTACTTTCTGCGATAAACCGAGTGTGGTGGGTGAACGGTTAACGTTCTGGCCTCGCATTCGGGAGGACGCAGGTTCGAATCCCCTTCCGGGCATCCATATTTGGGAGTTTCCTTGGTTTCCCCAAATCACTCCAGGTGAATGCCAGGATGCTTCCTTCGAAAGGCCATGGCCGAATTCCTTCCCGTTCGTTGACCCCCCCCCCGTCTCATCCCGCCTCTAATGACTTCGACGTCGACGAGAGGTCAAGCCATAAAAAAATCTGCGATAGGATTATCGGGATAGACTATATGGCAAGGACACAGCCAGACTGCACATCTGATATGAAAACCTATCACCACATCATCAAGAGTACACGAAATTATTATAATTATAATTTTTTTTTTCAAAGTTATACTTTATCTAAACAACTGACAACTCTTGTAAATTACGTCTCATAAATTTTCCTTAATTTTTAAAAGTTTTCCTTTTGTGGACCTCTATACTGGCTCAAATCTTGTTTTATTTCTTCTACCTCTCGAATTGCAGTGAGGCGGATGCGACATAAAAGAAAAAAGTTAAAAACCTCAAAGTGTAAAACTATTTTTCTGCATACTGGGCCGTGGCAGTCTTTACTTTGGAGTTGTTCTTTATCCCCGCAATTATCAGAGTCGGCGTATCTCTTAATGACGGCAGTTACCCGCTCTAATGATACGCTCCGGTTTGTGGAGACTGCCCCAGATTCGCATCGCTGGCTCCTTTGGCGGCGAATCGATTATTCGATACGACGCGTAAACGCAAACACGTCGCTGTCCCGGGGCGCGGCCTGTTTTATTACCCATCTGTCCCTCAGCCACCAATGGTAGCCGCCTCCGTATCTCCACAGTGTTCCGAGAACTCGCTACTGTAATCGAGGCCTCGGGTGCTGGCGAGGCGCCCATCGCAACGTTTCTGGGAACCGCCGAATACTCGTTCCCGAATCCTGTGTCGTGAAAAATAATTTCCCGAGCCTCCAGCCACTGTACGGACGGATTGGTGTTAAAATCAAGAGCGCCAAAACGGGCGTGGTGGTCTCGCATTCGGGAGGATGCGGGTTCGAATCCACCTCCTGCTATACAAATTTAGATTTTTCTAAATCATTTGAGGCGAATTCCGGGATGGTTCCTTCAAAAGGTCATCGCCAAATTCCTTCCCGTTTTTAGCCCACAGTCATTTCCCGCCTCTAAATGACTTTTTTTTAACGTCTCTTATTCAGCGAGGTCTTTGGAGACGGAAAGGGATTGGAGGGGAGGGGGACAAGGAATGGGAAGGAATTCGGCCATGGCCTTCTGAAGGAAGCATCCCGGCATTTGCCTGGAGTGATTTGGGAAACCATGGAAAACCCAAATCAGGATGCTCGGACGGGGATTCGCACCGCTGTCCTCCCGAATGCGAGGCCAGAACGTTAACCGTTACACCACCACTCTCGGTCTCTAAATGGCCACGTGATAGTTAACCCCTTCTCTCATTTCTGTCTCAGAGACAAAATCTTCCGATAATTTCTACACATCATGGAGATAATTACGAGACAAACAGATTGCATCTATACTCATCGGAGACGAAAATCGCAGAACTTTGAACTTGCGTTTGAAATGTTTCAGATCTTGTAACCTTCCTCTACCTCCACCTCTAATAATTCTGGCTAACTTTTACCAATCTGACTTCTTTTCTGGTGATTGACTGCCTTCATTGGAGGATGTTTACTTATTGATTGCAAGGATAAGGGGGTCTTCCCTTAATTCCAAATTTCGATTTTCCTTCGTTTTCCGAAATCATTTGAGGCGAATGCCGGGATAGTTCCTTCAAAAGGTCATCGCCGAATTCCTTCCCGTTTTAGCCCACAGTTCTTTCCCACCTCTAAATGACCTGTGATAGTTAACCCCTTCTCACATTTCTGTCTCAGAGACAAAATCTTCCGATAATTTCTACACATCATGGAGACAATTACAAGACAAACAGATTGTATCTATACTCATCGGAGACAAAAATCGCAGAACTTTCAAATGTTTCAAATCTTGTAAACTTCCCCTACGTCCACCTCTAATAATTCTCGCTAACTTATACCAACCAGACTTCTTTTCTGGTGATTGCATTTATTGGAGGATGTTTACTTATTGATTGCAAGGTTAATGGAGCGTCCATCATTAATTACGTGGGTTGAAATAGGGGGGATGGGGGTCCGGTGAAATCTCGCCAAATCTCACGAAGTCGAAGAGGGGACGGTATAACCACCCTCTCAAGCAGGAGAGTTTTAAAAAAAGTCTAAAAAACTACGAGGCCGATCAGCAGGAAGGGGAGGGGGGGGGGGTTTACGTCAAAATCTCACGTGATCTTAGTTGGGGAGCGGGGGGTCTGGCCAGATCTCACCATAAGGGGAGGGGGGGTCCGGAATTCCGGAAAAACACCTCACTTAATTAATGGACGCCACCTAAGAGGTTACAACAATTAAAATCAGATAATAAATTGATTGATAAACCATAAAAATTCTATTTTTACATATTTAATACAGGTCTGCCCTAGAAATTGGACTGTGTACGACCCTCCACTGGTTCAATACACGTATTACAGTCGTAGGTGTGGCCAAGTGAAAAAGTCAATCAACAATCTCGCTATTTTGTCTCTGGACAAAGTCTGTAGACCATTCTGGAGATCACCGGTAGGCAATGAAGAGCAGACACACTGCGCCCTCGAAGTTTTGTACCCCTCCTCGCTCGGTGGCCCGCGTTCGCCCTGTATGAGCCGTTTTAGTGAGCTGTCATTACCCGCGCAATATTTGCTGTATCTCCCGCGGACAGAAACCTGTTCGCATTACGGAGCCGGCGGGCTGAGATATCGCTGCTCTCGCTCATTGTGTAAGCGGAGCAAAAAGAGTCGCGGGACCGACTGCACAGGGATTCATCTTCCACCGAAATATTTGGACGGTCACGTACATAACTTGGCACAGAATTGAATACCAGACAAACGGATACACTGAACCCTCTGACAGACGTGTTCTCAACATACTACAGAGGAGTACACCTATTTGTTCTATGAAGCCTGGACGGTGAGCGGTAGGGATGGGCGATTGAAAAAATATATCGATAAATATCCTTTCGATATTTACAAACAGTACCGATATGTATCGAGCGAAAAATATCGATATGTCGATATATCGATTTTTCGGAGATAGGGATGGGCAAGTGAAAAAAAAAATCGATAAATACCGTATCGATATTTACGAGTATCAATATTTATCGAGAGAAAAATATCGATATGTCGATATATCGATATTTTTGCCGAGAGCCAGTAATTTTCCAAAACTATTCCTAAAGTTTATCAAAATATTTAAGAACATTTGGAAAATTAAAGACACATGTGGAAATTATAGAAACTATTCTATTTTTACAATAAATCTGATGTAGACATGAACTCTCAACTCTCTGTTTTATATCTACTCCTGTGTCCGGTGCCGCCAAAATAACTGCGAAAGCCACTCTTTCGGACGACATATCAAATACTTCGTCAACGTGTCAACTTCTATTCATCAATGAAAAAAAAAAAAAAATTGAAAACAAAAGCTTTAACTTTACGACAACTCTCAGCTTCGCAATACGTGTGCTTAATCAATATGTTTCAACTTGATTAAAAATAATCTAACCGATAACATTCAAATATGTTGAGAAAAAATGACATTGACGTTAACGTAAACCTCTGTTAAAATTTAACAATTTTTTTAATACCTGTTAACCGTTGAAGAAAAATTCACTTTTTTTAAGATGCGTTCAGATAAGATGTATATGTATACTTATCCAATACATATGCAGGACAGGAAATTGGAGATTGAGTTGTGTTGAAATTGGCACTTAAAATTGATACACCAAATAAAATATCGATTTTTGACATATCGAGAATAAAAATATCGACGGTAAATATAGATTATTTTATGAAAAAATATCGATATTTCGATACATTTTGCCCAAGCCTAGTCAGCGGAATCGCTCTGGCCAGGCATCGAGAGGACACAGGTTCAAATCCTCGTCCGGCCACCCAGAATTCGTTTTTCCATCGTTCACCGAAATTACTCAAGGCGAATGCTGCTTCAAACGCCACCGCCGAATTCCCTTCCCGTTCCTTGTATTAACTCCTCTCCCTCTCCTAATAACTTTTACGTCGACGAGCTATGAAGCACGAAAAAAACTACCTTTCGGCAGTTACTGTTGGCAGTATTATGGTATTGACCACACCACCTCCGTTCTACAGTAGTACTTAGGTCCAGAAATGAAATGTGATGGTCTATCCTGGTTTATCCTATGGTGCTTGGTGGAACTTTATTGTCTTACCAAATTGAGTTTTAATTAATAATATCAGGTTTTGCTGATGATACAGCCCCTCACACAGACTCAGACCTTCGACTTCGGTATGAAGTCAACATGGCTAGTATAAAAAACATCTATCTCGTGGTTTTTTCTAGTTATTAATTTTTCAAAACATGCCTTAGAAAGTCTGTTTGATACCATCCTCATCATGTGACCGAGCTATTTCGAACTTGCATGTCTTACGATGTCTAATATATATATATATTTTTTACTTGTTGCTTTATGTCTCGTCGATGGCTAAGGTCATTAGAGGCGGGATGGGACTAGGACAAGGAATGGGAAGGAATTCGGCCATGACCTTTTTCAAGGAAGCATCCCGGCATTCGCCTGCAGTGATGTGGGGAAACCATGGAAAACCCAAATCTGGATGCCCGGACGGGGATTCGAACCTGCGTTGTCCCGAATGCGAGGCCAGAACGTTAACCGTTCACCCACCACGCTCGGTCCGATGTCTAAGATGATGTTTTAAAGCCCTTGTTGAAGTCCGACTGATTCGCTTCCCATTTTGATTCGTCTGGACTTCTGTATAGTTGACCTGAGGAACTTCATTTCAGTCGCCTGAATCCGGCTGTTGCCCTTCACTCAGCAGTAGAGGGGAATAAATGACTGTGTTTAATGACAAATCCGTTCACAGTAATTACGTATTTATATCGCACGGCATTGTTTACTGGTATTCGCCCGCCCAACTAGAGAAACATAAAATGGCCACTCCACTTAACAAACGAAAGTAGACATCAGGAACGAAGGAACTGATCGCCTTGCTTCCGTATTGTTTCTTAGGGGATGGCGCGAACCAGCATTTGGGTAAAGAGTATATGTCTCGAAGCAGGGGCGGATCCAGGATTTAGTTTTTTTGGGGGGGGGGGGCTTGGCTTGAATGAATTTTGTTTCAGAGGGCTTGCCTTCAGTGGATTTTGGCTTTGGGGGTGGGCTTGAGTCGGGAAAAAAGTAGTTTTTATAGCCTCCTCGGGCCTCATATCCGTAGAGCTAAAAAAAAAAAAAAAAAAAAAAAAAAAAAAAAAAAAAGTCTCAAAACTACAATGTCGGGTGGACCAAGATACTTTTGGGGGGGGGGGCTTGAGCCCCCTAGCCTCCCCTGGATCCGCCCCTGTCTCGAAGGTTTGTTGGACCGTCTAGTGATAGAGTCAATTTGGTGCGTAATTCGCCTCTGTCGTGGCTACCCGATCCTAAAGGAAGAACGACGTTGCGAACTAGCGCACTCTACATAAGCAACGAGTCAGTAGGCTCCTATCGTCATCTTGAGCAGTTTCCAACCACTGGCAGGGCCTGCTTGGAACGAAAACCCCTCCCACGCTTCCTAGCCAACCACCGACAGTCTTCTTCTATTCTCGTCCAATTTCTCCCTTCAACATTTCTCCCTTCAACATACTCCTTAACACTTTTCACCTATCTGTCCCTCTGTCTTCCTCTGGGCCTCTTCCCTTTCAGCTCCATATCCAGAACCTTCCTTGGTATATTCTCCTCTTTCATTCTGTTCACGTGACCAAGTCAGTATAATGGCCCTTAAATCCTTTCACTGCCACCCGGATTCGAATCAGTGACCTTCCAATCTCGAGCCACGCCACCTTGACCATATGGGCCTGCAGACCGCTCAATATTTGCGTTATAAATCTTATGCTACAGTGGAAGAGGTCGTCTTACTCCTGTATTCGTGTCCTGGTGCCATTTATCCCAACCACTGTGACACCGATACCGTATTTGATGAATATGCAATGTCGACGCCCGTAGTTAATCGATTATATTCGACAGCTGGCGGAGTTGGGCTGCGCTGTATTCTTCGTTCAAAGGATTTGTTTCTAGTTTGCTACCCGCAATGTTTACGAACTCGCAAGAAACAGAGAGTCAGTGATGTGTGTGTGTGTGTGTTTGTTTCACTTAAACAGTGCGGTATTATAATATTTGAACGTAGCCTCGTTACATCTTGGCGGCAAAGCTAAGAATAGTTGCGTTTGGTGACATGTGAGTAACTGTCTTGGAGCAAATTGAAGAGAAAGATGGAAAATGGGAAAGAACAATGCAAAAACTGGGCTCCCGAATCGGTATTGAAACTAGCAAATGGTGAAGGCATCTAATCCATCAAATACAAACTAATAAAGGACAGTTTGGCCACCTTGTCTGTAACGCTGTGAAAAAGATTTATTTGCAAAAAGTTATTTTTTCTTTGATAGTTTTTGAATCGCAGATAGTCAAACTTTTTCAGATCATGATGATATATAGTGTTCCCAGAGTTCCATCCAATCCAGAAACTGCTGAAAGTGAGGTTCTTTATTGCTAATTGATCGATTAGCTATCGGATCTTCCACACACTCAATTCCATCACACATCCTGGGAAGCAGACTATTCAACTTTACTACTTGTGTACTATTCCTTACTTTGTCTAGTAATGGACAACTTAAGTACTGTTTTGGAGAATTCATAAACAGATGGATCATACACAATATCGAGTGGCAAGATTGTGGCTATCCACAACACACTAACGCTCGTTTAACAAGAGCAACGGTAATTTCTGTATTCACACTTAGAAAAATACTTCCATTCACATTCCTAATGTGAGCAAAAGAATTTTTGATCGTAGAGTATTGCAAATACAGGGAACTGCAGGAAATAGCCCCACTTATTTTAAATAATGAATCTTTGGAAAATGTCAACGAGTGGCCAGTTTGTAGATATGAGAGGTGGTGTAAGACCCGAAATTTTCCGTCGTATCAAGCTGGGATGGCAAGCATTTGTGAGGCATTCTATTATCCTGAAATCCTGCTACCAAATTAATTGTCATAATACATTCATTAAGTTTGCTTTTCGTTGCGTAATACCGATAAAATTTGCAGCTGAAAAAACGAGGATCTCCTTTTCAGTAACATGTTACTAATGAAAGCAACTTAAAAAAATTATTCATGGTCTCTGCTGAAACCAAGAACGCCAATTGTCATTCCGGCTTAGAATAAATTTCAATTTAATTAAAACTTTCACTAATGTTGTTGCTTGGCCAAACTTTATGCATTACGGTTATTTGCTTTTTAGATATTTTACTGACCACTTTCGTTGATGGTCTTTGTTCATGTTCGCTGTACGTGAGTTATTAGGTTATTTTAAGTGGACGTCAGACCAAATATGTTACTGAATCAACTACTCTGGCAATTCATTTCTTCAGAGTTGCTCGACTGTTTAATAGTATGGAATGTTTATTAAGTTCTCTGGCTGTTACAGATACTATGACCAATGATTACATTATAAGTGTTTGCCCAGTCTCAGCAAAAAACAACGTGATGCTTTCGAAGCAAGCAGGATTTTTTTTTTTTTTTTTTTTTTTTTTTTTTTTTTTTTTTTTTTTTTAAATTGCAGCATAAACATTAAGGGCCAAATACAAGTCAAGTTTGTATTTAAGCAATTATACGATTGTGCTAACGTCCCTGTTCGTGTTTAATATCTACCTCTAATAATGCTTCTGAGTTATTCAAGTTCAACAGATTTTATTCACCCTGAAACACTGGTCAAGTTTATATTTGGTCAAATCAGGTCAACCTGTCTTATTCTTTCATCCTGGAAACTTTAACTATTCTAGACCAGTGACAATACGCAAAAAACGGTCATGGGCTTACACTAGTGCAGCAATAAAACCGAACAGACCACGAAATTCTCTACTTTTTCCATAATATTACAACGATGATTAGAAAGAAACTTTGTTATCTCTGACCCATCCGGGTGATGGCTTCCTCAAAGTGTTAATTCGATCAGCTGGAAATGTTATATCTTAATCACATTAAGTTCTCTTGATACCAAAACCAACTGAGATCAGTTTATTTCTACACCACGTAAGAAACGTTTCAGCTAGTTTTTCAACAAATGTAATTAGCCTTTTACAAAGCCAGAACATAGACATTCACCCACTACTCGCCAATTTTTTTCAAAATATCAACTAAAGATTTGAAAGGATCAGTGAGCTTCATATGAAATGTTGTTCGCTTATCAACTGTTGGTGTTACCGATGACCTGTTCTTTCTCTCCACGTTGCTTTCCAGTAGATGGTGGGGTTAGTGCAGTGATGCGAAGAAATAGAACCATTTTAAGACGCCATTTCACGATGCTCCCATGGTAATTAGCAGCCTGGTGAACCCGGACCTAAAGCAGATAAAAAAAGAACTTATCGGCCCTTGTGTGAAAACACGGTTCCCCGCACAGTGGGCTGAACAAGACAGAACCGGCTGATCACAGCCAGTCGGCAGCGAATTCATTCCATCTGTCAGCTGGTGCCATGTTTATCAGCCTGCTCCGGTCACTCACGATTTACAACTCTTATTACGAAGCGCAAAAATTGACTTAATGCGGGGCGTTGGTCAATTCTGTAGAATCAGAGGCATAAATCAAAATACACTTCTGCGTTAAGCTGTTGTAATCCAAAAATAGAACTGAAACCATGGGACAACAATCAAAACTTACACAGCTATAGACAGCAATCCTTTGTTTGCATAACTGTTTAGCTCAGGGCATTAAAGCGTGATGAAGTGATTGATTGATGCGAATTTAAATTCTGACGCTGGCTGATTGGTTATTTAAATTATTATATGCAGACTACAATTTCTTAATAATGCAGATCAATGGTAGATGTCTTGCAACTTTTCCATAAAAAATGCTCCACGCTGTAGTTGATACATTAATCAGCTGCTAACTTGCAATAATACGTAATAACGTACGTGTTTAAAAAAAAAAAAAGAACATCTATCTACAGAAAAATAATAGCCATACCCAACAATTTTGTCTAATGCGCCTTTGCTGTCACTGCGTTCTCAAAAGTGTTAATTATGTTAATCATACTATATGGTCTGTAATTATTCTTTTATTTGGGCACACACACACATTACAATTCATAACTACATGTTTACTTCACAACAGTCAAACTACAACTACTCTTTGATGTACACCTCCAAAAATATAGCAAGTATTAGAACATTCTTCTCTGTAATCGACACTAGATCAAGTCAGATATAAATGTACAGTACTTAATAACGTACGTGTTAACAAAATTTTAACAAAAAAAAAAAAAACTTATCTATCTGCAGAAAAATAATAGCCGTACCCGACAATTATGTCTAATCCGCCTTTGCTGTCACGGGGTTGTCAAAAGACAGCAACATTTTCTAAGAGTTTTCCCTTATCTACGCTAATGCAGCGGTGGACTGTAATTTCGCCGTCTCAAAGGCAGTTTTCGCTAATAGAATTACTCAAAACACACTATCACAGAGCTTGCGCTTTTCATAGACAGATGGCATCACTGCAGTTTCTTCCTCAGTTCGCCCTTAGAAACGTTATCCGCTGAAAAGGCATCAAAACATATCGAAAATAAAAAAGTTACACTTATGATACAATTTCAAGAAGGTATCGTATAAATCAAAATACATTTACACGATTCAATAGATCAAAGTAAGTAATAAATATTAAGAAAATGTATATTGACATCTGTTTTTCTGTAACAATTTTAAATTACGGCTTAGCACTCATGTTTCTTTCATCTTTTTTTTTCTGCCATCATTCTCTTGACTAGTTTGACGCAATCATCGATCCCTTCCTATCCTGCGCTAAGCCCATCGCAACATACCCTTTACAACCTAAATCTTCAGTTATGTGCTTCATATATTCTAATTTCTGTCTACCTCAACAGTTCCTACCTTCTACTGTTCCCTCCATTAATAAATTAACCAATCCAACGTGTCTCAAAATGTGACCTACCATCCTGTCTCTTCTTTCTCTAAGGATTTTTCACAAGCTTCTTTCCTGACTCATGATTTCCAAAACACGTCCATTTCTTACATTATCTGTCCACTTAATTTTCTTCATATTGTTGGTAAAAAATGCACACTAAATTTGTTATTTGCGCTGCTACCACAAAGTAATAACAATTCTAAAATAACCGTAAGGAGTAGGTCAGCTGCTTTATTGAGGATTGACAGGTCTTGGGTTCGACTTTCATTTTTCGCGTGCCCATAGACTCACCAATTCTGGTAGAACCTTTAGCGGGACTTCTAATAAGGCCAACATGGCAGCGGCAAAAAAGACTCTATTAAAGCATTATATCGCTACGAAAGGAAAACTTAGAGTGGCCCAAAGAGCAATGGAAAGATCACTAGAAAATACGAAAAAAGAGCTGACAAAGATCACAGATATCTTGGAGAAGTGGCAATGGGACGGCCATATTGCTTGCAGGAAAGACGGACAAATACATTGTTGGATTGGAGCCCAAGATGTCATCAGAGATCTAGAGGAAAAAGACATACGTAATGTCGTTGGAGTTAGCTGATAGAAAATCACCCAAGACCGCCATTACCGCCAAGACTGTTGTAATTATATATGGACTTATCACTCTAAGAGGTCACATCAATTCATGACTGAATTGACTGATGGTGATGACTGTATGAAAACTTTGCAATGTGTATGCTTAAAATAGAAATTCGAAGTATCTAGAAACAATGTTGGCGTGACTTTTCTCTTGACAAACACAGCACTAGTTTTATTTTTAATTCAAGAGACTGTCGATCGATTTTCTTCATGACATTATTTTTTAATTCTCCTCTTGGAAATTATTAGTCTATTATTTTTTTTGCATTATCCACATTTTATAGATACTCTTTGCTGCTGGTCGTTCTCTGCTCTCATTAGTCTTTGTCACACGGTACCATACCTTAAACACAATCTGAAAAATAACTCTTTACGTCATTTTCATTTTATTACATTAAACACATCATCATCATCGACTTTCTCCATCTCTGATGAAGTTTTTTTTGTTATTAACTGTTTTCCTTTACAATTAATAGCCTCCGGAACATTAAAATATTTTTACAAAAGAGAAAGCAGAAATAAAATTGGAATACAAAAATTAGCGATAATTCTACAATTTGCGTAAAATTAAAGGTGTATGAAACGATTTCAAAAATTTACTGTAACTATATTTTTGACATATTGCATAAACCTTAACACTTATTAAGAAAAACTCAAAATATTCTGCAGCCGCGTTTCAAATTTCTGCCACGAGAGCGCAGACGTGGGCAGTCAAGATGGCGAAAGGCAGTGAGAAAGCTTTATAATTTAAAAATAAAAAATATTTAATTGCAATGGAGCACACGCTCCGGTGGCAATTTCACTACACACCCAACTTCCCCCAATCCTGCACCCACCTACATTTGCCCTCTACAAATTTCAACTTTAAATTCTTTTAACGTTTTCGGTAAGTTATTCATCATTCCCCTTGGTAACTCACTCCAATCCCTGACACCCTTACCTAAAAAAGAAAATCTTCCCACACCCTTGTGCCTGAAATCGAGTGCCAGCTTGTGGTCATGGTCATCTTTTCCCTTCCATGCACTACTTTTCATACCTACTCCAATATCCTTCCATGCCTCATCGCCAGTATATGCCCTGTACACTCCCATGACCCTCCTCATCCTCCTCCTATCTTGCAATGAATCCCATTCCAGCTCCATTATAATATCTGTCACTGATTGCATTCTGCGATAATTTCTAGAAGCAAATCTGTGCTTGAATTTCATGCACATCAGGTTTTGTGTGTGTGTGTGTGTGGGGGGGGGGGTGCAGTTATATGAAAGATTCAGTGTTTAAGCCTTGGTAAGAGCTCTTGAAATATAGAGCACTTAAATATGTAAAAAAAAAAAAAAAAAAAAAAAAAAAAAAAAAAAAAAAAACTTTTTTAGATTTTTTATATGACTGCAAAGTTTTGTAACAATATATCAAATTATTATTGTTCTCGTATCAAAATACACAGTTAAATACATTGTGCAAATCAACAACTTTAAAAACACTTAGCCCAGTACTTCGCAACCTCAATCGCATTGTGTGTTGCTTGAAACAGGTCTTCGTTCTTGCAGGATGATGCGCACATAGGGCACTCAAGCATATGATTCATAGTTTGGTCTTCACCACATTCGCACTTAATACTGGTAGTATCAGTATAACGCCATCTCATTAGGTTTTCCTTGGACCTGCCCACTCCTGTTCGCAATCGATAATATATCAAATAATATAGTTATAGTAAATTTGTAAAATCGCTTCAGTCATTTACAAAAGCCCTGTATATATCCAAGCTTGTGCCACACACTTGAATTTTCTTTCCAAACCAGATTGCGGATTAGAAAATAAGAAAAATGTAGTCTATGGAAGACTTTTGTACCAGCTTTACGGTGATATCATGGGTTGTCAGCGTAATGCTCGGTGTCTGCTCAGCCGTGGAAATGGATAGAGATCGAGCTTCTTCAAGTGCGCTTCGTGATTTTTTTTTTTTTTTTTTAAGCGTCTGGACGGAGCGTGGGAATCTTTGGAAGCCTCGTCGTTCTCCGTGTCTCTGCACGAACCGGACGACCGAATGCGTGCGTTCTAAATTTCGCGCAGCTGGGAGTGCGATTAGTCGCGGTCTGCCGTCACGGGAATCAACGGACCACTGGCCGAACAATGCCGAGAGCAGCCGAGCGGGGTCGTCCGAGTCGAGACGGCCGAGCGGAGCCGAACAATGCCGAGCAGGGCCGCCTGAGTGGAGTCCAGCGGGGACAGCCGAGTGGGGTCGAGCGGAGCCGAACAATGCCGAGCGGGGCCGCCCGAGTGGAGTCCAGCGGGGACAGCCGAGTGGGACCGAGCGTAGCCGAACGAGGCCGGGCCCCGCCTCGCTCGCTCCGCAATTACCAGCGCTGAGTTGTGACTGACGCACGACACTCGAAATTACCAGTCCCTGCGCGGTCGGCATTTGCATACCGAACAACTCTTACGGCGGCCGTATAAATCTGTCGGGCAGTAAGTCAGCCGTCCCGTCCCGTCTCCACTCCGTCGGTAATAGTAGGAATAACAGCAATAACAGCAACCGGCGCGGGCCTGGGGCACCGTCCGAACGAGACCTGTCTGTCCGGCCAGAAATAATGCCCCGGAATTCGAGCGACCCCGGGCGGCTGCCAGCCTGTCCGTCTGTCTGTCTGATGCGGGAGAAGATTGAGGGGGAGAGGAATGATATCGATCCAGGTGTCTGTGAAATAGTCCCTGCCCCGTGCGTTCCCCAGATATACAAGCCGACACGTCTCGCGGACATCAAAACAACGAAAACTGTGAGAATTTCTTCGGAGTACGAATGTGGTTTGCAGACAACAGTTTTTCTTTATTTAGACCTTAACCAGCTGTTACCAGCGACTGCGCTAGAGTGAAATGAGAATTTCATTGTTAGGATAGTATACAGGGTGATTAAAAAAACGTGGACAAAATGACATGGTAGATCTGTCATACAATAAGGATCAAAAATCGCATAGGAACAGAGGGTCACAAACGTCTGTAGAAGCGCAACCTCTTGTCGGTGGTTGCGGTAGAAGGCGCTAGAGACACGAGAGGCATGGCCACCACGATCACCAGACCTGTCTCCCTTAGATTTTTTTTTTATTTTTTTATTTTTTTATTTTTTTATGGGAATTTTTAAAAGGACACCTGTTGAAACGCCGGAAGACTTGGTAGGAAGAATCGTTCGGCAGCCGGATGTGTTCGAGATACACCTGGTATCTTTGAGAAGGTGCTCCGTTCAACACCATCTTAATCCTCTAGGTGGTATTGCTCCGTTCCATGCAACGGAGGTGCCGGGCTTGTCTCGATCCATCTACCAAAAACTTTGAGCATCTGCTGTAGGCTTAACATTTGGCTTGCATTAGTCACATGTGAGTGAGTAATTATCAATAAAATGATCTGTGATGGTTTTGTTTCTTCTCTTTGTGTCAGTATTATTTTAGACGCCCTGTAGCGGCTCCGGATCGCAGTTGCGACCCTCTGTTCCTAGGCGATTTTTGATTCTTATTGTATGACTGATCTACCATGTCATTTTGTCCATGTTATTTTGAATCACCCTGTATACAAAGCTGTAAGTTACGTAAAAGGAGCTCCTAAAACGTGCTTTTTAGAGGCTCCTTTAAGTAACTTACAGCATGATATGAAGAGGAAGTCAGTGAACTTCTCTCATAAAGAGAAAAAATTTGCAACATAATTAAGAATAGCAACAAAGTAATTGGGATGGATTAACTGTGGGGGACTACCTGTCAAAGTTCCTCCGGCATATTTTTGTTTGTGGTTCATAGTTATGTCGCTTTCTCGGGACTACTTATGTTAATACCGTATTGTAAACAACGTTATTAGCTTTTCTGACCTTTTCTAAGGCATGTAGCCTTAGGGTCATGGAAACCCGTGAGCTAGTTAGATATAACTATCCATCGGAAAAACAAATCTTTTCTAAGTGTAACTCTGCTACTTTCAGTGTCTGTCCCTGGGTTTTATTGATAGCCAGCACATGCAGCGCAAATCCACATTTATATTATATAATAAGTTTTTTCAGTATTTGAAATTTAAGAATATATCATATACACAGTCTGTGAGATAAACAGAGCTTGAGTGACCGATTCACCATCATAGAGACTTACACATGGTATCAGTCTGTTTGTCACTTTTCAGTTAGTTTGCAAAATTTCATTGCAAAATATGTTAATTTATACCGAAAATAGTATAGGTACTAATGATACATATCATTTCCTTGTCAGATTTGATGACGATCGGTTTAGTCATTTATTCGCGAAAACGTAACCAACAGAAAGAGTTACTTTCGCATTTATAATATCAGTTTAGATATCAGTAGTCGTTACTTATACTGTTTTCATGATATTGAGGTTGGTACGTCTTTCGTGTGTGCCAAAAAACCGATTGAAAACGCCCGTAAACATTTTTCGCTAAAACTGTCAAATACGTAATGGCATTTAGCGTGATATCCAACAGAATGTTAAATGAATGTTTAATTCAGAACCCGGTTGGCTTGACATGTAATAGGATACAGGGAAAGATGTTTCTTGCATAAATAGAACAATCCCAAAATTTTGAGAATTATGTGTCCCAGCTTGCATCTGATTTCCAAGAAGGTTATGTCAAGAAAATTTTTGCTGCTTCTCCCCTTTATACACGCTATAATTATTATCACACCCCACGAATTTGTTAGATTGTACCTCATTATACTTATAGTTAGTATATATAAGAGATGAGTAGGAAGAAATGTGTAATTACAAGGTTCTAAGTTCATAAGGACATGATAGACGGAGAACTCAGGAAATCTACCAGGATTACCTAGGTAATCTTAATGAACAGCTTAAGGAATTCCAATTGTTGGCACCGAGCGTGGTGGTGTAACGGATAGCGTTCTGGCCTCGCATTCGGGAGGACGGCGGTTCGAATCCCCGTCCGGGCATCCAGATTTGGGTTTTCCATGGTTTCCCCAAATCACTCCAGGCGAATGCCGGGATGCTTCCTTCAAAAGGCCATGGCCGAATTCCTTCCCATTCCTTGCCCCATCCTTTCCCGTCTCTAAAGACCACGTTGTTAAAAAGGGACGTTAAACTGTTACAAAAAAAAAAAAAAAAAAAAAAAAAAAAAATCCAATTGTTGGCGTTGACATTTCAGATTAATGTCTTATGAAACGTCATTGTAATTAAATTTTTAAGTTAAATGCAGTCAAAATAGAACATGAATATCAAAATCTAATTAGCTCGACACATTATAACAATGTTACCGGTGGCAATTTGCTGTTAATATCGCAATTTGTACGTCAACTACTTTAAAGTCGTACAAACATACGAAAATTAAGACACGAAGCTATCAAAAGGACATTAGGTCACCCCAAACGTGGGGTCTATTTATTTTTTCAAATCTAAATTTTCCAAGATTTTAAATGGGTAGAAGTGGTGGATTTTGGGCCACATTTAAAGTAGTTGATAGATTATTTCAGTTAATTAAATCTGATATAAGCAATGATATGTTTTGGACGAAACTGCAATGCATATTTACAGTATTACTTTTCCTCTGATACTGGGTTTCTTAGGACTTTAACATATCAACCTTGAGGTAATCAGAGGCGGGATTGGACTGGAGATAAGGAATGGTAAGAAATTCGTCCGCGGCGTATTGAAGGAAGCAGATGTACGAAAATACAATGCATATGTACGATTTTATTTCCTGTCTCGTATTTCTTTAGAACTTTACGCATCGTCAATAACGAGGTCACTAGGTGCCGGAAAGTATTGAGGACAAGAAACGATACGGAATTGGACGATGGCATTTTGAAAGAACAGTCCCGGTATTCACTGAAGTGTTTTCGAGAAGAACCGAAATCTAGATGGTCGACGGAGATTTGAAACCACGTCTTCCCCAATGCCTAGGAAGAGCGTTACAGCTCCTCCATCAAGTTCTATCATGGTATCGGATCGATTCTCTGGCACCGGTTGTAAATATCGAATGACAAAAGCTCGCACCTTTGTCTCTGGCACACACGGAACAAACTATCTGCAATTGTCTGAATACAACAGGATAAGCACACTTCGTTATGCAAATGTTCTTCACGTGTGATCCCTGCACTATGCAAAGATGTTTTGTATCGTGAGAAAGCATTCTATGACGCTTCTCTGGGTGGGCTGAGAATGTAACAGTACATGGCAGTGTAATATCTCGGATTAACGTCTAGTATACGTCTAGGATTGCCAGCTCAAGTTGTGTCCTTGGTGCTAGATTTGTTTTACTGTCGGCCATTCCGGATACGACATTCCTTCCTCTGTACGACTTCAGTTGATCTCGTGTGATCCGACATTACACCTATCGCCTACTTCTCTCTATCCAGACATGCTGCTATTAAATTCGTAACGCTATTAAACTAAATATCTGCAGTTTAATTGTATCACAACTCGGATATGCCAGGACACAATTTTTGTCGGATCCTATTAAATTTGTTAAGCCATTTATACCATTTTACCGTAAGAAGCTAAATAAAGACGAAACAAAATGTATTATTACTAGCTACTGCTCACAACTTTTGAATGTTTCTATGTTTTTTTACTAAACCTTAAATATTTCCAGGATAACAAGTATCCTGTGCTACTCCCTGCCAAATCAGCAACCTGACAGAGAAAGTCCCATCATAATCAGTTCACACACTAAATATGCTGCATTTAATTTATTTGTATTTGTTAATAGCTGAAAAGGCTGAAAAATGTGTCATATTCTATAACATTTTAAAGAACATTCTACAACATTTTAGTACACTGAAGAGAATTCTAGTACAATCTGGAATGTCCCATAGATTTTTTATAACACTTTACTCGAAATATGAAAATGCCCTAGGCTGACCACTTCCAACCACCATCTCTCCCACACCACCACAGCTACTGACATGCAACCGCCACAGTGCACGATGGGAGACTCGATGCTACTACCACACACAAACGCCAGTGGTCTGCGACAGGTAGTTGCGGCTGCAAAGTGAAATATAGGGACACACACGTCTATTTTTAAAAATATTATTATAGATTATTATTTGCGATTGGAACCTATCGGATTACTCAAACCCTTGATTCTCATCATTGCTTGTAATTAAGAATTTGTCCCATGTTTGCACTAGATAGGTGGAACCAAGCATTGTCAGTTCCTGGAGCAATGGTTGAGAGGGGGAGGGGGTGGGAGCTTAAGTGTTTCCATCTGTCTGCCATTCGTGTAACTAATGTTTTCTGTGATATGCGTAGTCCGAGCATTTGCCTAGGTGAGGCAATTTCGGGGCTTAAAAATAAAGTCAACAACAAACTATATTTTAAAATGAAAACATCATGCCAAAATAATTACCCTAACATCATATTCATAACTAGGAAAAAACCATTAGCGAACAAAAATAAAAATTGTAGACTTACAGTAAGACAAAACTCTGTAAAGTGTATCTACTTCAATGATGAAAGTAATAAGTCTAGTGACAGCTGTTCGAGTGATCGGCTCTACAGTAATAAGCTATGTTTTACCTTCAGCGCGTCGTTTTAGTTTTAGCAAAAATGCTTCTTTTAACAACAGCATTAGCATCCAAATATGAGCAGATCGAATGTACCTAAATTAATGTGTCCCTGTGAAACAGACTAGCCAAAAAGTAACTAATTCGTTCACTCATCCACCAATAATTATTTATTTATTGACATTTGACCTTTGTGACCTTAGAGGCTTCCAGTTAAGGTTCAGGATCATCTAGATTGCTAGTATACATTGTTAAGCCCGTAGAATAGCGCTTCATCAAGTGCAGCCACAGATTACATCACGATAGTTGTAACATTACGTTACATCGCAATGTGGCTGATTCGCAAAAATTCTTGAATTACCCTAGCTTTTCTGTGTAGCCTGCGTCTATAACCGGAATAGCTATTAGATTTTTGTTGCATTCTTCTAGGAATTTCATTATTTCTTTATATATCCAGAGCTTGCAAGGATAATACATTAGTGACGTTGACGGGTAGCTGTGATCTTAAATCAAGAAGATTTAAAAGCTGGGTAGACTTCTGCCATCTCTCCTAACACACCAGAAAAAGGTTGTTTGGATCCCCTTCAGTGACTGCGCCACAATTGGAGAAAGGCGAGTTCAATGCGTGGTGGAAATGTTTCGAAACAACATTCGTGGCTAAATTGCAAACTGGTAATAGTGATAATCATTTTTCTTGATGCGATTACTGTTTGATGCCTCCGTGTCCTATGAATTGTGCTTTCCCTTCCTATTAGTCAGGTCTTCCCACACAGTATTCGAAAGTTGTTTTGCCTTACTCCGCAGGATTGATGGAGGGTGAGTTATCTTAATGTCTGGGTATGTTTCACCTGTGATCACTGCCGAGCTCTCAAACTGGTCCGCCATCTCATTACCTTTAATCCCAGAATACACTTTCACCCATACGAATGCGTTTACCCATTTCTCTCAACTCCATCATCATCTAAATGATATTGTATCCCTGGTGACACCGTCATGTATTCCTTTTAGGGTGTCGGAGAGATTCCAGTGCACTTCTGGAGTCGGACAGCACTAGTAATGTTTTAAAATCCAAATTCCTCGCATATTTCAAGATCGCGACCATTTCTGTTGAGGTGATTGAGGATTTACAGTGGAGGTTTTTTTTTTTTTTTTTTTTTTTTTTTTTAAATACTGTCAGTCTTTGAACCCAGTGGCGTAGATAGGTCAACAAGGGCCCCGGTGCAAAATAAAATTATTTTGGTCCCTCAGGCCAGATGGGCGACTTTTTTTTAGCTCTGCCAAGTTGCTGGTAGGGCCCCTCTGAGCAGAGCTTGGGGTCCCTCTGAGCTGGGCTTGGAGGCCCTCTGAACTGTGCAGGGGGCCCCCTGAGCAGTAGAGTATCTAGGTTCAATAGAACCTCAGAGCTTTTTTTTTTTTTAAAAAAAAATAATAATAATAAAGGTCGCCCATTTGCCCTGAAGGCACGTAGGCCCTCTGAGTTGCACTTGGGGCCCCCCTCAGTTGTGCTTGAGGGCCCCCTCAGGGCACCCTGAGCGTGAGGCCCCGGTGCACTGCACCGCCTAGCCCTATGGTGGCTACGCACCTGTTAGAACCATCTCTAATAATGTCCCGTCATCAAGGCTTTGACCTAAGATACTAATATTTAGTGCAGTGCTGTCCTTGTATGATATTTCCAAGTTGAGCTGAAATAAAATAACTTCCATGTGGGAAAATATAATTCTAGATTAAGATTCATAGAACATATTTTCAAGAATTGCAACGCTCATATAAAGGAAATAGCTTATAAAACTCTCATGCGTCCACACTTGGATTACTGTTGTGGAGTTTGTGATCCTCATCGCAAGGGATTGATTGCAGCGTTAGAGAAAGAAAGCACAGAGGAGAGCCGTTCGATTTGTGGCTGCTTGTTACAGCCCTTACGAAAGCGTCAAGAATTGATAGACTACTTAGACTGGGCTGGGATTGTCTGGCATAAAGGCGATGTCGGTTTGGTCCAAATTTGTTGGCAAATATGCGAAATTCTTCTTTTATTTACGAGTGCAATGAAATACTTCGACCACCAGCCTATTTATGAGAGATTAAAGAAATAAGGTGCCGTACTGATGCTTATATGCATTCTTTCTTTCCTCCGGCTATTCGAGACTTGAATGCCCAGAGTTAGCTTTGGTGCAAAGCGGCCTCTGCCAATCACAATATTTGTGAATTGCAGAGTAAGGATGTAGATGTAGATTACCTAATATGGGCCTTCAAAACAAGGCACTATCGATGAGGAGAAAAATATCGACTGATTCTTAACTAAGTCCTAATGGTAAGAGTTAAGTTTGGATATTCAAAAAGATGTGTCAAAGATAATTGTGTTTATTGATATCCTTACAAAACTGGGAAGTGATCTTGGGATCTTGCTGGCCACGGGAGTACTTCAACATCACGCAGAGAGTTCATAGAGACACGTGCGGTGTTAGTCGTAAAACAGCACCACGATAATGTCGCATGAGAGACGCAGGATGTCCGTGACGTACCGTTATGTCGTCAGTGTTCCCTCAATGACCTGAAGTCATTCACGATGACTCCATACACCATGACACCGGGAGTAACGCCGATCTGCCTCTCCAAAACATGGGAAGAATGAGATCACCGCCATACTCGCCTACGATGGTCATACTAGGTCGTGCAGAATGGCGATAACATCACTGAACACAATGCGACGTCATTCATCTGCTGTCCATGCTTCCCGATGAAGCCACTACTCCAAACGCAGCCGTTTGTGTAGTGGTGTTAATAGCAGCCTGAACATGGGACGGTAATTTCCTAGTCCGAATCGTACCGAATGACACAGAATGCTGCAGGGAGTCTATAACTTGTTTTCAGATGACAAGCGCAGATGTTAAGGGGTTACAATGTGCTTGGTGCATAATACGGTGATCTTCCCTTGTGGTGGTCAGACGTGGTTGACCGGAACATAGATGACGAGTAAGCCTGCCCTCGCGTTCCCATGCAGTCCAACATCGGGCCACTGTCACTTCCAAATGCCCCACCAATGTGTATACTGCACGATTCGATTAGTCGACTAAATAGAGACCCATAGTGGGACCCCTTTCAAGCTCTATCAAGCGCTGATAACGCTGTCCTACACGAGTACGTGGCATCTCTGTGTCCTTCACAATGAATACTCAATATCTTTTCACGCCCCTTGTATACCCTACCAAACCTACAAACTCTAATGTACTGTGATGGCCCTTCTACTTGTCACAAAGGATTGCTACTCTAATCATTGACATACCTGCCGCTGGGGTGCATGTGTACGAAGTTACATTGACACTGTGAACTTACCCTGAAGTGGTCGCCATATGTAAGCTATCCTGACATTCGATGACGGCGTGTTATATAAAGGTGATCGGCCCAAATTCTCCTCTTTCAACACATGCAAGCCGTTAGCTCAGATAAACAAATTGAAAGGTATTTTGTCGTAGTCCTGAAATGAAGAACTCACTGTTCTTGGAGAAATATTATCGAATTTACTTAATAACGTTCATTAACACACCTTCTAAGAGAAATATGTTACATTGACACAATACGACAAGCTATTTTGGGTTGTGTACGAAGAGGCTACTCTTGCGGCATACAACCTTCTCCAAGAGACACGACATACCGACATCACACTATGGAAATCGAACAGTATTAAAAATCAAGTTACAAACATTAATACAGTTATTCAGGATACTTGTAACTAAGAAATTTTAAATAATTCAATAATAATAATAACAATAGTAGCAAAAAAGTGGCAGGAAGCGAATTTAATTTCCGTTTGAGATCGAAGCATCAATAATTTTGAAAAGGTATCAAGCACAATTATGAAAAGGAGATTAGTTTTCTATGGACACATCAAGAGAATGGAACCAGAAAGAATGGCAAAGAAAATACTCTGCTTTCAAGAGAACAGGAAGACTCAAGTTCCGTGGGTGAAGGAGGTCTATCAGGATCTGAAAACATGTGGGATCAGCATTGAAGACATCGAGGACAGGGAATCAATCAGAGGAAGAAAAGCAAGAGTGAGCCGGAGCATGGAAGAGTACTGGCAACGGAGGAAGGAAACTCAGAAGAGGAAATGAAGTTGTTTAATACCGGAAAGAAGGAAAATTGAAGCATTTGATATGTGGTGCTACAGAAGAATGCTGAAAATTAAGTGGACAGACAAAGTAAGAAATGAACGAGATTTGGAGGAAAGAAGTTTGTGGAAGAAGCTTAAAAAAAGAAGAGACAGGCTGGTAGGTCATATTTTGAGACATGCTGGATTTGGTTAATTAGCTGGTGGAGGGAACAGTCGAAGGTAAGAACTGTAGAGGAAGACAGAGATTAGAATATATGAATGATAACTGAGGACGTGGGTTGTAAGGGATATGTGGAGATGAAAGAGTTAGCACAAGATAATGAACGGATTGAGGATTGCATTAAGCCAGTCAAAGAATGATGACAAAAAAAAAAAAAAAAAAAAAAAAAAAAAAAAAAAAAAAAAAAAAAAAAAAAAAAAAAAAAAAACGTAGTCCATAGATGGCTGAAACTAAAAGGGAAAAAATAGTAACAATAATAATTATAAATGATTGGGTGGTTAGCTACAATGTTACAACATAAAACCATGTCTTATGGACCCTTAAATTTTTTTGTCGACAAGTGTACACACTGTTGTAATAAAATGAATAGCTGAGTTGTACGCACATTTCAACAGTGAATCCACTGGACATGTTCTAGTGAAGGGAGCCCAACCTGTTCGGACAGAACCTAACTTAGACGGGGTTTGTAAATTATTATTAACTAGTATCTGTGATCGATGTCCATGAGAAGTGGAACCCATACCGGGGTTTGGTTGTGTAGGCAAAGTCCAGTCTTTAGACTTCTTTCTGTGAGTGGTGGTTCATCCAAAATATGCAGAATGCGTAGTTATCTTGTAGGAGACGGATAGAGGCTGTCTTTACGCGGCCCTGCTGTCGCGTCAACAAGTATTTCGTGAATCCCAGGGACTAGGCTGTTTACAGTGATCGCGGCTTCCGACGGGAGGAACATAAAATTACGGTAATGGCCGGGGCAACGCACGGCGCAACATTTCCACTGAGCTGCCACACTGTGGGATGTAATCTCAGACGTGGTAACGCTCATTATTGATGGCGACGGGGATTCCCTCCTTTTCTTCGGAATAATTTCCTCCACCCCTCCAAAATAAAAGTTCCTACCGAGTGTTCAGTGGCTCTGTACGTGGCGTGTTATATTCATATAGCTTTTGGGGGGACTTCTTCTTCTTGCATACACGTTAGTAAAGTCTAAAAATTGTAATCACTCAACATTCTAAAAATCATCATCTAGGACAGCTTTCAGCCACTGGCCGGGTCTGCTGGGAACAAAAGCCTCGCCAGCGCTTCCTGTCTGACCACTGTCGCCCAATTTCCTCCTCTTTCCTCCTCTTTCCTCAACACATTTCTTAACGCCTTTAATCCATCTGTCCCTCGGTCTTCCTCTAGGCCTCTTCCCTTTCAGCTCCATGTCCAGCATCTTCCTTGGTAACTTCTCCTCTCTCATTCTCTTTACATGCCCGTACCACTGTAACCCAGATTTTTCAATTCTCTATTGTAGCGGTTCTTGCTTTATCATCTCCCTGATTCTCTCATTCCTTATTCTGTCTCTTCTGGTTACTCCTACTCTACTCCTCTGAAATTTCATTCTAAAATCTGAAGGTTTAATATTCATGGAAGAATCAGCGTGTTAGATTTTCTGAGTAGTCTGTCTTATTAATACTTGCCAGGACTAGTGACTTCTTGTGATGTCCAGCAAAGTTTGGAACAGTCATTCCAAACATCACCTTCCTCGATGCACATAACTCAGGACTTGTCTTCTTTCAACGCTGAATTTCCCCCCCCGCCCCCAGCTTTTGTTAGTATTCTTCGATTACTCTTACTTGTAATCCTTTCTGATATTGCCATCATTCCTTGACCTGTTCCTTGGGGTATATGTAATGATTCTTCACATTAAACCCACTGTATCAGGTTTACTAGGATATTTCAAAATCAACCATGCTTGATTACTGTACAGCCACAGTCTAGCATCTGTCAGAACTAATTATGGTTTAAATACAAATGATATTTCTTTCTACGTCTTGCTCTTATAAGTAAGATATATTATAGGTGAAATGTTTAAACGTGTGAAATAGTTCGATTTATTTTTAATAGGAATTTTGTTTCTAACAGGTTCTTTCTTTCTTTTTTTTTTTTTTTTTTTTTTTTAAAGAAAAACGACGTTTCTTTAATATTGTAATGTACCATTATAAAATATAAACTCGATGATGAGTTTGTCTAAATTATATTTCACTTTGGAAGGCCATCCTCTTTTCCTATGACTAATGTCTTCCGGCTGCAAACAAAAGAGTATCAACTCTAGTTCGTATGTTCATTTTCTGATGTGTATTACACCATTCATGTATAATATGGTTTGTAACCATCGTTATTGAAAGCTTCTACTCGTTTGACGGAAATCTGGTAAATTATTTTAACCACCTTATTTAAGATAAAACGTAGATTAATGCAAGACTAGTGAATGTTGTAATCAAATTATGGGAAGAGAAAATTAGGATAAATACAGATGGAAAAATAAGGGCTCATGTTTCGCAGAACAGGTCACAAGAATAAATATCACAGTGGGAACAAATAAAACAGATGATTTAGAATTCTGTTCGTTCGGAAATAACATTAAGATCTACGTTTACAAGCATGTTGTAGGAAGTAGGTTTAAACAAGCAAAATCAACTTCGTCCAGGAGAAATCTTTTAATATCACATACTTCCGAAGGACTCGATTTTCTGAAATTGTGTGGAATACAATGGAAGTGAGCCTTAGTCATTGGGAATGGCAAAAAGAAGGGTTCTGTGCACAGATCAAGTGTGAAATGAATACAGTCTGGGAATGGTGGAAGAAATAAGGAGTTTCCGGAATGATATAAAGAAGTAGGAATGACGAGATTGATTGTTGAGATTAAGGGCGTGCAGGAGTTTTTGGTTTCAAATAGAGGTCGCAACGGACAGTACGAAGTGCAAACAGATGTTTGGAGTATGTGAAGCAAATACTGGACAACTCATAGCACAGGAGAGGGATGGAAACCTGGCCTGAAAAGGAAATGTTGGAGGTTTATAACAAAACCATTGGATTTCAACGTGTAAAGATGTTCTAAAACTCCAGGCTAATTATTCGCTCTTTTGTACTGATGTGGGACAGACCTTACTTGCACGCTGGGTTATGTTATATGCAGACACATTTCATCGTGTCGCTTATCACTTAATCATCGTTTTTCGAGCCAGTGACCACAGAGGAGAGAGGAAAATAGTACTTTAATTATAAAAATAGGGTTGACTTGGATGCGATAGAAGTTAGTGAATTTTGCTACTTAGGAAGTAAAATTACAACCGATGGACTAAGCAAGAATGATGATAAAAGGAGAATAACACTAATAAAAAGAGCTTTCATGGAAAAGAGAAATCTTGGACCACAGCACTTCATGACAGCGAAGCATGGCCTTTAGCTCTACGAGAAAGAAGGAAAATTAAAGCATTTGAAATGTGGTGTTATAGAAGCATGCTGATAATTAAGTAGACGGATAAAGTACGAAACGAAGGAGTTTTTGAAATGATGGATGAGGAAAAAAGTTTGTGGAAGAGCCTTGCCATATTTTGAGACATTCAGGATTGGTTAACTTGTTAGTGGAAGGAACAGACGAACTGCAGAGGAAGACAGAGTATAGAATATATGAACCAGATACTTGAGGACTTGGGTTGTAAGTTGTATGTTGAGATTAAAAGGTTAGCGCAAGATAGGAAGGGATGGAGGATTACATCAAACCAAACGAGAGACTGATGACAGAAAAACCAAAAACAAAAAAACAAAAAAGCAACAAAAGACCAGTTAAGTTTCAACGTGAAAAATATTCTAAACAGTAGGCTAATTATTCGCTCTTTAATAATGATGTAGGACAGACCTTACTTGCACACCGGGTTATGTTATATGCAGACACATCTCATAGTCTCGATAATGACTTGATCATCGTTTTTCAATCCAGTGGCCACAGAGGAGAGAAGAAAGTAGCTTGGAGTAAAATATCAAGAGTAAGAACAGTGAGAAAATTTCCCGGAGAACTTAAAATTCTTAACCAAATGGGGATGTAACCAGCCTTCAGCGGCTTGTTGTAGAAATAGCCGTCTTGGTGGTATCCGAACCAAAACTTATCACAGTGTAAACACTGCCATATCCTTCATTTTCACACTAGGAATCTAAACTACTAAAGTGCCTATCACGAACTAACTTCTTTGGTGAAGTCGGTATGATATTCCATATCTTTTGCGTTTAAACATATGCGATTAATTGAAAAAATTTCCTTTCCTTTCAAAAAAGAAGTATGAGAGTAATTGCGAATCACGTACGGCAAAACTAAAAATGTATCTACTGCTCGCATCCATGGTATTATGGCATTCGTAGCTATTACTGGAGAAGTCTGTTCGAATACTGCCACACAATATATTATAGCGTAGAAGTTTTCCTTAGCAGCAATTTTTTTTTAAGTCTAAGCATAATCAGTTGGTAACCACAAGTCATAACAACATCATGCATCGACCATCATTCATACAAATAATCTGCACGCTCACTTCTTAAGTGTGGGAAAAGAAGGACTATTACTTTGACACAAGGTAGGACTGCCGTCGGAAGACACGCCACGTTGCGACTGTGGCGCCGTGATTAGGCAGAATCACCGCCGCGTGACCGCCGAGGACGCCTCTGATTGGCCGAATCGGTTGCGGGCCGCGTAGGGAGCCCGCCGCCCGTGTCGCAACCGGCGTCACAGAGCGTTGTTACGACCGGCCGGTTCGCGCTGGTTCCCCGCCTCGGAAAATAATTGCGAGGATAATTCGTGATTTGTGTGGGTGAAATGTCCATTGATGGCACCTTTCAGGAGAATGGGTAGCGGGCTGCGGTACGCGCCGGGAGTTACGAGCGACAAATAGTTATCGCGCCAAAACATCTCAATCCGTGAGTGGTCCGAGAGAAATATGCGTTTTGACAAGGTTGCTGGGAAATACATAAAGATTCATGAGAAAGGCAGCGCGCGACCTTCCGGCGTCGGCTCCTTTGAACATTTCGAGTTGCTACGATTGCCTGAGTAATGGTGGGAGCAATAATCAGACAGTTTTTATTTACATGACTCTTGGTGTTGGTCAATAATTTTCTCTGATCCAGGACGTTTGTCTGTAGGGACGCCATCTGCGATAGGAGGTCTGGGGTGAGGATCTGGAACAAAGCACAACTCTCTGCTGCCAAAAGTTGGTGGGAGGTTGCTGACGAGACGGCGAATGGTAAGTATCACACATTATAAACATTTCTTAAGTTTTCAGGGAGAAAAAATCAGTATGCTACGATTTGCTGATGACATTTTCTTGTTAGCAGAGAGGGCTGAGGATATTAAGAAGTTACTGAATGGCATGAACAAAATACTGAAGGAAGATTTTGGACTGAATATAAATCAAAGCAAGACGAAAGTGATGAAATGTAGCAGAAATGATACCAATACTAGTAGATTAAATATAAAAATAGGATCGGATGCAATAGGAGAAGTTAGTGAATTCTGTTACTTGGGAAGTAAAATTATAACCGATGGCCGAAGCAGGAATGACGTTAAAAGCAGAATAGCACTAGCAAAAAGAGCCTTCATGAAAAAGAGAAACCTTTTAGTTTCAAATATTGATCTAGGAATTAGAACAGCACTTTATGGTGGCGAAAAATGGACTTTAGGAATACCGGAAATAAAGAAAATTGAAGCATTTGAAATGTAGTGCTACAGAAGAATGCTGAAAATTAAGTGGACAGACAAAGTAAGAAATGTACAAGTTTTGGAAATGATGGATGAGAAAAGAAGTTTGTGGAACAAGGTTATGGAAAGAAGAGACAGGTTGGTAGGTCATATTTTGACACATGCTGGACTGGTTAATTTGTTAGTGGAGGGAACAGTCGAAGGTAAGAACTGTAGAGGAAGACAGAGATTAGGATAAATGAAACAGATAACTGAGGACGTGGGCTGTAAGGGGTATGTAGAAATGAACAGGTAAGCACAGGATAGGAAAGGATGGAGGATTGCATCAAACCAGTCGAAAGACTGACGACAGCAAAAAAAAAAAATCTTATTAATTGGCGGAAATATGACATTTTTCATTTCTCTGCCTTTTGTTTGTAGGCGTTGACAGACAGCTATATGGCTTAAGAGGTGATTCACTAATTTTATCAACTTTTTAGGTTGGAGCATGTCAGCAACCATCAAAACGCAGAGATACATCTCACTAGATTAATTCATTTCATTGCAAAGCAGCACACGATGGCAATTTCCTTCCACAACCATTTCTTCCCTCACTAGTACCCGCCTATTTTCGCCCTCTATGAATTTTAATTTTGAATTCTTTCAGCGTTTTTGGTGGCTTGATCATCATTTCTGTTGGTAATTTATTCCAATCCCTGACTTCTTTACGTATAGGAGAAAATTTTCTCACCGAGTGTGGTGGGTGAGCGGTATGCCGGGATGCTTCCATGAAAAGGCCACTGCCGAATTCCTTCCCGTCCCTTGTCCCCAGTCCTTTCCCGCCTCTAATGACCTCGACGTCGAAGAGGCGTGAAAAAAAAAATTTCTTACACCCTTGTGAGAGCCAGCTAGTGGTCTTGGTCATCTTTACCCTTCCACACACCATTCTTAACTCTTCCACCAATACCCTTCCACGACTCATCACCAATATACTCTCCCAGCATTCTCTTCACCCTCCTCATGTGTTCCAGTGAATCCGATTCCAGATCCTTTATCATATCAGTTATTGGTTGTGTTCTGCAATAATTTGCAGGGGAAAATCTAGCAGCTCGTCGTTGAACCCAAAATGTGGGTCCCATACTACACCACCATATTCAAGCAATGGTTTAACCAGAGTTTTGTAACCCAATTCCCTTACTTCTCTGGTACATCCCCTCATCATTCTCTCCAGTAAATGAAGCATTTTGAAACTATTTCGTACCACCTGCCCAATGTGTCCTGCCCATTTGAATTTGTTACCAAATGTTATGCTAGTATTTCCTTTTCAAGTCTTCACCAAGCAATTCCTTGCTCGCCATATAATCGTAATCAACTTAGTCTTTTTATCTGTGTATCTAATAATCCGAGTCTTCTTTGGATTTATCTTCACCTGATGTTGACTTTTTTTATGGCTTTACGCCTCGTCGACGTTGAGGTCATTAGAGGTGGGATGGGACTAGGGGCAAGCAACGGGAAGGAATTCGGCCACAGCCTTTTAAAGGAAGCTTCCCGGCAATCGCCTGGAGTGATTCGGGGAAACCATAGTCCTGATGTTGATCTAGGTAGATAGATATCCTGTCCAACTCAGCCTGCAGCTATTTACAGTCTTCTCTCGTTTTAATCGTGTTATGTAACATTACATCATCTCCAAACTAAATAATTTCTTACTCTAAAAACCATTAACTCAGTCATTGATTGGAATAATGTATAGCGATGGTCCTAATATAGTATCCTGTGGCACTCCCGTTACCTCTTCAACTTCTGTGTATAATAATTAGCCGTTTTTATATGTATGGAAGCTAAAATAATAAATTTTTCGATAAAAAATGGAGCAAGCATTTTTTTAAATCGCAAATATGACTTAAAAAGCGATATATTGAGTACCAAACAAGAAAACTTGACTGTCTTAACTACTTCGAGATACAAATGACTCATCGTAGTAATGCGTTCATTATCAGAGACAGGTAAGAAGTATCTCTGAGTATCAGATCATGGTTTCCTTTCATTCCCATGTAACTTCCAGTATCAATAACGAAAGTGTTCTAGACACCAGTGAAGAAATGTTTGAGCAAAACTTCTTTTTTTTTTTACTGATGGCTTTACACCTCGTCGACGTCGAAGTCATTAGAGGTGGGATAGGATTGGGGATAATGATTGCAATCCCGCAGTGTTTTCAATCCCGCGGGATCCGCGCAGGATTTGCGCCAATCCAGCGGGATCCCGCGGGATCCGTGCGGGATTGGCGCAAACAGTTTTTTAACGCTTATATTTAAAACATAGTTACTTGAAACGTTAATAAATTAAATAATTATTAAATTAATAAATCAATTTTAATGTTAAATGATAAAAATTAATAGTTAACAATATTTTAATTGGCAAAATGATATTAAAAGTTTTTAGCATGTCTTAAGTACATTTCGAGGTTTTACATTTTTGTTTTTTAATCTAAACCAATTTTGAAATAAGTAATAAACAATGGAAAATATTCAGTGTTAGGTCATATTATGTGCCTTACAATACATCACATGAAATTAAAAACATGGTTTGCTTAGTGGCCAAGTTACCAGAGTTTTTTTTTGTAAATAAATGTTCCATAACACCGAGAGAAAGCATTCCATTTCACAAAGTGAAGTGAATGTACTTTGTAAAGTGTAGACTTGGCTCAGAACAAGATCTCATAACTTTTTGTCACTGCACAAGCACGAGACTTTTTTTTTTTTACAAAAATTGTTTTTGTGGGATTCATTATTATATCTCCTGATTCCTTGATTGATCTTACAGTTGATTCAATGTTATTAAAGAAAACTACTCACCAACACTTAAACTGTCAAGTATTTCAATTTTACATATGTGGCGTAACGTCGTTTTAAGAGTGGAAATTATTACTTTTTAGTAAGAAAGGAGACTTTCTCGGCGAATGATTGCAGTGAAGTTTTCATAGGTTGTATCTCCGGATTTCATTGTAAAAACACGAGATTTCACACGTTGGGGAGACGGCGGAGGCAGCCGTCGAAGTATGGTGTTCCTACAACACAATTAGTCGATACACTCGTGAAAACTTCATTATAACTTTTTTTGTCTTCAGTCGAAATAATAACAAGGAGAAGAGGTATTTATCTATAGCCTGAGCGGCACATGTAAACAGGCGGCTTTCGTCAAAGAATTGCATTGAGGCAGCGGCCAAAACAGCAATAAGTCAAAGGATATACAATTGCCTTTTGATAGCTGCTAAATAAATAGGTATGCGATTAAAATTACGATAACATTAGTTTCCTATCAACAAATAATCAAATTTTCAGCTGCAAAAAAGGAAATTGTCACAATAACTTTATCTGCAAATACAGAAAATGGGAATAATGAAACCGTGAATAAAAAGCTGTAACTTTGTAGTTCAGATAACGTTTTCAACACATAAAAAATAATTATATAGGTACAAAACCGTACTAAATACGCAACATAACTCAAATTACAGAAATGTGTACTCGTAAATGAATACATAAAAGTGTATCTATTTACTTACGAATGACGAAGGTTGACAAAAACAAACGTTTGTTCACAAGCGCCAAATGCCAACTGAAAGGGTATTGGCAAACAGCGCAATACATCCGATAGAGACCGAGTGGGGCAGTGAGTCACGCACTGACACGCGTTTTATCCGCATTTTGTGGATTGCGGATCCGCTTAATTTTGTGCAGGATCCGCCAGACTGTCTAATGATGCGGGATCCCGCTTTGCTGGATTTCAATCCCCAATTGGGGACAAGGATCGGGAAGGAATTCGGTCCTATGAAGCAGTAGAAGTCGGTGAGCAGGGAAGGGGGGTGAACTGACCATATCTCACCTAATGTGACAAAAGGGGGGGGGGTCGGGAATTCTAGAAAAGTACCTCCCGTAATTAAGGGACACCCCTTATTACATTTCGGAAGAACGCTGCAGGTAAAATGTGGAAGTCTGAGTACGCGATGTCTTCTCACTCCTGGTTTCGCAAGGTGCGCAGCGCCCGGAGGGAGGCGTTCGCCGTTGACGGATGCCGGCAAAGTGGACTGGGGTTGCATAATGCCAGACGGCGTCGCATTTCTCGCCGATTACCGCCCACAAATCTGAGCTGCGGCGCGCCAATCTGGGGCGATAACTGTCACAGCGGTCCCAAATGTTTCGCATTCAGTCACCCAGCCGTCAGGCTAGTCTCTGCCCACAGAGGTCCAGAGGCGCTGCTACGAGGGGCGTCCGATAAGTTCGCGGCCTCGTGCTGACGCACGCGAGCTGAAGGGAGAGTTGTTGCCTGTTTTATCACAAAGTCCAAATAGTGACGTTCCAATGCATTTATCGGCATAAAACAGTTTCTCAACGGTGTCACAATAGAAATGACGTCATCATTCAACCTGAAACTTAAACTAAATTAAATTTAACTGCGATGGAGCACACGATATGGTGTAAATTTTTCGAATCATCTCATAGTCTCTCTTATTTTTTTTTTTATCTGCTTAACGTCTCTCTAACAGCGAGGTCTTTTAGAGACGGGAAAGGATGGGGGGCAAGGAATGGGAAGGAATTCGGCCATGGGCTTTTGAAGGAAGCATCCCGGCATTTGCCTGGAGTGATTTGGGAAACCATGGAAAACCCTAATCTGGATGCCCGGACGGGGATTCGAACCGCCGTCCTCCCGAATGCGAGGCCAGAACGCTATCCGTTACACCACCACGCTCGGTCTCTCTCTTATTATCTTATATGGGTCTATTTCCACCATCTACTTTTGCCATTTACGAATTTTAATTTTTAATTTCTTCAGCATTATTGGTAAATCATTCATCACTCTCTTGGTAATTTATTCCAATCCGTGACATACCCACAAAAGTTTTTGTTTTTCACCCCCTTATTCATAAAATGGAGTGCCAGCTTGTGATCATGGTCATCTTTCCCCTTCCATGCCTTATTCCTAATTCTTCGACCAATATCCCTCCAAGCCCCAACACCGACATACCCCTTGTACATTCCCAGCACTCTCTTCACCCTCCTCCTGTCTTCCAATGACTCCCAACCCAGCTCCTTTATCATATCAGTTACTGATTGGGTCCTGGGCTAATTTGCACTAACAAATCTAACTGCTGTTCATTGCAGACACTCCAACTACTATATTTGATACTCAAAATGCGGGTTCTAAACCACACCGCCATATTGAAACAATGGTCTCACTGAAGTTTTGTAACGCAGCTTCCTAACTTCTCTGGTGGATACTCTCATCAACCTATCTAGTTAATGAAGGATTTTGTATCCTTTTCCTACCACCTGCCCAATGTGCTCTGCCCAGTTGAGTTTACTATGAAACGTTGCGTCAAGATATTTACATTTCAAGCGTTCAACCAGAAATTCTGTTCCCATTTTACAATCATAAAGAACGATTAATTTTTTATCTGTGTACCTGGTAAGTTGATTCAATATGGCATTTACCGGGGACAAACTTTTTAAGGCTTGAAATGAGTAAGACTATGGGTGCCGGATGGATTGAATATGGGTGCTTCCGGTGCCAAATGAAATTGTAGGCGTAGCGATGAGATATTTGTAACATGCAGCATTGGTCTTGGTGAAATACACTTTTACAGCTTTCTCTTCTCTTTTCCTTGAAAGCTGATTACATTTTTTTTTTTTTTTTACTTTACACCTCGTCGACGGCTAAAGTCATTAGAGGCGGGATGGGACTGGGGACAAGGAATGGGAAGGCATTCGGCCATGGCCTTTTTGAAGTAAGCATCCCGGCATTCACCTGGAGTGATTTGGGGAAACCATGGAAAACCCAAATTTGGATACCCGGATGGGGATTCGAACCCGCGTCCTCCCGAATGCGAGGCCAGAACGAGCTGATTACAGTTGCTCCACAAGGTTTGGGTAATATACTACTATGTGTAGTTCTTCGATTTTCAGGATCTCTACAAGCTCACAGTACAGGCACTATCATTGTTTTGCAGAAAGACCAGCCCAGACCTTATTCCGAAGGTTATTGCTGCAAATGCGTTGTCTGTAGTTATGATATGTTGGTAACCTGATGGGACTACATCTCAACCAAAGTTGCAAATCGTTCAACAAACTCTACCAGACGGGCTTCAAGGAGGTTGAGTGCTCCTTAGACATTGCCGCCTCGTTGTGCTTTTAACTGTTGTATAATGTTTCTGCTCCTAATGGACGGAAACCTTTGTCATGTCCATGTACACCAGGGGTGGCCAACCCAAATGATCTTGCGGGCCACTTTGGAAATGCGTCCTAACTCCGCGGGCCGCATATAAAATTATATATTGTATATTATATTAGATGTTCCGAGACGCGCGCGCATTATGAGTTGGCAGAACATAACATAATTATTTCGCGAACTGATAACTGTAAACTCATAAATAAAACAGGCAATATCTGTCATATATTCGCAAAAATATTGTTTTAAAATCAAAGTATTTTTTTTCTCATAATTTAGACAGTTAATTTTGAAATATATGGATACACAAATAATGTATTTTTTGAATACATCGGTTTTCGCTACATTGGCCATTATAAGCTAAATATAATTTGAAAAAGTGTGATGAATCACGCAGGGCAGAAAAATCTTCAAGGCGGCCGCGGGTTGGCCAACCATGCTCTAAACCGAGTACGATGTTATTTCTATTAATTTTCATGACTGAAATAAGCTGCTCACATTTATACGTGCTTCCGAATGTGCAAATTATTTTTCGTTTGAAAACTCTCAGCTGTGGGTATTTTTCTTCGGAAAGGTATGTTCTGTATCTGAAATTTCTGAATCTCTCGCGGGCCGGATTGAAGCTGGTGGAGGGTCGGATACCACACGGTAAGAATGCGATCTGCTGGTAGGCTACTTTTTAATTGAGCTGCAATGTACTTTTAGTGACGTTTCTTGTTTGTTCAGTGTCTAATGGCTGCTCGATTTTCTTTCTTTTGTTTATGTCAGATTAGAAGTCCACCTAATATGCATTAAGCTCCTGTAACAGAATAAATGTTCGTCCGGAGATGTTTAAATTTTGTATAATACTCTACAAAATACTACTGAATTAAAAGCAGTTTTAAGATTTCATTTTCTTGTTGAGGTCACGAACTAGTTGGAGAAGTCTCTTATTTTTATCACGGATGGTTGTAATGTTGCAGTGTGCGTCAAAGACCTGAAAGAAAGTACTGAATTGAGGAGTGACAACAACAAGTAATCAATACGAGTAACTGGGAAATTATTGGCTTATTGTCTTTGGGCCCCTCTTTCTTTTAGCTCTTATTGGCTGCAGCGTAAGGACGTATGTGTAGGACTCCATCAACAAGCGCAAGATTTGATGCGGATACCCGCTGTCGAGACATGCAGTGCTAAATATGCACAGGCTACAGTTTATATTACAGTCATAAAATAAGTGCATATGTAACTAGTCATGGCAATAAATAATTACAGTCTTGGCAAATCGTCACTAAACAAGAAGATTTAAAAAGCTAAAAAAAAAACCTATAAAAATTAGATGGCACGAAGTATTAAGATATATGAAGTACGTGTAAATAATACACGGCTATTTAAGGGAAAATTAAGTAGATCTTAGCAAGGCAGTCCTTCCAGTCTGTATTTTTGGTTTTATTAATTATTTGGGCTGCCTGAAATTTGTATTTTTATAGATCCATCCCTAATTCGTTAAAAATTAGTTACGAAAGACGATATCGCTTCTAATCATCAACTAAGACGAATTTTAAATTCACCTCCCGTATTATTCGAAATGATACTTTAATCTGTCAATACCATTTGGATGAACTATGTACAGGGTCCGGCAATAAAACCTCCCTCATTTTAATGTGTTGTCACATAAAAACTAAATATGATAGAGAATAATTACTTCAATTTATGAAAAATACATACTTTGCCATTTTTAATTATTTGGTTTTAAAAATTATATCTGCCCTCCATTGTTGACACATTGACAAAGTCTATCCAGAAAGTTCTCCATACATTTTCGCGTCATTTCTCTTGGAATGGCTGCCAATTCTTGGGTAATGGCCTCTTTAAGTGCTTGCAGTGTTGTGGGACGATGTTTGTACACTATAGGCTTTAAGTGTCCCCAAATATTGGTGAATGTTGCATAGACACGCTCACACGAGCCAAATTTTCCGGCGTTGTTGCAGTCCGAGGACGGCCTGTAGGTTTTTTTTTTTTAGTGCTGAACCTGTCTTTCGAAAGTTTGACACCCACAATTGAATAGTTTTTCTATCCGGGACACGATCATGTAGGCCAAGTTCGAATCGTCTCCGAAAATCTGAGAACAACTGTTACGAATAAATTCGTCCACAACAAACGCACGATGCTCACCAAGCCATGACATGGCACACACTAAAGATGGCAGATACACCTCTTTAAAACAAAACACATTCCACATCAGTATCCTCACTACAACCCGCACGCCGGCTACGTGAAATGTGGGAGGTTTTATTGCCGAACCCTGTATATGTATGCCGCAGGTAATGTAGCGGGTAGTGGATAAGGAAGGCGTTTCTGCACGATAACTGTCAAGTTATGTTTGCAAATTAATAACATATATATTATTTCTGTAAGGTCTTTATTTTAGTAACGAGTCATCTTTCTCCCTTTATACAGGGTCTTTCAAAAAGGACTTTACAACTTTGAAAATTCAAATAAATTTTATGAAACAAGGTACAGAGCTGGTTTTGGTGTTGTTTTAAAGGAAAACACTTCAAGTTTTGACTCGCGTAGTCCGCTAGTGCCTAATCACGCCGCAGAAGCGCTAGCGGCAGTTACGTTAAAGATGGCTGCCTTCACTGGACCCGAGCGTGCTAGCTGTGTGTTTTGGTTTGAAGAATCGAAGTCTGCGACAACAGTTCAGCGTAATTTTCGAACCAAGTACGCTAAAGATCCTCCTAGTAGGCCTACAATTTATGAGTGGCATAGATGTCGTTGAGCAAGTGAGAAAAAGTTTAATCAACAGCCCTACGAAATCGACCCGGCGTGCACCTCGTGAGCTGCAAGTCCCACATACGACGGATTAGCGTGTGTTGAGAAAACGTTTGCACTTGAAACCATACCGATATTCGCTTTTACAAGCAATTAAAGATACTGATAAGATTGCACGTAGGAACTTCTGTGTGGATATCTTAAATCGAGTGGATGATGATGAACATTTCTTGGACAACATAATCTTTTCTGACGAGTCAACTTTTCACTTAAGTGGCAAGGTTAACGCACATAACTGTAGGATTTGGGGCAGTGAAAATCAACATGTTCGTGATAGCCCTAAAGTGAACGTTTTTTGTGCGTTGAGCAAGAGGAAAATGTACGGCCCCATTTTTTCCGAGAGAGAACCAACAACGGGATAGTGTACCTTGATATGTTGCAACAATTTTTGATCGATGAGGATGACCGAGAGCGAAATGTTTTCTTTATGCAAGATGGCGCACCACCACACTATCTGACTAACGTCCGGGATTTTCTCAATGGCCGCTTTCCAGATCAATGGATTGGCCGTGATGCGCCAATTGCATGCCCCCCCCCCCCGTTCCCCAGACCTGACACCGCTAGATTTTTTCTTCTGGGGTTTCATAAAGGATATGGTGTACCTACCTCCTTTGCCGGCCACTCTACCTGAACTTAGAGCAAGAATTTACGCTGCTGCTGAGCAAGTTACACCTGAAATGCTAGTGCGAGTCTGGGAAGAAATCGACTACCGATGGGATGTCTGCAGAATAACCAACGGAAGCCACATAGAACATCTTTAGTTTAAGGTAAAAAAACTTGAAGTGCTTTCCTTTAAAACAACACCAAAACCAGCTCTGTACCTTGTTTCATAAAATTTATATGAATTTTCAAAGTTGTAAAGTCCTTTTTGAAACACCCTGTACTTAACCAGAAACAATAAAGGAGGTATCATATTAAAGATTAAGTTCTGTACTTTGATAACATCATGCTGTGTAATGTGAAGTACGCCAGAACGCATCCATGGTCCCCTGTACCCGGCAGGTTTGTCGGGCTAGGTTAAGGCGGCTACGACAGGGCGGAATGCTCAGCCAATAGAAACCCTGACATCAGGTCATTACGACCACACGAAATTATATTTTTTTAGGAGAAAGCTCAAAATCTTTGGCGTATAAATGAAGTTTCTAAGGTGTGCGCTGTGTATTTCGAGTCGCCTGCGTTGTCTCCTGCCTCGCCCAGACTCGGGGCCCGCGGAACCGATATGTCACGAGTGTTGCTACACACGACTGAAAAACTATCTCCCGGGAACGAGTCAGAGGTGATGTCGCAAGGTCGGAATGACGGACGGTGGCCGCTCTGTTGCACTCACGCGGCTGCGATAAATTTGACGAATGGGCCGGGATGTTTTGTGTGTTTGCGTAGGCGAGGCCTGCCCTGTCCCCCTGATTTAGAAGGCAGAGTCTATAGCGCGCCTCGCGAATAGCGGCCACAAGGTGAAAGACCGCGACCAGCGGCCTTTATCCGCGTCACAATAGGCTCACCAGAGCTCCCAGCTGATTTATGGAGTCTCGCTATGAGAACAACGGCGGGGCAACACCTCGTCTGTCTGTGCCGAAAAGCGGGCGCTTACCTGCGAATACGAAACACTCCCAGCCACTAAAGGCAACACCTCAACGCAGACCTGTGGGAGCGTGACTAAACTACGTGGCTCGGTCTAGGGGGAGGGGTTGGCTAGAAAGCTACGCTGGGCTACGTGACCCAAATCAACATGGATTCAGAAAAGGCCGATGCTGCGAAACACAACTTGCACGACTTGTGCCGTATGGGCAATCCCAGGTTGATATAATTCTATTAGATTTTTAAAAAAAGCTTTCGACACTGTGCCTCACACTAGCTTACTTAGGAAACTTCATGGTTACGGTATATCTAGACAAATATTGGACTGGGTTGCAGACTTTCTTAAGGGCAGAACACAGTGTGTAGTTGTCGACGGTGAGAGTTCATCACTTACCGAGGTGAGGTCCGGGGTTCCCCAGGGAAGCGTGATAGGGCCTCTGTTGTTTCTCATATACATTAATGATTTGTGTGACATAATAAGGGGGATGAAAAGATTATTTGCAGATGATGCTATTATTTATCGTGAAATCAAAACCCAGGAAGATTGCGCTTTGTTGCAAGACGATATTACGAAAATAATTGCTTGGTGTAAAGACTGGCAGTTGCAGTTACACGCTAAAAAGGGTGACACCAGTTTGCTCTGAATATACAATTAATGGTACTGTCCTTAGAACGGTAGATTCCGCTAAAATCGAGCGTGGTGGCGTAACGGTTAGCGTTCTGGCCTCGCATTCGGGAGGACGGCGGTTCGAAATTTGGGTTTTCCATGGTTTCCCCAAATCACTCCAGGTGAATGCCGGGATGCTTCCTTCAAAAAGTCCATGGCCGAATTCCTTCCCATTCTTTGCCCCCCCCCCAATCCCTTCCCGTCTCTAAAGACCTCGTTGTTAAGAGACGTAAAGAAGTTAAAAAAAAATCCGCTAAATACCTAGTGGTAACAATTCGTAATAATTTGTCGTCGAATGAGCATGTCGAGAATGTAATTGGGAAACCAAATCGTATGCTCCGATTTGTAGGTCGTAATTTAAAACAATGCACTCCGGAAGTTAAATCGTTTGCATTTAAGTCACTAGTGCGTCCTCACTTAGAATATTGTTGTTCTGTGTGGGTCCGTATAAAAATGGGTTAATGGAGGCATTAGAGAAGGTCCAAAGAAGAGCCGCCCGATTCGTGACAGGTATATATAGTTTGAGGGAAAGCGTAAGTGTGATGTTCAAGGAGCTAGGTTGGGAAGACCTGGAACACCGAAGGCGTTGCTCTCGACGGAAGCTAATTGAAAAATTCACGACTGACGTATTTCGTAATGACAGCAAACATATATTGCTACCAGCAACATTCGTATCTCGGAATGTCCGTGAAAATAAGATAAGAGAAATCAGGACCAGAAACGATTCTTTTCTGTATTCATTTTTTCCACGGGCGATTAGGAAATAGAATAGAAAG
>CM061914.1:167612401-167736289 GCA_031002005.1 Vandiemenella viatica | reverse complement strand
AATTTTATCGTCCGGAGGTGATTTACGTGTTCTTTTATGGACCAGACCAGACCATCCGTTCTGCACCATGAACACAGGCAATGATGGTATTATTTTTCCCCGCGCATTCACTAAATGCGGAAGTAATTTTCCACTTACTTCTCCGCTATGTGTGGTATCAAAGAAGTGGTCTACGCCTCTCTGGTAGCACTTACCGAAATTGCCTTCGGCTTCATTGAACAAAGTGACTGGTCGTCGTCGAACCTGCTTAAAAACACTGGACAGTGACAGTCCCGTATTTGGAAACATTCTCACCGATCCTGGGAAAAAATGTGTTGAAAGTTCACAAAAAAAATTGATGTATTAGTTTCTCATGAAGGCCGAGCGTTGTGAATGAAGAGTAATGTTCATTCATGACATTCGGGTGGACCCATATTTCCATGTTTTCCTGGAAACAGTCCAGGTGAAGCCAGGATTGTTAACCGAATTACTACACGTTCCTTTCCCACAATCATTACCGACCTCTAATCAAATGACATTGTCTTATTAGCAGAACAGACTGAGGATATTGAGAAGTTAGTGAATGACATGAACAAAATACTGAAGGAAGATTTTGAACTGTATATAAATCAAAGCAAAACAAAAGTGATGAAATGTAGCAGAAATGATACCAATACTAGTAGATTAAATATAAAAATAGGATCGGATGCATTGGAAAAGTGAATTCTGTTACTTGGGAAGCAAATTACAACCGATGGCCGAAGCAGGAATAGCACTAGCCAAAAGAACCTTCATGAAAAGAGAAATCTTTTAGTTTCTAACATTGATCTAGGAATTAGAAAGAACTTTTTAAAACTCTATGTGTGGAGTACAGCGCTTTCTGGTAACGAAACATGGACTTTGGGAATACCAGAAATAAATAAATTTGAAGCATTTGAAATGTGGTGCTACAGAAGACTGCTGAAAATTAAATGGACAGTATTAGGTTCTTCGGTGGTTTAATGACTTCTCGTCCTGTCAACGTTCACCATATTAGGTTCTTCGGTGGTTTAATTTATATATATATATTGATTAATTAAAAGTCCACCAAAGGTTTGTTGAAAATTTGTTTATTTGCTCAAAACGAAGTCAGCGATATTCACAAGCATAGATACAATACAGAGATGCACTTCTGAGCCGTCGCAAATAAAATCTCTGTGAACTCAACTTGAAAAACTAACTAGATGAATCTCTCTGTAAACTGAACGAAGTCAACTAACTGCTCTGTCCAGCCGATTTATATAGTCTCTATCGAAATTACGAGAATTCTTCAAAGGCATCCGCCCGATATTTCTCGAACATTAACAATCACTCAAACAATCAAACATATTAAAAACAATCGGAATTAATACAAAATTACTTAACAACATTACAAAATGATCAGAAATGGTAATTAGAGATACTTAAATACAAAATTATTTGCAGAAATCATCTCAAACTGTAGAAATTGTCCTGTAGACATCATAACTTGCATTAATACATGGAATTACAAACATTTAAGAAATTATCTTGCACCATTCGGTTCTTAAACATATTAAATGGACATTATATAAATTTCTTTCATAAAACAAAGTCTATATACACTGATTTACAAGAAATTACAAAACAAACATACCAGATCATATTCAAGCAAACTTTAACTCACTACAAATACTTCATACAGTACAACACTATTCAAAATTCAGGTATGAGGCTGTTACAACAGACAAAGTACGAAATGAACGAGTTTTGGTAATGATTGGCGGGGAAAGAAGTTTGCGGAAGAAGCTTACAGAATGAAAGCTGGTAGGTCATATTTTGAGACATGCTGGGTTGGTTATTTGTTAGTGGAGGGAACAGTCGAAGGTAAGAACTGTAGAGGAAGACAGAGATTAGAATATATGAAGCAGATAATTGAGGACTTGAGTTGTAAGGGATATGTAGAACCATTCGAATGACTGATGAGAGAAAAAAAAAATGGCCTGGACGTAGAAAAGTCGTAAAGCTTATTTAAAGTTAAAAAAACCTGTCGTGCTAATTCACAAATACCAAATTTTATTCTGTTGGTTATAATTTTAAGATTTTACGGTTCCTCGACGTTAAGATGATTAGAACCGGCAAAGGACTGCCTACAAGGAACGGGAAGGAATTCGGTCACGGCTTTCTGAGGAAACCGTTCCTGCATTCGCATGAAGTGATTTTGGGAAACCATATATATCTAAATAATTATGTCTGGACTGCGAACCGAACCCTCATCTTCCAGACTTACAGGTCCGAGTGTTTATTGCTCACCTACTAGCCCTGTCGGGCGGTTACTGGAATAATGACGTTAGCCAACTGAACGACCACCACTATGCTTTATGCATACTATCTTAAACCGTAACGCAGCTCTGTCGGTAGAGATTCTATCTACGGCTTCTTTGAAATCTCTCTGGGAAGATGGAAACGGCCGGATCTTGGCGCTGACCACTTCACCTACCCTCTTATGCCGCAGTTTCGTGAAGAGGATCACGGAGCTCTACCTCCACAAATCCGTTCAATGCTCCATGTGGGAAGTGGTGAGAACAACTACCTAACTGAAACTGTAAAATGTAAATCTCAACAACTGTTTTACTTTTTGATCATATGCTAATATCTTCTAATAATTCTTAAAAATAATAAACTGACTAGGGATCTGACGTACTTTTTTACATATTTGCCGGACGCTGTTTGTTATAGATGTTTAGTACTACCTTCGTTGGCTTCATACTGCGCAATTTGCAATTGCAGCTTTCTTTCAGTGTGTGTAAACCAGTAGGAGACAGTATTTAACTGCTTGTCACGACTTGTTTACAAGAGTAGTTGGCTAATCTTAGGTACAGGTTTTTGGCGGGTATTCCTGACGCCAGCAGATCAGGAAAGTTTCCTCGCAGTCTCTTCTGTAACACTGTCATTTCTGTTTAGACGATCTAAACAGATTGGAAACTGAAATGCTCCCACGTTTTTCCTGCATAATAATCCTTCCGAAAATGTAATGAGTACAGAGTTCGCAAAACTATTTTAGTCGAATCCATATCACAGCTATATTCTTTTGGCAAACTTTATGCAGACTAGTGAGTAAACGGAGAAGACGAGGTGACAAATGTCCGTTCAGCCATCCAGATTTTAGTTTTTCATGGTTTCCCAAAATCATTCCAGGCGAACGCCGTGATGGTTCCTTCAAATGGCCATGGACGAATTCCGTTCCTTGCGTCCAGTCGTCTCCCGCCTCTAATCACCTCGACGTCGACGAAGCGTAAAGTCCGAATTAAACAAAATAACAGAAACAAATTTATTTTATTAATTCCACGTCATGGTTGTGAGTACGATTTATTGCTTGTGGTGTGTCATCAGCATTTTCTGTTGCTCTGTTTCAAATATTATTTGCAGTTTAAAATACTTCCGTTATGTGATGCTAGCAATGAAAGAACTTTACCCAACAGTAAGCATCAGTCATCATCACTTGCCAGCTCAATCAATTAAAGATTTGACCTCGTATAATCATAACTTCAGGTAGAACTTGGGCAGTCTTCTCCAGATCCAACGATTTTTGGGGATCCTCTGCTATTTAATTCCAACAACCCTGCATATGTTCTTGTCCCATTTGTCTAGTGGTCTTCCTCTTTAACTCGTGGATAGAAATAAAAAATGAGTAAGTATTTTTAGAAGTTTTTTTTCTGTGGAAAATATTTAGAATGATGATGAGGTCTGGTTGGTTATTAGGAGCAGAATTTAGTTTATAGAAGGGAAAAGGCGATCATTATCATAACGGGTCAAAAGGGAGTGGGAAAATTTTCATTTGTAAGTGAAAAAGACTGGAATAAATGATGAATGATATATCATACAACTTACCACAAACAATTTAATTCGAAAATTCGTAAAATGCGAAAGTAGATGTGTAGGAAAATTGTTCTCGGTGCATATGCAGCATAACAATTAATAATATAACATTAATGCTAATGCTGGCTGCTGAATATTACATTGTCAAGAACTCTCACACTTATCGAAGAAAGTAGTTAAATTCTTACAGTTTTTAGTCTGTACAAATCGTTATTTTCGAATCTGGTTTCCAGCTGTTTGTAATAGTCTTGGTGTAATTCTTTTCCCTTTGCTGATTCGTGCTCTGACATTGTCTAGGCAGTTAGCAACTGTTACCACAAATAACACCTGTGTGCAGCTGAATGTCCTTGCCTTGGAGATGTCCCCTAGATAATGGGAAGCCGGTGGCTGATAAGAAGGGCACACAACAAACACACACGGCCATTACCCTGCCCCTCAATGGAACCAGCTGATAAGGAGGGTACACAGTATACAATTAGCGAACACATAGCCTCCGCTCAATGAAACCAACTTCACCAGTTCACAAATTGGAAATGAGAGACGATTCATCTGCGATTCGAGCACTCGTTTAGGTTGTCTAGTAGATTTTCAACGGCGGTGTGATTGTAGCTGGTACAGTAGCACTGACAAGAACCGGGAAATGAGTTCGTCATAGCCTTAGCAAGAACTATCCCCACGTTCGACTGGAGTGATTTGGGAATATCGTAATAAACAGAAATCTTTAAGGCTGGGCCGTGATTGAAACCAGAGAGTTTAGATTGCCAGCCCGAATGTTGCTACTCACCGGTCGATCTCCATTTTTTATAACACTGAATTTGTAAGATGAGCAGTGAAGGTAGATCATGGCGTTTAGTGGACCTAAGGTTCAAATCGCAAAAATTTCGGCTTTCCACGCAGTCGCGAACCTTCGGTGAATTTGTCTCGTTACTTGCTTAGGGGGCATCCATTAATTACATGAGGTGAAATAGGGGGGGTAGGGGTCCAGCGAAATCTCACGAAACTTTACCAAGGGAGAGAGGGGGAGCTCATCGGAAATCTCAAGTGAGGTTTTGAAATTCTTGTAGAATGGTAGGAAAAAATGTCTACAAATGACGCGAAAGTCGATTTTTAGGGGGCTTAAAACACCGACTTTAGGAGGGTATAACCGCCCTTGGGAGCATGAGGTCCATTCGTAGGGGGGGGTGGGCGTCCAACCAAATCTCACGAAGTCTCACCAGAAGGGGGGACGGTCCAGAATTCCGGAAAAACACCTCACGTTATTAATGGACGCCCCCTTAGAACAGTCGCCGCCAGAAGCCCATTGAGTGCTAGTTTTAATAGTCCGTTTATTTCTAACAGGCGGGTCAAGGTCACTCATCGTCTTATTATCTCCGCTGCGCTTAAGCCAGTCTTCAACTGGAACCGAATTCGTCCAACTAATCCAAAGACAGGTAAGGGTGGTATCCATTAATTACGTGAACGCAAAATAAGGGGGAAGAGGTACAGCTAAATCTCATCAAATCTTATTTAAAGGGAGAGGAGTCAGCAAAAATCTCACTTTTTAGATCATTTTTCTCTTCTTATATCATAAAAAAAATGTGGTGCTTAGAAGATATCAGTATTAACGCTTAGGTATTTAGTGACATGAATCAAAGTACATGAACATTTCAAATAAGTTTAAATATTTAAAAATTATAATTTCAAGTGAGGGAGAGGGGCCTCACCACATCTTACCAAATCTCACTAACCATGGAGGAGGAGGGAGGGGTGGCCAAACACCACACGTAATTAATGAACGCCCCCTATCGACGTTATTAAGCGTCCACTAGACACGATCTTCTCGGTTGTATACGGCCGAATACGGCTGAGTGACGAATCGCACTGAAATGGGATTAGTCGGACATATTCCGCAGCATGGTAAAAATATGTTGCTCTTATTTTCATCTTGATTAAATACTCATATATTGTTTATTATGGATATTGAGACACTTGTAAATGACAATACACCACTGTGAAATATGTGATGTAAGAGATATCATCATCGCGACGTGCGGAGAAGACTTTGACCGATAGTTGCAGAGAAAATTGGAGTTGAAGGTAAGGGAAACAAACAAAACATCGTTAAAATCAATAATCATCCGTTGTTCCAAAGAATTGTAGATACAATTATCTGTAAAATGTGACTGGTAATTTGGTTCAATTTTGTAATTCAAGCTGATAATCCGAACTAATTAAGGTGTTTCGGTTTGTATAGATTTTATTTTGCATTTAAAATTACACACACACACACACACACATATATATACACATATATATATATATATATATATATATATATATAATATTTTTGCTGTCTTCAGTCTTTCGACTGGTTTGATGCAATCCTCCACCCTTTCCTATCCTGTGCTAACCTCTTCATTTCTACATACCCCTTACAGCCCACGTCATCAATTATCTGTTTCATATATTCTAATCTCTGTCTTCCTCTACAGTTCTTACCTTCGACTGTTCCCTCCACTAACAAGTTAACCAATCCCCCATGTCTCAAAATATGACCTACCAGCCTGTCTCTTCTTTCTGTAAGCTTCTTCCATAAACTTCTTTTCTCACCCATCATTTCCAAAACTCGTTCATTTCTTACTTTGTCTGTCCACTTAATTTTCAGCATTCTTCTGTAACACCACATTTCAAATGCTTCAATTTTCTTTCTTTCCGGTATTCCTAAAGTCCACGTTTCGCTACCATAAAGAGCTGTGCTCCACACAAAGAGTTTCAAAAAGTTCTTTCTAATTTCTAGATCAATATTTGAAACTAAAAGGTTTCTCTTTTTCATGAAAGCTCTTTTTGCTAGTGCTATTCTGCTTTGACATCATTCTTGCTTCGGCCATCGGTTGTAATTTTACTTCCCAAGTAACAGAATTCGCTTACTTCTCCTATTGCATCCGATCCTATTTTTATATTTAATCAACTGTGATTGGTATCATTTCTGCTACATTTCATCACTTTTGTCTTGCTTTGATTTATATTCAGTCCAAACTCTTCCTTCAGTATTTCGTTCATGCCATTCAGTAACTTCTCAATATCCTCAGCCCTCTCTGCTAACAAGACAATGTCATCAGCAAAACGTAGCATACTGATTTTTTCTCCCTGAAAACTTATGCCACATGGAAATTTTTCTTTGACTTTCTTCATTGCTGCCTCTACATACAAGTTGATATTAACGGGGATAGACTACAACCTTGTCTCACACCCTTTTTAACCGATGCATGTCTCTCGTGATTCTCTACTTTTATTACCGCCACTTGATTCTTATATAGTTTATAGAGTATTCTTCTATCTCGATACTTTAGACCTGACTTCTTTAAAATTTTGAACATCTTGTCCCACCTAACATTATCAAAAGCTTTTTCTAAATCAACAAATGCCATAAAAGTATCTTTGTTTTTCTTGATCCGCCCTTCAAGTATTAATCTTAAAGACAGAATTGCTTCCCTTGTACCGCGATTTTTCCTAAACCCAAACTGATCTTCACCTACTATCTCTTCTACTACCCTTTCCATCCTTCTGTATATTATTCTGGTCAGTAATTTTGAAGCATGTGATGTTAGACTAATGGTGCGATAATTTTCACATTTGTCGGCTTGTGCTTTCTTTGGAAGTGTGAACATGATATTTTTGTTAAAATCAGTTGGAATTTCTCCTGTTTCATAACTTTTGGATATCAGCTTGAATAATCTTTCGATTCCTTCCTCTCCTAGGGATTTAAGAAGTTCTGCAGGGATCTCATCAATTCCAACTGCCTTATTTGCTTTCAAGTCATTCAGAGCTTTATTAAATTCTGTCCTCAAAACAGGATCCCCTAAGTCATCAATGTCAACATCATCTTCCTTTTCCATTAAACTATTGTTCAAGTCATCCCCATCATAAAGTTTCTCAGTGTATTATTTCCATCGGTTAGTTCTATCTTCTGAGCTTAAAAGAGGTTTCCCATCGGCAGCTTTAATGTTCATACCTCTTTTCTTCATTTCTCCAAAATTCTGTTTGATCTTTCTGTAGGCAACATCTACTTTACCTACGGCCATTTCCTTTTCTACTTCTTCACACTTTTGTTCTAGCCATTTTTCTTTTGCTATTTTGCATTTCCTATTTATTTGATTTCTAAATTGCCTGTACTGCTCTCTTCCTGCTTCATCCTGAGCATTTTTGTACCTTCTCCTCTGATCCATCAGCTCCAAAATTTCTTCTGTGATCCAAGGTTTTCGGGCAGATTGTTCCCTAAAGCCTAATGTTTCTTTACCCGCTTTCATTATTTCGGTCTTTAATGCATTCCATTCGTCCTCGGTTGAGCTCCTTTCGGAGATACTTCTTAGACCTAAGTCTACCATTTCTGCATATCAAACATAAGGGATCGAAAATACTTTTAAACAAATTCCTAGAAGTACCTCAATGTCAGTGCTTATAAATGGGCGAAGTTAGTATTTTTATTGACCAATTTTTTATTGGTAAATTCATAAAAAAATTAAAAACCTTGGAAATATTTCCTGATGATGACTATATTTTGGTTTCCATCCTGCTGAAAGTTCGCGAATATTACTTCTGTTTATTCCTACACTAATTATACGATTATGCTCTTGAATATCACCCGACCGAGCGTGGTAGGTTAACACTCTGGCCTCGCATTCGGGAGGGCGCCGGTTCGAATGCCCGTCCGGGCAGCCAGATTTGGGTTTCCCGAAATCACTCCAGGCGAATGCCGGGATGCTTCCTTCAAAAGGCCATGGCGGAACCCGTTCTCGTTCATTGTCCCCAGTCCCATGCCGCCTCTAATGACCTAGACGTCGACGAGGCGTAAAGCCTTTAGTAAAAAAAAATGAACTTCACTCACCGTTAACATTACCCAAATATGCCTTAGACTAACGGGACGTTGAATGACGTGAGGTGTTTTTTTCTTAAATTTTGACCTCCCTCCCCCTTGGTGAGATTTGGTAAAACATGATGAGACCCCCCACCCACCTCCCTAATGTGTGATTTAATTAATTTCCTCCTTATCAACACCAAAAATAATTGCTGTTTCCGTGAGCTCATCATGCCTTTTAATACGGTCGTTGTAATATTCTAATTAACTACCCCAGGAAACATATCGAATGCGGGAAAGCTCTATTAACGCATAGACTTTTTAGTTAGTCCATCCAGATTTAGCGTGGAATGTCAACTGAAGCCTCCCGTACACCAAACGTGACGTCCCCACTACCTACTCTGTTCAGAAATGGTATGGCTTCCTTTGTAGTGGACCGACACTAGTCGGGTGTGAGATGGCAAGCCACGTGGCACGTTTCTGCCGTGTGAGACAGGCCATCACACATTCACACACGTCCACATTAGCCACGCTATGTCAAACGGTATCCCCATATTGTAGTGAACAGGGTCACTACATCAGGGTCACTCCATAGTTTCTGTTGTGAATGGCAAGAGTGGCTGGATGAGACAGGGTATGCCGCCTACTGACAGAATATTGAGGTGTGTTCTTTCTTTGCATGGCGGTCGAACGGCGGGGGTTGATGAATGGCTGAACACCTGATTGGCCGATGGAATGTCGCGCGCAAAATGGACAAAGGGTGCGCTGGCGGCAACTTCGCAAGACTCGGCAGCACCGGAGTCCAAGGCTCCATACGCAGCCCGCACCAAGTCAAGAAGTGAGCAAGACACGCCCACAGCAGCGGCAGTCGAGTTCTGGATCGCCACAGCAGCGTCAAATTCCTCTTCACCATCCAGCAACAAGACAGAAGAAGAAGTCGGAGCCTCAAAAGTTCGATAGAGCTCACACCAGTCACTCCTACACCTGCCAAGTTCCAGGACAGCGAGAAGACCGACTGGATGCCCTCATCGATCTACTCAAGAACCTCGTCAACCACCTGGCTTCAAAGGAAGACTTACGAAACACGCCGCGGCAGCCCTAAGGGCACCACAGCAAAAACGGATGACCATTTCTGAGATGGCAGATGCGCCGGCATTCCATCTTGTGAAGAAACATCATTTGAAGACGACAACTACAGCCAACATAAAGACATACCAACTGTGAAGATATGACCCGTCAAAACGACTTGGAGGCAATGTCCCAGGACAAATACTCCACAGTACTCCAGCTCAAAGGAGCTGTGAATAGGCTGAACGCGCGCGCGGAGAAGGACACTGAGCCACAGGTGGCGGAACAAGCAAGTCCTCTGTGCCACCTCTCAGTGGGTGCAGACCAGAAGCTGTATTATGAAGTGTAAAAGTTATGAGGCTAAGTGTGTTTTCAGCGGGAAGTAGTGCAGTGGTTGAACCTATGGTTTAACAAAGTTTACGGTTGCTCGGCGCAGCGGTTGAGCCTGTGGTTCGACAAAGGATACCGTGGCTTGGTGCACCTACGAACAACCTCCTACAGCACCAAGTGAGAAATTGATAAGGTGATTATATTTTACCACTGAAAATGTTTATGGATCAAGACTCCAGTAAACGTTCCTGGGTGAAGCAATTCACCAGATGAGAACTTCTCATGCCTATTAAAATTGTTTTTATTATTTGAGCTAGTCGGACAATTTGTATTGAGTATTAACAGCGTGTAAGCATAAGCATATAGTAGTCTCATGTAGGGTGGCGCCCATGGTATACAGTGTTGTTTTATATTTGATCATCATGTAAAAGAAAATAATTGTCAATTCTGTTTATAATCAAATGTATGTTTTATATGTTAAAATAAATGTTTGCTTTTATAACTAATTCTTTGTTCAGAGCGAATCTGTTCAGTTCCCTGCCAAGATGGAATGCTTAAAAGATATCAATACAAGAAATTTTGATCTAAAATTAAAATAATAAATTTTCGTTTGCTTTTTTTTTTTTTTTTTTTTTTTTTTTTGTAACAGTTTAACGTCCCTTTTTAACAACGTGGTCTTTAGAGACGGGAAAGGATGGGGGCAAGGAATGGGAAGGAATTCGGCCATGGCCTTTTGAAGGAAGCATCCCGGCATTCACCTGGAGTGATTTGGGGAAACCATGGAAAACCCAAATCTGGATGCCCGGACGGGGATTCGAACCGCCGTCCTCCCGAATGCGAGGCCAGAACGCTATCCGTTACACCACCACGCTCGGTTTTTCGTTGCTATTTAAGCACAGAGACGGTCGGATCGCCACAATATGGCATAGTGTGGACGCGCCTTTGCACAGCAAGTTGTGCCAGAGGTGAAGGATGGGTTAAGGGCCTTTGGAAAGCTCTGCCGAGAGATTCAAACCGTGGACTGTTCGTTTAGAAACACACTTTACCGAATCAAAACAAGGCGACTGAGCGAGATGGCAGATAGCCTCGTGCCTCCCTCCCGCAGAGCCTCACAAAGAGGAACTCAGTCCGGAGAGGTTCGCGGTAAATCTGCCCGCAGTGATGTTTGTAGCCTCATAACGCGCGTACATTACGAGACTCGGGCCAGCGGGTTTGATATCCCGTGATGTTTATCTCGGACTGAAACCGAGCCATATCCCGCAGTCCTGCTTAGGTCCGGGCGTTAAACGTCCTGCACCAGGCTCGAGGTAAATCAGAAACGGTATCAGCCGGGAAGCAAGTCACGCAACGCTTACTCAGCTTGCGTATGAGCTGCCGTGCGGAATCATTTGCTTAATTAGGCCCTCTAACAATGATACGTGCATACCTGAACTGGCTGGCGGCTACAGGCTTCATCACCTACACTCCAAAAGATATAAACAACACGTCAAGGATAGAGAAATGTTGAGCCACTCTATTATGGACACAAATCACTGCAGCTAACCTCATTAATAATAATAATAATAAAAAGAATTAAAAAATATAGTACGTTCCCACAAAGGGGTTAATGGAGGCATTAGAGAAGGTCCAAAGAAGAGCCGCCCGATTCGTGACAGGTATATATAGTTCGAGGGAAAGCGTAAGTGCGATGTTGAAGGAGTTAGGTTGGGAAGACCTGGAACACGGAAGGCGTTGCTCTCGACGGAAGATAATTGAAAAATTCACGACTGATGTATTTCTGAATGACAGCCAGCAAATATTGCTACCAGCAACATTCATAACTCGGAATGGCCGCGAAGGTAAGATAAGAGAAATCAGGGCCATTACCGATTCATTTCTGTACCCTTTTTCCCACGAGCGATTAGGGAGTGGAATAGAAAGGATTTACCGGGCGAGTAAACTTAAAATCCGACAGTAGTAGCTTTCGATAAAGCACTCCAACCAACCTGATCTGGGTTTTCCATGGTTTTCCCGGATCACTCCAGGCGAATGCTTGGATGGTTCCTCACAATAGCCCATGGGCGCCTCCTGCCATATCTCGCATATCCCTTCCAAACCATCACCCTTTTCGATAGGTGCAATGCACCCTCCGCCACACACATTTAGTGAATCGCGGAGTAATAATAATAATAATAATAATAATAAAGGACACTGAAGATAAGTGTTCCGCACCGCATTCCCTTTCAAGACAGAAGCACTGTTATAATGGAAGTGATGTTGTCTCAAGTACACATTTACTTTCGTCGACATCGTGGTCATTAATGGCGTGTGAGCATGGGGTTAAGGCATTGGTCCACACGAACATACGAGTACGTACTCCATATATAAATCTGTAAGTGATGGTTTCCATGGAATTCATTTGTCCATGCATCACGCAATTTCTCCCAGAGCGATTTAGATGGAATTTTACAACTTGTAAACTTACGGTATAACTTAAAAACCGCGACACGTTTTATTGCCCTGCGTGAACAGTGGATGGAGCAATAAACCATTTCTGGCCTCGCATTCGGGAGGACGCCGGTTCGAATCCCCGTCAGGGCATCCAGATTTGGGTTTTCCATGGTTTCCTCAGATCACTCCAGGCGAATGCCGGGATGCTTCCTTCAAAAAGACCATGGCCGAATTCCTTCCCGTTCCTTGTCCCCCATCCTATCCCGCCTCTAATGACCACGCTGTCGACGAGGCGTAAAGCCCAAGCAAAAAAAATAAATAAAAAACGATAATCTATTCTGAAACTGAACACATAGGCAGCAAAGATTACACATCGTCAAAGAGATGAGCATTATGTTTTTAACATCAACAGATAGGCGCCAAAGATCACAATATATCAAACATGAAGACTCCAGTCACTGGAATTAACATTGTGGTTGGCCAAGTATTATTGGTTGTTTAATAACATGGCACCAGTAAAGGGAATCAAAATTATTGAAAACTAAATCAGCATGTCTCATGCTTCACGAAATTGTTGTTCTTTTTTTCTTTTATATCTGCCAAAAGTGATGTCCACGCTGATATACCTGCTGCGAAATGTTAATATCTAAACAAATATTGTAAAAAGTAATTCTATCTCTCTGTCTGTTTGTTATGTTTTCACGACTAAACGGCGAATCCATTCCTGATGATATTTGGCTAGAAAATACTACGTATCATTAGGAAGAACATAGGATACTGTTTTCGGGATAAATAACATATTTTGTGATGAGATTTTGAAAACTAAACGAACGGTGACAAACAGACGGATGGCGTGTGTGAGTCTCTGTAATGTTACATTAGTCACTCAGGCTTTGTTTCTCTCGCAGTCAGTTTGTGTTCATAAATTTAATGTACAGACACTACTTATTATCTCTGCTCCATGCTTTTTATATCCAATTCCACCAATAAAATTTTAAGTCAGCTGTTTTTGCGAAGTGATTTGGATAGAATTTTTACAGTTTGAAAGTTTAGGAACTAACATAAAAACTGCGTCATGTTTTATGAGACTACGTGAACGATGGACGGAGCAATAAGTGATAATCTGTTCGCAAACCATACACATACGTGCCAAAGATCACACAACATTATAGATAGACACCCTACTCTTTAGATTAATATTTTTATTGGTTATTGGTTAAAATTGTACTGTTAAAAGCAATTTCTTTTATCTTACAACTCTTTACCACGCAGGATTCACGGAGGTAGAGCCCCTCACTCCCGATTGACCTTGGCGCCAGAGATAACGGGTTCGGCACCACCCTCCGGTTAGTATTTTCTCCCCGCAGATTTTGTTGAATTACACAGACGGCTGGTTTTGAGTAGTAGTACTTTTGCAATAAAATATCTTTAGGTAGCAGGGGTTGGAGAAAAGGAAAAATAATCTCATTTTAATATAAGTCCATCAGAGACAAGAAAACGTAAGGAAAAAGACTTTAACGAAAGCATACAGTAGAAGTTTTCTGGGAGGTCGTAGACTAATTAATTTAATTTAATTGCAATGGAGCGCAGGCTCCGGTGGCAATTTCCCTACACACCCATCTTCCCCCTATCCTGCACCTACCTACATTTGCCCTCTACAAATGTTATCTTTAAATTCTTTCAAAGTTTTCGGTAAATTATTCATCATTTCTCTTGGTAACTCATTCCAATCCCTGACACCCTTACCTAAAAAAGAAGACTTCCCACACCCTTGTGCCTGAAATCGAGTGCCAGCTTGTGGTCATGGTCATCTTTTCCCTTCCATGCACTACTTTTCATACCTATTGCAATATCTTTCCATGCCTCATCGCCAGTATATGCCCTGTACACTCCCATGACCCTCCTCATCCTCCTCCTGTCTTGCAATGAATCCCATTCCAGCTCCTTTATCAGATCCGTCACTGATTGCATTCTGCGATAATTTCCAGAAACAAATCTAGCAGCCCTTTTTTGCACCCTCTCCAACTCCTGTATTTGATACGTAAAATGAGGGTCCCATACTACACTACCATATTCGAGCAATGGTCTGACCAAAGTTTTGTAACCCAATTCCTTGACTTCTCTCGTACATCCCCTCATCACTCTCTCCAACAAGTGCAGAAGTTTGAAACCTTTTCCTACCACCTGTCCTATGTGTCCTGCCCAGTTAAGTTTGTTATCAAAAGTAATTCCAAGGTATTTACATTGGCAATCTTTGGAAAAAAAAAAGAAGTTAGATTATCTTTTCGATAGGTGATCAGGGTGTTATTTTCTTCGTTGAACAGTTTGGAATTAATAATAAATGAATTTAAAGGAGACTTTAACGTTATTATACAGGGTGTTAAAAAAGTGTAAAATATTTTAGGAGGTGATAGTATGCTTCAGAATAAGACCAAAATGTCTGATAAACATCTACTCGCAAAACGCATACTTTCGGAGTTAGTAACAGGTACACAATGTGACGTCCGTCCACGACAATGCATGCCTCTGCCCTTCAGCGTAAGAAATCATGCAGTCTTTGAAAATGTCTTGGTTGGTCCTGTACGTGATAACACTGCAGACGTACAGGACCAACCAAGACAGCTTCAAAAAGTGCATGATTCCTTACGCTGAAGGGCTGAGGCATGCATTGTCGTGGACGGGTGTCACATTGCGCACCTGTTACTAACCCCGAAACTTTGCGTTTGCAAGCCGATGCTTATCAGACATTTTGGCCTTATTTTGATGCATAGTATCACCTCCTAAAATATTTATCATTTTTTAACACCCTGTATACTTGTTAAATTCTGAAGTAAATGAAATTAGACATTACTGTATTCGTGTCTCGACGTTCGAATCATAAATATTAATTCCAACGCGTAAACAGTATGTCTCGACATGGCGACCGTGGCAGGACTCGAAAGTGGAATCACACGGTACTCATTAGATAGCATGCTAAGTAGGCTTTGGGGCCGTTCAGGACGTTTTAGCTTTGATGAAAATCCTCGGCCTCGCCGGGAATCGAACCTTAGACGTTCCAGACGCAATCATGAGCTCTACCGCCTTAATTGCACGGACGCCCCGTAAAGATTAATTGAATTATTAAAAACCAAATTCATCGTCTCAAGCCGGTTCCACTTCTCAAAATTGTGTTCCCCTCCCTTCTTTTAAGTCTGCGAAATGCTGATTTCTGGTTTTGGCGGTTACTTGAATGAGAAGTCTGTCCTATTCTACATCTCATATTTGGGCGGTTATAAGTCATTAACTACGTTTAATTGAAACAAAATTGAGTATTCAGCTGTCGTGAGTTCGAGAGGAGGGTGGGCCTCTCGACCATAACACGCTCTTACCCCAATTGTTGTGGAAATGCTAATAATGTCCGTAATTCGTCAGAGGCTGTCTGGTAAATGTCGACGGCTACTTAATCCCCCGTGTTCCGTTCTTTGTTGATCCACCTCATATCCTGCTCGGTGAGTCACGAGGCGCGGGTGTGCGGGTCGCGTTACAGCGCAAACAACTGCCGGCAGCCGCGGCATTTAATCAGTGCCTTCCGCGTTGATGGGTCGAGTCTCCTGCTTCGCAGCAAGATTAATCTCCGGGCGGCATTTTTCTGGCCGTCTCTAATTAATACCCGCCAGTTAACGTCGCCGAGGGCAAAATAAACGACGGCAACAATGAGCAGACGGATGTGGTAGCGCTGATTAATCGCGCCGTGGTCACGTGTGGCCGCTGACGCACCAATCAATGACGAGCGCCCCACCCGCGCCCATCAGTCTGCGCGGCCGGCCGATGAAGACAACACCAGCGACTATTGACAGCGCCTACCCACGTGCACGGCGACACAAAACGAAGACCGATTTGGCAGCTAACACGAGCCTCTACTGTGTCGTAACGGAGATTGATGGCACGCATTTCTTTCTTTGCAACCGAAGTATTTCTCATGTCATCGACCGTAAAGATTTCTTAGAACTTTCTTGATGTAGCAGATATATCTGGGAAGTATTCAGGGCCGTAGCTATCGGAGGGCCCTGCACTGAGGCCTCCAAGCTCAGGGGGCCTCTCAAGAACGGCTCAGGGGCCCCCTCAAGCACAGCTCAGGGGACCCCTCAAGCACAGCTCAGGGGGCCTCTCAAGAACGGCTCAGGGGGTACCCTCAACCACAGCTCAGGGGGTACCCTCAAGCATAGCTCAGGAGGCCTCTCAAGAACGGCTCAGAGGGTTTCCTCAACCACAGCTCAGGGGGCCCCTCAAGCACAGCTCTCGGTGCCTCTCAAGAACGATTCAGGGAGTACCCTCAAGCACAACTCAGGGGGCCCCTCAAGCACAGCTCAGGGGGCCTCTGAAGAACGGCTCAGGGGGTACCCTCAACCACAGCTCAGGGGGCCCCTCAAGCACAGCTCTCGGTGCCTCTCAAGAACGATTCAGGGAGTACCCTCAAGCACAACTCAGGGGGCCCCTCAAGCACAGCTCAGGGGGCCTCTCAAGAATGGCTCAGGGGGTACCCTCAACCACAGCTCAGGGGGCACCTCAAGCACAGCTCAGGGGGGCTCTCAAGAACGGCTCAGGAGGTACCCTCAAGCACAACTCGGGGGCCCCTCAAGCACAGCTCAGGGGGGCTCTCAAGAACGGCTCAGGGGGTACCCTCAAGCACAGTACAGGGGACCCCTCCAGCACAGCTCAGGGGGCCTCTCAAGAATAGCTCAGGGGGTACCCTCAAGCAAAGCTCAGGGGGCCCCTAAAGCACAGCTCAGGAGGCCTCTCAAGAACCGCTCAGGGGGTACCCTCAAGCACAGCACAGGGGGCCAACCAAGCATAGCTCAGGGGACCCCTCAAACACAGCTCAGGGGGTCCCTCAAGCATAGCTCAGGGGACCCCTCAAGCACAGCTCAGGGGGCCCCTCAAGCACGGAACAGGGGATCCCTCAAGCACAGCTCAGGGGGCCCCTCAAGCACGGAACAGGGGGCCCCTCAAGCACAGCTCAGGGAGGCCCGTAAAGCTCAGGGAGGCCCGTAAAGCTCAGGGAGCCCCTACCAACAAACCTCACAAGAATGAGTAGAACTAAAAAAAAAAAAAAGATCGCCATCTGGCCTGAGGGCCCAAAATATTTTTTTGCACCTTGTTGACTTAGATACGCCACTGGAAGTATTGGTTAAATTTTGGACTACAGTGCTAGCTTTACTTTGTGGACACACGTCTACAACAATTCTACTGTCACCAGCGCTTCTCTGTTTCCGTTTTCTACTACTAGGGCGAATCAAAAAGTAAGTTACACTTCCAAGCAATGGCCATTTATGAAACCATATACACATTGGCAACATGGCTATGACAACATACAATGTAAGTTCACTTTCCCACATAGTCCCCAAGAGACTGTAAACATTTCTCGGAACGGTCAACCAACTTTTCGACTCAGGATGCGAAGGAATCACCTCCAGCGCTATGTAACCACCTGGAGACAACTGCTTTCACATCCTCATCGTTTCGGAATCGTCGTCCATCGAGATCCTTTTCTCTCAGCCTTCTGGTGATTTCTACTTTATAGCAAGGTGTAAATCTGTTACTGTGTTTTAGGTATGATCATAGGTCTAGTGTTGTAGCGAATTATTATTGTTTACTCTTTAAATAATATCCCAGCACCTAATCTGGATCGTTATTTCCATTATTACGGATCTGTATAGGATTATATTGTAATTAATGAAGATTTCCTATAAAATACTAGCTGATATCCGTAACTTTGTACGCGTGGGATTAGAATTTTATTGCTAGAACTAGATATAGAAAGCTGTAAATTACGAATTTTTTGTTTAAAAGCAGGGAGTTGGGATAATATAACGGGAAAGTCATCACCACACCATTGAACCTGTCTCATGAAGAGAACCAATTTTCAGCATGTTTAAAAACAGCAACAAACGAAGTCGGTGGGTGGAGGGGGGGGGGGGGGAGGAGGGTTAACTGTGGGGCTACCACAGTTCCACCGTCAGCTTTTTGTTTGTGGTTAAAAATTATGTCACTTTCTGGAAACATCTTATGTCAACACCGCATTGTACACAACGCTTTCGGTTTTGCAGTCCTTTTACGCCTGTGAGGCATATCAAAAATGAAGGCGAGATGTATAGATACAAAAAAAAAACTTTTACGTAAACACAAAATAATAGTCTGGTGCAGCGCAAATCTACATATATAGTATAATTATAATAAAGTTATAAACAGAACATACACATTCTGGCAGCGACAGAAACAAAGAATGAATGACCGACATAACGTTATATAGAGACACACGAGGTTAGTTTTTACATTTCATGACGAAATATGTTATTTCACCGCAAAATGTATCATATGTCCTTGCCAATGATACACAGTATTTTCTTGTCTCTATTTTTTTTTTTTTTTTTTTATCAAGATCGATTTAGTTGTTTAGTCGTAAAAATATAAAAATAGACTGAGTTGCTTTCGCATTTTTAATATTAGTGTAGATTACTGCAGGATAATTGATTTCATATGAATCCTGTAACTTCCATCGGAACTATTTATACTGTTGTTACTACCACAACTACCTTTACCATTACTAATATTATCACCACCAGAGGAAGAGTGGCTCGAAGACTGATAATAAAATCCTTAATATTCATCACGTTGTTGGAAAATGAACTTGAGAATGTAATAGTGTGTCATTTGGAGACAGCAGCAAGATATATATTTAAAAAAAATTACTCATCATCAGAGGTATTAAAGATCTAGTCTCCGACATAAGTTAATCAGGCTCGTACTTTCTAACTTCCGAGAGATTGAAAAATAAAAGCATTTAACAAAGGCGCGGTGTTTTATTCCGCCGTCCAATGAGAACTGTGCTACCCTTGTGTAAAGTTGCAGTGTTTTTACAATGTTGTGTGTTGCGTTGCGTGCAGACGACTGCTACCGGTATTGCCCGTAGCGCCGCGCCGGCTGGTAGACGAAGCTGTCGGAAGGCGGCAAATTAATGACTGTGTGAACGGCAGGTGGTTGACGCGGTCTGGCGCCATGGGGGGGGGGGGGGTTCTGCCCGGGGGTATGGGTCACGACTGGCAGGCCCCAACGACCTTCAGTATCCACCTTGTCTCAGTTTCCCCGGGAGAGATCAAACAGTTCAAATATTCACAGAAAGTCCTTCTAGAGTCCCGATTATTTTTTCTGCACGGTTTATCACAATAATCTACGTATCCGAGTGTTGGCATTACTCTCAATTTACGGTCAAAAACATTAATCTTATTACTAAACTTATCATACAGAACAGACACTATACTGCTTACAGACACATGGTAACAATTATCTGTTTTTTTTTTTTTTTATCTTCAGTCTTTCGACTGGTTTGATGCAATCCTCCATCCCTTCCAATCTTGTGCTAACCTCTTCATCTCTACATACCCCTTACAACCCTACCTCCTCAATTATCTGCTTCATATATTCTATACAGTTTTTACCTTCAACTTGTAATGTCCTACAGAACACGTCGGCTCACTGGCGCGGAGGTATGCTGCCCGATACTGTGTGTATCTGAGGGCCAGTCGATGATAGAAGGCAGACGCCTGTCCCCAGAGACATGTTTGGTTTGGCGCAGGGGCGCGGGACACAGACCGCCCTCTCTTCTCGCGATATTTTTGTTTTTTCTGGAGGGCTTGCCGTATGTGGTACAGTGTGTGGGACAGCCAGAGGATGGAGGGGATGGCATCTACTCCTCGGAAGTGTTTCTTTTGCTATGTTCTATGTCGTCGGGAGGCGGAGAACGTTGCTGGACGCCCGAGAGCAAGGTTGTGGGCAGTGGCTGCTGCTACAAGTGATAAACGGAGGTAGCTGTGTGTATCAGCCGCCTACGCCGACGCCGCCGACGCCGCCGCCGCCGACCAGTGTCCTGCCGGGTAATGTGTACCGCCTGCTGATATAGAGACTTACTGCAACATCTCAAAACCCTGGAAACTGCCCTGAGTGACTCATGCCAGAATTAAAGAGCTATTAGCCTGGGTGCCTATCATATGTTTGCCATACATTTGTGATCTTGAGATGACAACAATTTTGTCTTAATGAATAAATTCATTTTCTTTTACTGTGAACCCATTTCTTTTGTGTGATCCCCTGAGAATTGTCATGTAAGAGCCCATTATAAATATTATTGAATTAAAATAAATTAACTTTGCTACTTTTGCGAGCTGGCACCATACAAGGTGTTTCAAGTCAAAACTAATACCCCGGCCAACGAGCTATTATAACATGGCGCGCCAACCTGTGGCCTGACTGTTTGAGATGTTGCAAACGTTTCGTTTTAGCGAGTAGAACTCTCTATGTGTTTTTCAGCATTTTTGCGGTGTGGCAGTGATAGCAGAGGTCCAGCATATACTATGTATAATGATAAAATTGAGTATATGTAATATTTGTTATTTGTAACAGCAGAGGACTCCTGTGGGCATCCCGAGCAAGGTGATTATCTGTTCACGTGTGTGATCACGTGGGTGATATTGAACAGCTGTTTGTTTATGTTTCATGGGTTGTTGATGTATATGAAAAAAATACGACGTTGCATAAATTGTTGGTCAATGGTGGAGGAAGATGTAAAGTAATGGTCTTTGGTTATGTTTGAGTTGTCCTTTTGTTTGTAATTGTTTGTTGGTTTTGATGGTTATTCTGTTGTGGGAAAATGTTTGGAGACTAGGGAGGTAAGATTTCACAGCATCTCAGCGTCGGAAAATTATGCTTGTTTTTGCCTGTCTTCTGTGACGAGTATGGTTTTTTATAAACTTTTCTTGCTTGTCGTGCTTTTAGAATGCCCCCTATGCTCTGCACAATTGAGTTTTGTGCGTTTTAGCGTTCATTCCATCAATAATTGTGCGTTTGAGAATTTGTGGATGCTTCCCGTGGAGGTACCGGTATAAATATTGAATTGTGGGAGGAGAAGTGTGGTAAATATTTGTTTTACGAAGTTTCTAAAATTTTGGGTGCTTTTGAGTGGATGAAACTGAGGTCCGGAAAATCTACCGGGATGGCACAAAGTCACAGTCCGTCAGAGCCAAAGGAGCAGGATTTCGCGATGGAAGAAAATCGCGGCCAGTTAATTGATAGCGCCGTGGTTGGAAATGTTGATCGAAGCATTCAGGAGACGGCCACTGGGGAAGGCACTGCTAGTTATCTTCCGATTTCAGAAACTAACGATCATTTCGTGCCGCTGTCGCAAAACCAGACTAGCGAAATTATGATGCCTCAGAATATCTTGCAGTTTATGCAACAGCTGATGGGGCCCATTAACGAAAGGTTAACATCCCTAACTGAAAGTTTGAGCTTGGTTAGTGAACAACAGAGAAACACGAATGAACAACATAGGAAAACCAATGAACAATTGTCGGCGCTCAGGGAGGAATTGACGGTCGCGATGGAAAAAAGGGTAGGCGAAATTAAGGAGTCTGTGCAATCGCTGGAAATGGCGCCGGACACGTTAAGCAGTGCTGTTGACCGCACCAAGGAGCAAGTGTTGGACGCGCAGAGACGCGTATCGGAAGTAACCGAAGAAACGAAAACACGGACGAACTTGCTAGAAACGCGTGTCGTGGAAATTGAGAGGAGCCACAGTGCGGATTTGACCCAACTCGGAGAAGAGATGAGTCAAATTCGCGTGAGCGTTGCAAAGCTGAAAACAGAGCGCGAAACGCATGAGAGCTTTTCGATGAAACAGACAAGTAAACAGCGGGACATCCATATAACGGCATGTTCGAAATCGGAAAGAACGGACAGACAGACCAAACCATCGAGAATGCCAACAGTCGGACATGAAAGACGAGACCTGCGATATTTGTGCATATTTGGACAGACGCAAACAAATGCCGAACATCTGTTCCAGGTAGAAGGCCTCAAGAGAGTGCCAGGCGGCGAGCGATGTTTTCCGAACGCATGCTACCCTCTGAGCAGGACGCTTTTTTGTGACTGTGTGAGCGAAACGCAGCTGGGGTGCGATTATGAGCTGTATGTGGGAGGTTTCGAAGAGAGAGATTGTTGCGGAGAACTGAGAGGCGAAATTAGTTCTAAATTCATGCACAGTCAATCAGTGTGCTTTGCTGAGAGGAAAGAATTTGCTGAGAATTTCCAAAGCACAAACGCCAGCGATAAGTATGAGTTTTGGATGTGCGTGGTACACGGAAGGCTCAAAACGGGAGCTAACTAGGCTTAGTCCCTACCCGAAAAAAAAGAGACTTGGTTTGGACCGCAGACATACCCAAGGATATGAAGTAGAGAATAATTATGGTAATAAATAAGTATAATGTTAGTGTCATATAGTGGATAGTTCGCAGAAGTGCGTAAAGTAAATTCTGGTAGCATCTGAGAGTTGCGAGAGGAGGGAATACTGTGGTTCCACCAAGTCAAACCAGCATCGTGTTTCTCAAGCGGGTATCTCGTTCCCTGACATCACTCCTTTGTTTTGAGTCTGTTAGCAAAGTAATTGTGCCGTTCGGAGGAGATAATACATGACAGGTGGGAGTACAGGGAAATGCAAATGCCAGATAGAGATTGTCGTTGAATACTGCATATTAGTGAAGGTATTCTTACTTGTGTCCAAGCGGAGTTACTTCTTCAGCATTTGAGATTTTTTAGACAAAATTGTGGTTTTGCAAGGTAGGGAATGAAGTTCGATTTTTAAGTGGAGGTATTTCTTTCGGCGCCAGACATGACGCGAGATTTAATTTAGATGAGGATGGCTGCGAGTTATACATTGTTAAAGTTTTCCCGTGCGATTTCTCCAAGAATAGTTTTTTTTCCTCTCGGTGTTAGATATGGCGCAAGGTATTTGATACGGCGACGAACTTCTTATGATTATGTACGCATTATTCAGAGCGAAAGCGAATTTTAAAGTGTCTTTTTACGATAGGTTAATGAGGCGGTTGATTTGGTAAAATACTAGTGGTTAACTTTCTTAGAGTAAGGGATATGGAATAGGTCGGTAAACCATGGCTTTCGAATTAGGAGCCGAAGCATAAGAGTGTGGGTTGTTTTGAAACTGGGAGTGTCAGCTGAGGCAGAGGGTGTCCTTGACTTCACCGGGGTGCAGAGACCTGGGCTCCATCTGGTTGGATGCAGGCGCCTTACCATCGGCGTGAAGGTGGCTGTTTGTTATGAAGTTGGTTCTGCTCTGCAGAGAAGCGTTGGGACTGTAAATTCTCTTAGTTGCAAGGAGTGTGTACGTATGAAGAGAATATGCCGTCACCTCATAGGCTTAGTTATTGTAAGATGAAGTTTGAAGATTTTAAGTTTTTTTATGGATATTGAAAGCTGTTTTTAAGGGTATAAGTACTCTATAAGAAAAATGGTCGTTTGGTTTAGGGTTCTCAATCATTCCTGGGTGGCCCTGATTCATTGATCACTTGTTTTCGGACACAATGGTTTTCTCTGTTTGTTTATAAGGGCATTGTGAACGATAAAGATTTGCCTTTATGTGATGGCTTTGTGATTTTTTTTTTTTAATCCTTCTGCATTTTTGCACTCTCATTTGTAATTTTGTTAACAGAGAGTACAGGAAGGATGATTTGTGAGGCCACAATCTGCTAGAATTATTTTTATTTTTTTTACCCACTGTGTGCGGGTATTTTATATGTATTGTATTTTTATGTAATATCTGTAACCATCAGAAAGGCTGGACAACGGCACAACGATGCAGTTTCTGAGACCATAGTTTCTTAGGATTAAGTATTTTTCTGAACACTGTGTGTTATTGTTTATCTGTAGCCATAAGATAGGCTGGACCCAACTGGTATCATTTACGCCATGTCCATTGTAATGAATGTCACAGAGAGAGTTTCATGCTCGTAGCGGAGCGCAGTGTAAGATCGAGCAGTCACTGCAGTGGTTGTTGACCAATGAGACAATACGCATGACTTTTCAGCAGAGGGAAGTTTCGAAATGGGTGGTTTTTATCAAGGTATTGTATGACTCGGGCAAACGATAGGTTGAAGAGACAGTTCTGGCTAAAGAGCGTGAGGATGAAATGTTTCGAGACAAAGTGAGAGGATAGGTCACATAGACTGAATGAAAAATTTGAACTTTAAATAGGAAAGTTCAAATTTTTGTGGAGGTGGCAGTTGAAGCTGTAATGTCCTACAGAACACGTCGGCTCACTGGCGCGGAGGTATGCTGCCCGATACTGTGTGTATCTGAGGGCCAGTCGATGATAGAAGGCAGACGCCTGTCCCCAGAGACATGTTTGGTTTGGCGCAGGGGCGCGGGACACAGACCGCCCTCTCTTCTCGCGATATTTTTGTTTTTTTTCTGGAGGGCTTGCCGTATGTGGTACAGTGTGTGGGACAGCCAGAGGATGGAGGGGATGGCATCTACTCCTCGGAAGTGTTTCTTTTGCTATGTTCTATGTCGTCGGGAGGCGGAGAACGTTGCTGGACGCCCGAGAGCAAGGTTGTGGGCAGTGGCTGCTGCTACAAGTGATAAACGGAGGTAGCTGTGTGTATCAGCCGCCTACGCCGACGCCGCCGACGCCGCCGCCGCCGACCAGTGTCCTGCCGGGTAATGTGTACCGCCTGCTGATATAGAGACTTACTGCAACATCTCAAAACCCTGGAAACTGCCCTGAGTGACTCATGCCAGAATTAAAGAGCTATTAGCCTGGGTGCCTATCATATGTTTGCCATACATTTGTGATCTTGAGATGACAACAATTTTGTCTTAATGAATAAATTCATTTTCTTTTACTGTGAACCCATTTCTTTTGTGTGATCCCCTGAGAATTGTCATGTAAGAGCCCATTATAAATATTATTGAATTAAAATAAATTAACTTTGCTACTTTTGCGAGCTGGCACCATACAAGGTGTTTTTCAAGTCAAAACTAATACCCCGGCCAACAGGAGATTATAAACTGTAGCCTCCACTAACGAATTTACCAATTCTTGATGTCTTAAAATGTGACACGCTATCCTGTCTCTTCATTCTGTAAGGCTCTTGCACAAACTTCTTTCTTCACCCATTATTTCCAAAACATGTTCATTTCGTACTTTATCTGTCCAGTTAATTTTCACCATCCTTCTGTAGCACCAAGTTTCAAATGCTTCTATTTTCCTTCTTTCTTTTATTCCTTCCCTACCATAAAGTGCTGTGTTTCAGACATTTTTAAAAATTCCATTCTGAATCCTAGATTGATATTTGCAACTAAACGATTTCTCTTTTTCAAGAATGTTCTCTACGCCAGTACTATTCTGCTTTAAACAGCATTCCTGCTTCGGCCATCAATTGTAATTTTACTTCCTAAATAACAAAATTCACTTACTTCTCCCATTGGATCTGATCATATTTCTATATTTAATCTAAAATTATTACTATCATTTCTGTTGCATTTCATCACTTCTGTCTTGCTTTCGTTTATATTTAGTCCAAAATCTTCTTCAGTATTTTTTTTCCATTTCATCCAGTAACTTGACAATATCATCAGCAAATAGTAGCATACTGATTTTTTTTTCTCCTTGAACACATATGCCACATTCATTTTTTTTACTTTCCTAATTACTACTTGTACATACAAGTTGAGTATTAACGGGGATAGACTACAATCCTGTCTCACACTCTTTTTACCTGAAGCGTGTCTCTCATGATCCTCTACTTTTATTACAGTTACTTGTTTCTCACACAAACACCGTAAGCGCAAAATGTCACTAGACGAACTAGCTCACATCGTATTTCTTGATTAGACTCAACAGATAAAAAAAAAATCTAACTTCTAAAAGAACAGCTGATATCAGAAAAACATGAAACATTGATATCAGAATGGTTGGATGTAAGTTATTCATTCGTATTTTTCAAAACGAAGAATCCCCTGCTTTGGATCACTGAATGCTTTTAGCTGCACATCGCCTTACCACCCCGCTGGTAGGTCGTCTAGGATTCGAATCTTTTCTTTTATTGATTATGGCTTTACGCCTTATCGACGTCGAAGTCATTAGAGGTGGGATAGTATTGGAGGCAAGGAACGGGAGGGAATTCTGCCATGACCTTTTGAAGGAACCATCCCTGCATTCGCCAGGAGTAATTTGTGGAAACCATGGAAGTCCCAAATCTGGCCGTACGGTGATTCGAACCAGCATCCTCCAGAATGCGAAGCAAGGACGTTGTCGCTCACTCAACTCGCTCGGTGATACGAATTAGCCGCCGACGGGACATAAGAAACCGATGGTGTTGCTGGAGATGTCCAGGAGAATAAAAAACAAAATGTCAATTATTTAGGTCAGTAACCTCCAACAGATCTGCTTTATATCAATGCTTGGCGACAGTAGAGTGAGATTCTTACTTGAAGTAACAACGTTTCGATCAGGCAATTTTCAGCAAAGTTTTTCCTCGTGATAGAAGCTACAAAGACAAAGCTTAAAATTTCGGATGTTACGATATGGTTCAAGATCTACGATTTAAGATTACGTAAATGAAAGTTTCAGCGAGTACTCTGGCTTGAAATCCATTCGTGTTTGTATGAACTCTCTACAGATTCTCTGTTCGGCGATCCAGATATATCGGTGTGTATGCTATGCGGGAATCAGTGCAAGTACATACGTTTATTTCGTCAGTAGCGTCGTATCTATTTTGGTGGCCTTTTTTTAAACTTATGGCTTTACGCCTCGTCGACGTCGAGGTCATTAGAGGCGGATGGGACCGGGGACAAGGAACGGGAAGAAATTCGGCCATGGCCTTTTGTAGGAAGCATCCCAGCATTCGCCTGGAGTGATTTGTGGAAACCATGGAAAATCCAAATATGGATGCCCGGACGGGGATTCGAACCGCCGTCCTCCCGGATGCGAGGCCAGAGCGTTAACCACTCACCCACCACGCTCGGTATCTTGGTGACTGCTTATTCACATTAATGGTGGAGCCTTCCCTTAGGTATAGCATGAAAACAGAGCGCTTGGCAATCTGAGCAGATCAAAAACACTTGGACGAAAAATTAACGTTACGCGGGTGGCTTCATGTCTAGTGGTGCGAAAAATCGAGCAGTCCTCGCAACCACAAAAACCGGTGTCCGGCCTTTCTCCGCCTCGGTGTTCTCTGGAAGCGGAGCCCGACTGGGCTATTCTTAATTGAAACTGGAAATGAACAACCGGGATGGATGGCAGGTAGTGAGTCCTAAAGATAACAATACATATGCTGAAACAGACCCAATCATCATCGACAAAAATGTCCATGGCCTGTTTTTTTTTTTTTTTTTTTTTTTTTTTTTTTTTTTTTTTTTTTTTGCACAAGCCTACCAATTTTCTTCTTTCTTCACACCACCTTGTTCTTCCGAACACACTCCTCTCAGCCATGCGTCCCTTGATCTTCCTCTGGGTCGTTTACCATGTATCTTCATTTCGTGGATTTTGCTCGTTATTCTCTGCTGCTAAATTATCTTCACATCTCCATACCATCTTAGAATATCCTCCTCTATCCTTTCCTGTAGAGGTTCCTCTTTTACTCCGTGCCTAATCATTTCACTTCTCATCCTGTCCATTCTCGTAACACCCATTTTACCTCTTGGATATTTCATTTCGTCTGCTTGTATCCTGTTAATGTCCCGCTTCTTCATGGTCCAGGTTATTTCTCTGAGGCGCATCCCTGTTCCATATCAGACTTCGGTGTTTCTTAAAAATGTCTCTTCCTGCCTCACTCTTCCGCTTATCTCTCCATCGTTACTTCCCCTTTCCTCTACGACACTTGCCAGGTACTTTAAACTGTTTACGTTCTTCAGCTGTTCTGGAGTCATCACAATCCCCCTGGTTACATGTTCTTCTTTCTGGTTGTTACTATGCACTCACTTTTCTTCTCATTAAGTTCGCGCACACCGTCTGCCCATACATTCAACTGCCTCTGAAGACCCTCTTCACAACTCCCTCAGATAACCAGGTCGTCTACAAAAGCCAACAGCTCCATGATACAGGCATAATGTTAGAGATTAAATAGTGCTCAATTTTGATTTACACGTCTCTTAGCTTTGTTGTTCAGTAAATACTTTTTCACTATGTCTGCTTTGGCATTATGCGAATTTTTAAGTTAACTTTTTTTACTGTTTGCGGTGAAATGTTGAATATCTCCCTCAAAAATGTTTACAGTACATGATCCCTTTATCTGCAAATAAAAACTTTGCCAAATTAAGTGCTAAAATATAGTCATCGTTGCTTATTCACTTCCAATAACTCTAGCTGCACAATAACCATTTACGGCTCATCGCCAAGATAAGCATTATACGATCATATGATTACAAAACCCAGCTCTCTCATGGTATTAGGTATTGGCTGTATTGTACGACATTCTAAGTGCCCTCTTTTGAACGTTTTCCAGCTCCATAACTTTCATACCATGTTCTCGATCTCAAATTACGTCATCACATTCAACAAAGGGCAGCATTACGGTTATGTATCCCATTTACCGCATTTCTGATTTACAATACGGACTGTTGCTATTAGAGGAGGGTGCAAGGAACGGTAACGAATTCAGCTATGGCCTTCTTGAAGGAAGCATCCCGGCATTCACCTGGAGTACTATAGGGAAATCAAAGAAACCCCAAATTAGTGTATTTGTACCCACTTCCTCCCGAACAGTTTACGATACAGATACGGTAAAGTAACTGACTCATTATCACGGCATCATCAAACCAAACCCGACTTCTATGTGATCGATACTTCGACTCAAGATTTGACAATGCCAAGCACGTAAAATAGCCAGCCCAGAACTTCAGAAAATCTACCTTTGGTTACTGCCTTCTACTATGTTTGTAATCTTTGCTAGGATCCTATTACAACAACGCTAACTGTCAGGCTTATTACATTTTTTTTATTTCTTTGGCTAATACCCTCCACTTGTTACTATTTCAGTGCGTGACACTTCCAACTCAAACGTCGAATTCCGTAGCATTTGCTTGATTTATACAAATTGGAGGAATTGATCATAATCATCATCATCATCATTAGATGTTTCCGCTTTTGCGGGTCATCCTGCACATCCTCTTCCTAGTCTGGCGGTCTTTCCAAGGATTTTCTTCCATCACTTTCCTCCAAATGACTCCCTTGGCCTCTACATCTGTCTTCACTTGGTCCATCAATCTTGCCCGAGGTCTTCCAACTGGTATCCTTCCCTTCTCGCTGTTCAGCAGTGCTACTTTTGACATCCTCTCCTCCTGCATCCTCATAACATGTCCCAACCACTGCAGACTTTTCCTCCTTAACATCTCTTCTAATGCTTCCACCTTATATTACCAGAAAATATCGTTTAGATTCGTGACTGCCTGCTATAGTCCTTACGAAAGCTTCACATAACAGATTGGGCTGGGAGTCTCTGGTAGATAGATGACGCAAGTTCCGTTTGAACTTATTGGTAAACATGCGTACTCCCACTTTCACTCACGAGTGCGGTGAAATACTTCGTCCACCAACCTATTTGAGTCGCAAATACAGGAAAGATACTTATATGAATTCTTTTTTCCCTCCTACCATTCGGGATTGGAATGCACAGCAAAGAGATTAGGTTTGGTGCTGAGCACCCTCTGCCACCCACAATTCTGTGAAATGCAGAGTGCATACGTAGATGTAGATGTGCAGAAACACACACATTGTTGGTCAGATCGCAGTTAAAGGACGAAACAGAAGAAATCGAAGATCTGTTTCACAGCGAAACTAAATTAGAAGTTCTTTCTTCTGTAATTTTCTTGCGTTCTCCCTTTTTTCCCACACATTGGTGATATCTTCATCTGATTTACGACTTCACTGACAAAAAAATCATTTTCACAGCAGATGCTTTCGGACGTCAATAACGCGGCATTTTCTCCGCCTATTTCGAAACTTCAGTCCATTTATAGATGACTGTGTGTGACATTTTCCCTCCGTGCTGTCTTTTAAGTCTTTCACGAGCTGCTGATCCTTCGACGGTTGGCTTTGTGAGGAACTTATTCCACGCTTGAATGCTCTCTTGCCACAGACGGGCTGTCAGCGTTCCAAGTTGACTCGCTTTATGCATCTGTCACACGTGGAATTGCAGTTTAATGTGGTTGACGTATTTCAGATGCACCGGGCATTCGTTGCGAGAATTGATGATCAGGTTAAGATACGGTTAATATTCAAGCCTCCACAGGGAATTGACACGCGTGCCAATCTTCGGTTTTCAGTTTTGGTGCCCTAGGATTCTGCTATCCCGTCAATACTTGCTTTACTTATAGTTGTCAAACTAATAGCATTGCACAATGATCATTGGAAGATCTAAATGAGTCAATGCTAGTTATACACTGCTACCAACTTCAGCATTTGTTTCTTCTTTACGCCTTTATTCAAATTACCATTTAAATCTCAGCGGCCTTCGTTCTAGCTCAAGTTGGAGGCAAAAGTAGAGATGCACATTACTTAACTTAAGTAACATTAAATCACACAGCAGTCGACTTTCTAACAAGATTTCATTTTTTTTTTCATGCAATACATCACGTTTCCCTGGATGTGACATTCAGAATTTTAAGAAATTTGATTCTCATTTAGAGCCTTGTGTTTCGTCTAAACAACATATAGTAACATGAGTTTTGATTTTTTTTTTTTTTAAATTGTTATCGTCATGCGTTAAGTGGGCATATATCGCAATTTTCTGCACATGCGATCTTAATGTCTCTGCACAAACACGTTCAACGTAATAGGACTCAAGTAGCTAAGTTATAAGACAGTGGACCTGTCAGTACAGCTCATATTAAACAGTGGATCATTATACACGTGAAACATGTATTTCCGAATTCAGTTACCATATATCTTTGATTACGAAAGTTTATCATACAATTTCACCAAATACAAAGGAAGTAGAATACTAATGACAGCAAAGAACAGTAACATAAATTAATACTAATAATATCATTATCAACAACATTTTATCTGTAAATATCTGTATAATAAAATAGTTTTTATTTTTTCCAAATAAAAATTTTATACTGCTAAGTATCTCATTCTTATTTTTTGGAAGAACGGTTGTCAGAATTTTTATTACTTATGGCTTTACGCGTCGTCGACGTCGAGGTCATTAGAGGCGGGATGGGACTGGGAGCAAGGAACGGGAAGGAATTCGGCCATGGCCTTTTGAAGAAAGAATCCCGGCATTCGCCTGGAGTGATTTGGGGAAACCATGGAAAACACAAATCTGGATGCCCGAACGTGGATTCGAATCGGCGTCCTCCCGAATGCGAGGCCAGAGCGTTGCCACTCACTCACCACACTGCATGGCTCGATATATTATTAATCTATAATGTAGCGAAGTGTGGTTTAACGTTTTCGATAATTTTCCATTTGTTTACAGTAACAACTAGAAAAAATTCATACTTAATCTACAATTGCAATAAAGACATTATAATTCGTCTATTCGATTGTGAAAGAAACATCAAAAACTAAACGAGGGGAAAACACACAAGAAAAATACATAGAAAACAGTGTATATGATCCTTAAAAGTTTCATTTCTTCGGCATGTGCACACTGATAAACGAAATTTTAGTTTTTTTTTATGACTTTATGCCTCGAAATCATTAGAGGTGGGAGACGCTTCAAGGAACGGGAAGAAATTCGACAATGGCCTTTTGAAGGAACAATTGCGGCTAGCGCCTTGAACAATTTTGGTAAACCATCAAAAACCGAAATCTAATGACCTCGTGTTCTCCTGAAAGTTAGGTACCAGCAGTATCGCTCACCAACCAGGCTTGGTCAGTTTCACACTTCCATTCCATTCCAGACTGACCTCGCATTCGGGAGGACGTGGGTTCGAATCCCCACCGGGCCATCCATATTTGGGATTTTCGCACTTTGCTCAAATCACTCCAGGCAAATTCCAGGATGGTTCCTTCAAAGGACCATGGGGGAATGCCTTCCTTTTCCATGCTCCCATACCCCTTGCCGACTCTAATGACCTCGACGTCGACGGAGAGTTTTTTCTTTATTTGGCTTTACGCCTCGTCGACGTCGAGGTAATTGGAGGCGGGAAACGACGTGGTGCAAGGAACGGGAAGGAATTCTGCCATCCCGGCATTCGACTGGAGTGATTTGGGGAAACCATAGAAAACCCAAATCTGGATGCCCGGATACAAACCCGCGTCCTCACAAATGCGAGGCCAGAGCGTTACCGCTCGCCTACCACTATTCAACCTGGCGTAAAATCGGAAGCAAAAAAAAAAAGTATTCATTCCAGTCACTTCTCGGCGCGTATCAAACTTGTACCAAACCGCCTCCAACGATAAGACAAATAAACCTTGTGGTTAGTAGTGTAGTTGGTAATGAAGCGGAACATATCCCCACTATGTGAGCGTGTCCTTTGTGGACACCGCATTCTTGTGTAAATGGTAGGCGTAGCACACAGTACTAAATTAGGGGGACCTGCGTATCGTAGAAGTTTATTATCCTCGTAGCTATCCTTCCGTCTTCGGGAAGAGCTGGCGCTGTAGCGAGGTGTTGCGTGGGCGCTACAAACAGGCGTAAACAAACCTCGCTCGCTGCGGAGCGTGGCTAATGCGATATAATTCGGGGCGACGGACGAAATTTGGGCAAATGAGGCGGGACACCCAGCATTCCGCGGGACTCACTGCCGATTGTTCGGCAAATTACTGCTGCGCCCGGCGTATGTCAGCTGTCACGACAACACAATGGCGCCCGCCTACCACCCGCTGTGCCGGACTCAAAAACTATGAAATCACTTTCCGCGGAACACCTGATTCGACTTCGTGCTCGTTTAGGAGTTTATGGCAACACCACTTCTCACACGAGACACTTGTTGGCAGCGATAACATAACTCATTACAAGCAAAGGCGAGAAATATTTTTAAAGTAAGATCCGTTTGCAGAAGGTGGCAGGGAGGGTGGGAGAGGAAAACATGAAGGCAATGACTTTTGCGGACGATCTGATGATTTGGGGAGGTGATGAAGAGGAAGTGCAGCGGCAGTTGGATGTATGGACAGACAGTGTGGAGGAATATGGCCTGAGATTTAATGTAAAGAGATGTGAGTCCATGGTAACAACCAGAAAGAACAGGTTAACCCAGGGAATTGTGATGGCAGGGGAACAACTAAAAAAGGTAAACAGGTTCAAATACATCTACATCTACATATATACTCTGCAATTCACAAAATTGTGGGTGGCAGAGGGTGCTCAGCACCAAAGCTAATCCCTTTATTGAGCATTCCAATCCCTAATGGTACGAGGGAAAAAAAGAATTCATGTAAGAATCATTGCGGCACCTTATTTCTCTTATCTTTCCTGTCATTCCGACTCAAGTAGGTTGGTGGACGAAGTATTTCACTACACTCGTAAGTGAAAGTGGGAGTACACATGTTTACCAATAAGTTTAAACGAAACTTGCGTCGTCTGTCCACCAGAGACTTGGGGAGTGTATTCGAGGAATGTGGAGGAAATGATGGTGAGATAAGTGAAAGAGGAAGACAAGCAGTAGCGTTTCTAAGGAGCATTAGAAGCCTGATATGGAATAAAGAGGTGCCACAGAGAAGCAAGGGAGTAATCTATCATACGTACTATGTGCCTACCTTGACTTACGCTGCTGAAACGTGGACAATGAAAAAGCGGTACAGCAGCAGAGTACAAGCAAGCGAAGTAAAGTTTTTAAGAAGTAGAATGGGAGTCACTAAAATGGAAAGAATAAGGAATGATGTGATTAGACGCACGATAAAAGAGGAACCCCTACAGGAAAGGGTAGAGAGGACCAGATTGAGATGGTATGGACATCATGGCTCATGGAGGCTCAGAGAATGCCAAGAAAAATCCATGAAATTAAGATGCATGGTAAACGACCCAGAGGAAGACCAAGAGATGGATGGCTGAAAGGAGTGGAGGAGAGTGTACGGAAGAGAGGAGAGGGCTGGAACAAAGTGGTGACAGAGAGGTGGTGGGATGAAAGAAGGAAATGGAGAGGCTTGTGCATGAAGCAGACCCGGCCAGAGGCTGGAAACTGTTAAGGATGAGGATGATGATGATGATGATGATGATCCGTTTGCGAACGAGAGTGAGAATGACGAATGCGCGTCAGCTCCCAGCATGCTTTGCGGCAGTATCGTCTGTCAGTGTGCTGAACTGCAGAAGTTTATAACGTTTAACAAAATTTATTCCCCCACCGACTGTGAGATACGATCTTTAATTCGTTCTTGAGTGCAAAAAAGATGGCAGCTACGGAACTTCACAATCAGATTTGTGAAGTGTACGGCGATAATGCTGTGAGTGATAGTAAACTTCGAAACTAGATTAGAATGTTGAAGGACGGACGGGTTAATTTACATCATGAGTCAAGCCCTGGCAGACCTTCTCTGATTTCTGAAGTTTTCGTTCGTGATGTCGACAATAAAATTTGAGATGACAACGATTACCGATATCACAGTATTCAATTGATTTTACATTTGTTCCAAGGCCAGTTTTGTACACAATTGTATCGGAAAGTTGTATCAAAAATTGTGACGAAGAAGAGAAAACATCACTCATTGACTGAGCTTCTGCATACCTTTCTATAACTTTGGAATTCAAAAAATTATTGAATGGAATGAGAAATTTTGAACAAACATGTAAATTATGTAGAAAAGTAGATGAAAGTATGTAGAATATGCATTTATACATATTTTAACTATATCTGCAGTATTTTTTTATTGTTACAAAGGATATTATGTAATAAATAACAAGGTGACGAAAGGCGTCGTTTTTAATGGAAATAGCTTAGATAAAAGGATCAGTACGAGGAAAAGGAGAGATGACTATGACCTTAACACTTTGTTTTAGATTTAAAGCAGAAGGAAAATTTTCGTTGTTTTGTAAAGCAGTCAAGATATAAAATGAATTACCGATGATAATGCCGAACAGTAATTTGCAACTCTGAAATAGCGTAAAAAAAAAGCGTGCAAGCACAATAAGTGAAACTTCTATGCGTCATAAACACTTGTGCTGTATATTTTCTAAAAAAGTTTTTGCTGTTTCTTTCGCACACGATACTATCTTTCTTGGATTTGTACAGTAAATAAGAATTTTATACAAGATATTCTCGAGAACAAATGAAAATTATCAGTAAGCAAAAAGCACATTCTACAAGATTATAGAGTATTGCATGAAGCCTTAATGGTCTGTATTTTGTGTTTAAAGCTTTTTTTTTTTTTTTTTTTTTTTTGCTGTCTTTGGACTGGTTTGAAGCAATCCTCCATCCCTTCCTATCTTGTGCTAACCTCTTCATCTCTACATATCCCCTGCAACCCACGTCCTTGGTTGTCTGCTTCATATATTCTAATCTCTGTCTTCCTCTACAGTTCTTACCTTCGACCGTTCCCTCCACCAGCAAATTAACCAATCCAGCATGTCTCAAAATATGACCTACCAGCCTCTCTCTTCTTTCTGTAAGCTTCTTCCAAAAATTTCTTTCCTCACCCATCATTTCCAAAACTCGTTCATTTCTTACTTTATCTGTCCACTTAATTTTCAGCATTCTTCTGTAACATCACATTTGAAATAAAGCTTTTATATCAGAGAAAAAACTTGAAGAAATTATCTGATAAGCGTTCTAAGACATCAGCAATTTTTTTAATATGGAACAAACATTATTTTACTATACCGATATTTGCAGATAGTATGTTGATTACTATTATTATTATTGATTTATATTAGCGATTATTACTATTATTATTACGCCACTTTAACTGTGTTTGGTGAATTTGTGTCATATTTCAATTTGTAATCTAAGCTTTCTGGTAACTCAAATAGGAGACCGTTTCACATTTAATATAATCCACTGTTCAACATGTGCTTATGTGACAGAGGGAATTATCGTATCTGCTTGCATAAGAACATCGTTAAGTGCGTATGTGGATTACGTGAAGTGCGCAGGCACAGAACGTTGAGTGTGCATACACAGAACGTTAACTGCGAATGCGCAGAACGTGAAATGTGCATGTGCAGAACGTGAAGTGCGCATGTGCAGAACGTGAAGTGCGCATGTGCAGAACGTGAAGTGCGCATGTGCAGAACTTGAAGTGCGCATGCGCAGAGAGCTGTTGTGCATGCTCAATTAACGCGTAACGCTAACAAATTTTACACAACCAAATAAGTTTCACTTCAAAAAATTGTAAAAATTGAAACTAGGCGTATAAGAAACTCAAAATGAAAGAATTTAAGATAAAATTTCGTAATGCGAAAGTAGGCAAGTAAACAAAATGCCACCGGCGAAAGAGCTCGGCCGCTGGTTAAACTGTTACGGACTGACAGAACAACGAGTATGTACACATCGAAATGTAGAGAAAGTGACGACATGGGTGCAAGCTGAGCCCGGTCGGTAGCAAGTAGTTTACGTCACGGCTAACACAATGCGATAACATTATGGGTGGCATCGCGGTGGCGGGAGGTCGGGGCAGCAAGTGTTTCTGGGAAGCGCCGCTCTCGACTGCTGAGCTGCCAGGCGTCATTTATCGCTCTCCTCTCGCGGGGACTGGCTGACGGCATTCCTAGAATCGCAGTCGAAACAAGGGGCTCGTCGTTACTGCTTACGAGCACTGGAACGCCGCGGCACTGACATTCCACGTGTAGTGATAGGCACGTTACGGCTTAACATGATTAAATACCGAGTCAACAACAAGACTATGTACGGAGGAGCGGGCCCATAGCTCAGTAGCAATACCAGGTGTGAAGAGATGCAGTTCCAAAACGAATTTTTACAGACAATTAACACGAACTTTACCTCTCCCTATGTAGTCCCGATGCAACGTAAAGCCGCCTTCCCACGACGTCTTGTAACGAAGGCGGGACCGGGACGGGACCTCATTAGCCGAAGTGTAGGACGAGCGTGCGCCGCAGGTTAGCCCTCGCTTACCTCGCCGCCACCTCCCCACCATGTTGCCATCGTTTGGCACAGAGCAACTTACAGGAGCAGAAGGGGTGCGCACCGCTGTTGCAAACTGATGACAACAGCGCACCACTACGCACGCCAGTGATGTTTACCGACTCAGAGTGGGTAGCTGCGTCTCGTCTCCGCTAGCAGAGGCGGCCCTGTTCCCATGGCGTATTGTTGAGTATTCGTCCCGTCCCGCCTTCGTTACAAGACGTCGTGGGAACGCGACTTTAGAAGTACTGAAGAACAGGAACTGACGATCACCAGCTTATAACAGCTACGTCATCCGAGGGTGGTGGTTGAGCGTTTAACCCCGGTTCGAGTCACCGTCCGGGCATCCAGATTTGGGTTTTCCATGGTTTCCCAATATCACTCCATGCAAATGCCGGGATGCTTGCCTCAAAAGTCCATGGCCGAATTCCTTCCCGTTCTTTGTCGCTAGTCCCTTCCCGCCTCTAATGATCTCGACGTCGACAAGGCGTAAAAAAATTAAAGAATCAGCGAAACTACGAGAATTCTGTTTTTACCTAATAACACAAAACAAACGAGATATGTCCTATCGATATTACAAAGAGAACTTTACTAACTATCCGAATGCGATAATGCCTTTTTAAATAACATAAACTAAGGATAGCCATAAATAAATCTTATATATATATAAAAATAGACGTGTTTTTTCCTATATTTCACTTTTCAGCCACCACTACCTAGCACAGATCACTGATGTTTGTGGGTGGAAGTAGCATGGAGTTTCCTGTCATGCACAACGTTGGCCGAATGCCGAAAGATGTGGGGATGTGGGAGATATAATGATTCAAGTTGGTCAGTGCAGGGTGTTTTCATATTTCGACCAAAAATTCGTATCTCCGTATAATTCTCTTTCCTGCCACGACTACATAACATAGACCTTTGGTGTTTGTGTGTGGTAGTAGAATCGTCTTTCCTGTCGTGCACTATGGTTGTTAGATGTCGGTAGCTATGGGGGTGTAGGAGATATGGGGGTTGAAAGTGGTCGACCTGTGGCAATTTCATACTTCTGCCAAAGACAAAAGTGTCATGGTGTATCACTTTTCAGCGAAAACTATAGATCACAGATAACTGGCGTTTGTGTGTAGTAGTAGCACAGAGCCACCTTTCGATCACAACAGCGGCCGAATTTCAGAAATTGTGGTACTGTGGTAGATATGGTGGTTGTAAGTGGCCGACCAAGGATATTTTCATATTTCGACTGTCTCCGCATATGTCACTTTTCTGCCACAACTACATAGCATAGAGCATTGGTGTTTGTGTTTGGTAGTAGAATCGTATCTCATGTAGTTCACTATGGTTGTTAGATGTCGGTAGCTATGGGGGTGTGGGAGAAATGGGGGTTGAAAGTGGTCGACCTGTGGCAATTTCATACTTCTGCCAAAGACAAAAGTGTCATGGTGTATCACTTTTCAGCGAAAACTATAGATCACAGATAACTGGCGTTTGTGTGTAGTAGTAGCACAGAGCCACCTTTCGATCACAACAGCGGCCGAATTTCAGAAATTGTGGTACTGTGGTAGATATGGTGGTTGTAAGTGGCCGACCAAGGATATTTTCATATTTCGACTGTCTCCGCATATGTCACTTTTCTGCCACAACTACATAGCATAGAGCATTGGTGTTTGTGTTTGGTAGTAGAATCGTATCTCATGTAGTGCACTATGGTTGTTAGATGTCGGTAGCTATGGGGGTGTGGGAGAAATGGGGGTTGAAAGTGGTCGACCTGTGGCAATTTCATACTTCTGCCAAAGACAAAAGTGTCATGGTGTATCACTTTTCAGCGAAAACTATAGATCACAGATCTCTGGCGTTTGTGTGTAGTAGTAGCACAGAGTCACCTTTCGATCACAACAGCGGCTGAATTTCAGAAACAGTGGTACTGTGGTAGATATGGTGGTTGTAAGTGGCCGACCAAGGATATTTTCATATTTCGACTGTCTCCGCATATGTCACTTTTCTGCCACAACTACATAGCATAGAGCATTGGTGTTTGTGTTTGGTAGTAGAATCGTATCTCATGTAGTGCACTATGGTTGTTAGATGTCGGTAGCTATGCGGGTGTGGGAGAAATGGGGGTTGAAAGTGGTCGACCTGTTGCAGTTTCATACTTCTGCTAAAGACAAAAGTGTCATGGTGTATCACTTTTCAGCGATAACTATAGATCACAGATAACTGGAGTTTGTGTGTAGTAGTAGCACAGAGTCACCTTTCGATCACAACAGCGGCCGAATTTCAGAAACTGTTTTACTGCGTTAGATATGGAGGTTGTAAGTGGCTGACCAAGGATACTTTCGTATTTCGACTGTCTCCGCATATGTCACTTTTCTGCCACAACTACATAGCATAGAGCATTGGTGTTTGTGTTTGGTAGTAGAATCGTATCTCATGTAGTGCACTATGGTTGTTAGATGTCGGTAGCTATGGGGGTGTGGGAGAAATGGGGGTTGAAAGTGGTCGACCTGTGGCAATTTCATACTTCTGCCAAAGACAAAAGTGTCATGGTGTATCACTTTTCAGCGAAAACTATAGATCACAGATCTCTGGCGTTTGTGTGTAGTAGTAGCACAGAGTCACCTTTCGATCACAACAGCGGCCGAATTTCAGAAACAGTGGTACTGTGGTAGATATGGTGGTTGTAAGTGGCTGACCAAGGATACTTTCGTATTTCGACTGTCTCCGCATATGTCACTTTTCTGCCACAACTACATAGCATAGAGCATTGGTGTTTGTGTTTGGTAGTAGAATCGTATCTCATGTAGTGCACTATGGTTGTTAGATGTCGGTAGCTATGGGGGTGTGGGAGAAATGGGGGTTGAAAGTGGTCGACCTGTGGCAATTTCATACTTCTGCCAAAGACAAAAGTGTCATGGTGTATCACTTTTCAGCGAAAACTATAGATCACAGATCTCTGGCGTTTGTGTGTAGTAGTAGCACAGAGTCACCTTTCGATCACAACAGCGGCCGAATTTCAGAAACAGTGGTACTGTGGTAGATATGGTGGTTGTAAGTGGCCGACCAAGGATATTTTCATATTTCGACTGTCTCCGCATATGTCACTTTTCTGCCACAACTACATAGCATAGAGAATTGGTGTTTGTGTTTGGTAGTAGAATCGTATCTCATGTAGTGCACTATGGTTGTTAGATGTCGGTAGCCATGGGGGTGTGGGAGAAATGGGGGTTGAAAGTGGTCGACCTGTTGCAGTTTCATACTTCTGCCAAAGACAAAAGTGTCATGGTGTATCACTTTTCAGCGAAAACTATAGCTCACAGATAACTGGCGTTTTTGTGTAGTAGTAGCACAGAGTCACCTTTCGATCACAACAGCGGCCGAATTTCAGAAACTGTGGTACTGTGGTAGATATGGTGGTTGTAAGTGGCCGGTGAAGGATATTTTCATATTTCGTCTGTCTCCGCAGATTTCACCTTTCTGCCACGACTACATAGCATAGAGTTTTGGTGTTGATGTGTGATAGTAGAATCGTGTCTGTTGTCGTACACTATGGTTGTTAGATGTCAGTAGCTATGGGGGTGTGGAAGATATGGGGGATGAAAATGGTCGACCTGTGGCAATTTCAAATTTCTGCCAAAGACGCATGTGTCACGGTGTATCACTTTTAAGTGAAAACTATCAATCGCAGATCACTGACGTTTGTGTGTAGTAGTAACACAGAGTCTCCCATCGATCACAACGTTGGCCGAAATTCGGTAACTGTGGGATTGTGTGAGATATGGTGTTTGAAATTGGTCGATCATGAAAATTTTCGTATTTCATCCAAAGACTTGTGTGTATCCGTAAATTTTACTTTGTTGCCGGAACTACATAGCGCATAAGACTGGTATTTATGTGTGGTAATAGTATCGAGTCTCCCATCGTGCACTATGGTGGTTAGATGTCTATAGCTGTCAATATGAATTCGTTACAATCACGAACGAAGTCGTGGGTACCAGCTAGTAAATAACTAAATTGAAAAATGGATCTGTCTCCAGTTGTGCAGTATTCTACGAGACAAAAAAGAGAATCTACTGGCTATAATTATTCAGATTATGCCATTTCAATTGTTTATGTGTGTAATTATTGTATCTGTAAATAAAAATTTTATAACTGAAAAAAGGTGGTTAAATTATCTGACTGCCATCCTCGGTAGCGTAGGTAACGAAGGTCGCCGGTTTGAGTCCGGCCGAGAGCATGGGTGTTTGAGTGTTGTGTCTGTGTGATTGTCGTGTCCGTCCTTGGTGTCCATTTATCCATACTTAGTTGCAAACAATACACGGGAATAGTAATTACAATCACATTGAGCTGGCTGTATGGCCTATGTAACCGAATTCCATAAAAAAAAAAAAAATTCTTCTGGATACAGATCGAAAGGTCCCCATTCGAATCCCAGTCTCGGCGGGACTTTTCATAGCCCTTAAGCCGCCCTTCACGTCTAGCATAGCTTGCTGTGAAATGTGAAGTACGTAAGAACACTTCTGTACTTCAGATTACTCGTTAAACTGTATACGAATGGATTATCTGGTTACGACATGGGCGATCTGAGCAGCCAGTAAAAACCATGTCACCAAAGTCATTACCAAGACACCTTTAAATATACCTGCGTACGCTAATATTTTAAGTATTATTCATACCAAAGGTGTTGCTCCATCTGTTCTGCAATCTCTACTCCAGTTTAAAAGAATAGAGGTTTCAGTCGCATTGAGGACAAATAAAAATCGAAACTGGTTAGTAGTTAGATGCTTATTCGGTACATTGTGTAGGTGGTTAATTGGTTTCCCACTGCAGGTATATCGATGTGATGGTCAGCAGCTACGGACAAAACAGAGGCAGGCAACGTGAGACAGAACACCTAGAATGTAAGGGGTGTAAGGAGAGAGGTTAGACAGCAGAGCCGGCCATTGTTCGACGAGCCGGGCCAATTATTCCCACCCCTGCCCGTGATTCCTGTCCTCCACTTTGCTTTATTTTGAGGGCAGCGTAAGAGAGGGAGTCCTTCTCCACCGCAGACAGAAAGGTCAGCGGAAACACCAGCAGCCACGCATCTGCAGTCAGCGTCAGAGGATTCTTGGGAACGTAGATTAATATTAGTTCCCCCCCCCCATTTTCGTTTCAGCCATCTATGGACTACGGTTACGCAACTTCATTTCCTCTTCTGAGTTTCCTTCCTCCGTTGCCAGTAGGACTACTCTTTCATTCTCTGGCTCACTCTTGCTTCTGAAAATGTCCTCCTTTTCCTGATTGGTTTTTCTTCAGTCAGATCCTTTACGTCCACAGTTTTTCCTCTGAATAATTCCCTGTCTTCGATGTCTTCCATCCTGATTCCAGATCCTGATGGACCTCCTTGATCCATGGAACTTGAGTCTTCCTGTTCTCTTGAAAGCTGAGTATTTTCTTTGCCATTCTTTCTGGTTCCATTCTCTTGATGTGTCCATAGAAAGCTAATCTCCTTTTCTTAATTGTGTTTGATACCTTTTCAAACTTGTCGTATAATTCTTGGTTCGATCTCAAACGGAAATTAAATTCGCTTCCTGCTACTTTTTTTGGTCTCAAGATCTTCCTTAGTAACTTTCTTTCTTTCTTTTCTATTTCTGTCAATTCCTATCTGGCTAGTGTTTCTGCTGCGTATAAACATTCTGGCTTCATTACCGTACTATAGTGCTTGTATTTTGCACGATGGGAGAGTAATTTAGATTTGTATGTCTTTTAACAAATCCTGAAAGCTGATTCTACCTTTCTCGCCCTGACTTCAACTGCAGCCTTTTATGAGTTTATTTAAAAAATAAAAACACATGCACCTTAATAAAAAGATTTCATTCCTTGAGAATTACAGGACACATTGTTGTTATTATTATTTGAGAAGCTAGCGATCAAAACGTGATAATTACACACAAATATAAATTTCACAGGAAGAACAAAAAGCTAAATAACATACATGCAGTGAGATTTTGGGTGGATATTTTTTATTACTCGTATGGTGTTTTGAGTTCTATTTGATATAACGTAAAATCCAAATTCCTATCTTTAATAAAAACAGAATATATTGAAATTTGAAAAATTCAATTATGCTGTTTTGTTTGTCACCGATGCAATTATTACGTTTTTATAGCCACCAGGAAATAATTAAGCCATTTTGTTTGCAAATACTAAGTTCTTTGTTAGGTTAAGTTAATCGAAGCATAAGTAGTTTAGAAAAATTTAGTTAGTCTAGTCTAATAATACTTTAACATATTAAACATTAAAAAGTGATTTCTCATCTAAAAAATAAGTCTCATCTAAAAAAAGAAAGAGAAAAAAAATTCTCTCTTAAATTAAAAACAGGAGGCCAAAATGGAGCTACGTGGCTTATGCACGCTCCCTAACAATGAACAAAACAAATTAATCAACGAATTCCACTCTCTTTGTCTTTTTTCGTACTACATATACTAACGACAAATTAAAAACTGTTAACAAAGTAATTTCTTTTATTCTTATTTTAAAACAATAAAAGTCGGCAATTGTTTTGCTTCTGGCTTTGCATCTCGTCGATGTCGTGGTGATTAGAGGCTGGACTGGGGGACCAGAAACGGAAAGGAATTTAGCAATGGTCATTTGAAGGTACCATCTCGGTATTCGCCTCGGGGGAAACCGTGGAAAACCAAATCTTGATAGCCACACGGGGGTTCGAACCCGCGTCTTGCGGAATGCAACTCCAGAGCACCACCGCTCACCACCACACTCGTTGGTATTGTTATTGCATAAGCAACAAACATTATAACGTCATCCGTTCCTTAAACGCTCGGTGGGTAACGTGAAGTAAGCCAGAAAGTAACCGTGGTTATGATTCCGCGGTAAACTGTAGGTACACTGTACCCGGTAGGATTATCGGGTTAGACGAGGTGGCTAAGATAGGCGAGGATTGGGCAGCCGATACGAAACTCTATCACCAGGTTATCACGATCACACGGCATGGAACGCCCTCTTAGGAGATTCAGTGGTACAATGCATCAGATTCACGAAGCAACCACAGAAGGAATTGAATGGCTGCAATCGTTGGACATCACTGTACTAACATCCATGTTTGGTTCTGTCTATTGCGATTCAACGTAGTTTGTGTTTTTGTATTCTTGTACTGTACATAAATATTACGATCACACGAACTTACTTTTGTTGATTCTAATCTTTTTAGACTATAAGTAAGTTTTTTTTTCTTTTTTTGCCTATTCCTTTGCTCATCGTCAACGCGGAGGTCATTAGAGGCGGGAAAGGGCTCTGTGCAAGGAACGGGAAGGAATTAGGCCTTTTTCAAGGAAGTATCCTGGCATTTACGTGGGGTAACCTGTGAAAACCATGGTAAACGCAAATCTGGATGGTTCGACGATGATTTGAAGCCACTTCCTCCCCAATGCAAGGTCAGAGCATTACCGCTCACCCACTCGCTCGGTCCAGCATTGCAGATAATCAAGAAAGCAAGTAGCGGGTGGTTATAACTAAACTTTCCCTATTCAACACGTTACAACACGGAAACTAATTACCATACGAGTACCAAACTTGGTAGCATTAATATCCAGAGTATGGGGTGCATGATTTCCATGCGTCACAGCGCCACCGTCCAGTTCCAACTATGGCCACCAGGTGCCGTGATCAGTCATCGTGATTCATAATCTCGCACACCTGATCGAATTATCAGCCGATCGTTTCCATATGCTTGGCCGGCACGATCACCTGACCTCACTCCCTGTGATTTCTGGTTGTGGGGCTACCTGAAGGACAGGGTTCACCAGGGGAACATTCACACATGTGCTGATCTGAAGCGCAGCGTATCAAGAGAGGTAGCCAGCACACCTACGGACATGATTCGTTGTGCTGTGCAGAAAGTAATCCTGCGCTTTCAGACTCTTCTGGACACTGATGGGTGCCATACTGAGCCCCTTTTGTAGCTGTAATGGTACCGGTATGTAAGGGGGCATCCATAAATTAGGTGAGGTGTTTTTCCGGATTTCCGCCCCACCCCTCTGGTGAGATTTGTTCCGTGAGATCCCCCCCCCCTACTACAAATCGATCTCACCCTTCCAAATCCGGTAACACCCCCCACTTTTCGACGAAATACCCCCCTAAAATCGACTTTCGCCTATTTTGTAGGCTTTTTTTTTTTTTTTTTTTTTTTTTTTTTTTTTTTTTTTTTTAACTCTACAGCCCATCAAAATTTAGAAAACCTCACGTGAGATTTCCGTTGCCCCCGCCCTCCCCTTGGTGAGATTTCGTGAGTTTTGGCCCAGAACCCCCCCCCCATTTCAACTCACGTACTTTATGGACGCCCCCTAATGGTATGATGTACCGTAGCAGCACATTAAAAATGTTTCAATTGAATTGATTCTACATTATTTCTCTTCCCCATGTCCTTGTCACTAATGCTATCAAGTTTGGTACTCGTATGGTAATTAGTTTCCGTGTTATAACGTGTTAAATGGGGAAAGTTTAATTATAACCACCCTGTATATACTAACACATTTAATTTGTATAGTTTTGTATAGTTTTGATGCAGTTCAGCTAGTGTTTCCTTACGGCTCGCTGGCGAAGATAACGGTTATTTTTGTGGGAAGTGAGATAGGAGAGAGTCTGGCCGGCGCAGAGCTGTGAAGAGCTGCACGTAGCAGGTAACGAGCTGGCATTTTGCCGGTAGCCGAATATTACAGGGCGCGTAATGGGCAGCCCGGTGATGACTGTCATCAGCGTAATGACGGGTCCGCTACCGCCTCGTCACGACGGACTGGGGCACGCGCCAGCCATGGCCATAGCGGGGGACTCGCACAGCTCCACAACACATCACGCGTCCACGACGAAGTAAGGGCGCATTATAACGCAATGCAATCTTCACCAGTGTCCAGCTGCACGAAAACACAACGTTTCGACAGCCACTCTGGTGTCATCTTCAGGTGTCGCTTGGTTTTGCAGCGGACATACATCACACCAACGCGAGTGTTTCTATCTCTCTATCTACTATGGCGAATCAAAAAGTTAAACTTCCAAGTTATGGCCATTTGTGAAACCTACTATTTTTTTTTCTTATTGCTTTACGCCTCGTTGTCATCGAGGTCATTAGAGGCGTAATGGAACTGGGGACAAGGAACGGGAAGGAATTTGGGCATAGCCTCTTGAAGGAAGCATCGAGGCATTCGCCTGGAGTGATTTGGGGAAACCATGGAAAATACAAATCTGGATGCCCGGATGGGGATTCGAACCGCCGTCCTCCCGAATGCAAGGCCAGTGCGTTAACCACTCACCCTCCACGCTCGGTCGTTTTATGATACCACCTACACATAGGCAACGCAGCTATGACAGCATACAATGTAAGTTCACTTTTCCACATAGTCCCCAGTAAACTGTAAACATTTCTCGGAACTGTCAACCAACTTTTCGATTGAGGATGAACAGAAATCACCTCCAGCGCTATGTAGCCATCTGCAGACAGCTGCTTCCACCTCCTCATCGTTTCGGAATCGTCGTCCACCGAGATCCCTTTTCAGCTTACCGAATACATGATAATCGCATGACGCTAAGTCTGGACTGTATGGAGGATGATACCATTTTTTTTCCTTCCTGTCGTCAGTCTTTCGACTGGTTTGATACAATCCTCCATCCCTTCCTGTCTTGTGCTAACCTCTTCATCTGTATATATCCCTTACAACCCACGTCCTCAATTATCTGCTTCATATAATCAAGAGGAAAATGTGCAAATTAATTTTAATAATATAATTGAAAAAGTACACAGATAAAATAAAAAAAAAGTTAATTACGATTATAGGGTGGAGTCAGAATTACTTGTTGCAAGCTTGAAGTGTAAATATCTTGGCATAATGTTTGATAACAAACTCAATTGGGCAGAGCACATTGGGCAGGTGGTAGGAAAGCGTTACAGAATCCTTCATTTACTGGAGAGGGCGATGATAGGATGTACCAGAGAAGTTAGTTAATTGTGTTAACAAAACTTTGGTCAGACTATTGGTTGAAAATAGTGGTGTAGTTTTGGACCCACATATTGGTTATCAAATACAGGAGTTGGAAGGTGTGAAAGAAGAACAGCTAGATTTGTTTATGAAAATTATTGCAGGACCCAGTCAGTAACTGAGATGATAATGGAGCTGGATTGGGAATCATTGGAGGAAAGGAGGAGGGTGAAGAGAGTGTTGGGAATGTACAGGGCATATGTTGGTGATGCAGGATATTGGTCAATGAATTATGAATAGAGCATGGAAGGGGAAAGACGACCATGACCACAAGCTGGCGTTCGATTTCATGAATAAAGGAGTGCGAAAATATTCTCTTGTTGGTACGGGTGTCAGGGATTGGAACAAATTACTAAGTGAAGTGATGAAAATTTACTAAAAACGCTTAAGAAATATAAAACTAAAATTTGTAAATCGGAAAAGTAAATTGGGATGGAATTTTTAGCACTCCAATTATAAAAGATATTTTAAAAAATAAAATAAAAAGGGATAATTAGATGATTTACCACCGGAGTGTTAGCATCACCGCAATTAAAAATTAATAGTAATATTTAATTAAATTGAAATGAAGCGCACGCTCCGGTGGCAATTTCCCTACACACCCATCTTCTCCCTTTCCTGCACCTACCTACATTTGCCCTCTGCAAACATAAGCTTTAAATTCTTTCAACGTTTTTGGGAAATTATTCATCATTTCTCTTGGTAACTTATTCCAATCCCTGACACCCTTACCTAAAAAGGGAGTCTTCCTGCACCATTGTGCCTGAAATCGAGTGCCAGCTTGTGGTCATGGTCATTTTTTTCACTTCCATGCATTATTTTTGATTCTTACATCAATATCTGTCCATGCCTCATCACCAGTATACGCCTTGTACACTCTATAAACCTCTTCACCCTCCTCCTGTCTTCCAATGAATCCCGTTCCAGCTCTTTTATCATATCTGTTACTGATTGCGTTCTGCGTTAATTTCCGGAAACAAATCTAGCAGCCCTTTTTTTTTTTTTTTTTTTTTTTTTTTTTTTTTTTTTTTTTTTTTTTTTTTTTTTGCAACTTCTCCAACTCCTGTATTTGATAATAATAACCTTCAAAGAGCTTCTTTGTTTCTTGAATTTACGATCTCAGGCTGTATAGTTACAGTCTCTAATGTTTTGAAGTAAAATTATATTCGCTGTTAATAGTAAGTAATTCATATTTGACAGGTTTGAAAATGAAGTGTTTAAAGTTTTTAGTACTGCCATTTCCCGTATTTTTATAATTTATTGTTGAACGATGAATTAGATGGTTTATTTATTGAACAGGTTTGTGAATAGCCAGGAGTTTATTTAATAAATCTGCGTATTAAAAGAGATTTACATCAAATTTTGCTATTCCTTTAAAGTTTCAGTACACTTCTGGAAAAACAGGAAAAACATAAACGGTAGGGGGCGGTCATTAATGACGTGAGGTGATTTTCCGGATTTCCGGACCCCTCTCCCACTCTGGTGAGACATCGTAAGATTTTGAAGGAAACCCCCCCCCCCACTTTTCCAATCGAACTCGCAAATTTTGGAGACCATTAGAGGCAGGAAAGGACTGGGGACAAGGAATGGAGAGGAATTCAGCAATGGCCTTTTGAAGGAAACATACCGGCATTCGCCTGGAGTGATTTGGGGAAACCATGGAAAACCTAAAGCTGGAAGAACGGAGTGGGATTCGAACCCGCGTGTTCCCGATTGGGAGGCCGGAGCGTTAACCTCTCAGCCACCACGCACGGTTAAGGTTCGTTCGCACTATGCTAGTAATTTAGTCGAGTAGAGAGCAATTTAGTAACTAAACGTGTGTGAACAATGAAAATTTAGACTAGCAGTTTAGTCGAGTCGATCCGTTTTGTTCTATTATATCAGGCGAGTTGTACCCCCCACCACGCGGCACTGCCCAATCGCTCATAGGCTAAACAAGTCTGAACCTATTGTTTAAGTCGAGTTCATTAGTTGCCGCAAAAACGTCGTTTCGCTGGAGCAAAGAAAGGATTTTAAAATTTGTTTCTAAATATGTATAACATGAATGTTTGTAGAATTTGCACTCATGGATTTGGAAAATACAATAAACATACCTGGATTTGATGAGAAGTATATTGAAAATTAAAAACACCTGCTTAATGCACAATTTTATTAATTATTTTATGACAATTTCATCTAGATTTTACAATAAGATATTATTCCTATAATTATTAGAAGTTCTACCTAACGCGATAAAAATCTTTTCAGAATTATCTATTCGCAGAACTTAAAATAAAAAGAAGATCAAAAATTTAGGCGGAGGTACTGAAACAGTTTACATTTCTTCAGTAAAGTGATTCAGTTTACTGGATGCATCTCTATGAAACATTACTTCGATTCCTTTAATGTTTCGTAGATTCCTTCACACTGTAATGAATTAGGAAATAGCTGAATTTCCGTGTATAAATACGAGGTTGAGTGTCTTTAAACTACATCCGCTGGCAATAAAGTAGAGAACTGCCCATGGGCGTATCCAACGAGAGGCAGGGGGGGGGAGCTGCTGCCCCCCCCCCCCCCACTAGAAGAAAAATCAAGTTGCCTTCAGTACGCTTCGACGAGTGAAGAACTGGCTCAGGAGCACTATGGGACAGGAAAGATTGACTGGATTATGCCGGATGAGTGTGCATCGAAATTTCGTGAAAGCGTGTGATATTGACAAAGTTATTGAAAATTTTGCAGAGAATTCGAAACGATTAATGTTTACATAAAAAACTGTAACTGAGTTACGATTCTGATTAACTGCATGGTAGGTCCTTGGATTACTACGTTAATCAATAATAAAAATAGTTTCCTCAATAGGTTTGAGTTTTATTTTGTAAGAAATCGTCATGTTTCAGTCCCTCACCCCACTTCCTAAAAAAAAATTCGATTTGCCCCTCCCCTAATTCTGATGTTGCACCCCTCCCCCCCTAGTTCTGATCCTGGATACGCCCTTTTAACTGCTTGTAATTATGTCATTGGTGGAATTGCACTTCTTAAATAGGTATCTTCATGCTGGATTTGCGACCGCATTTTCATTAACACAACTTTTGGACATTCTCAGCCTATTCGTAGGGATCATCTAATGCTAATTCCTTCAGAAGACAATTCGTAGCTCATAGTTCATCCCTTCCATTAACCCATTTTCGTACCCATTGCTTTTTTTTCTTTATCGCATAAACTTCTTCATCCATCTCTTCTAACATAAGCTGTATCAGCTCATTCATTTGAATGCGTTGCAGCCTGTTCATCTGACAATATACCACGAAACTTGTGTACTGTACTCGAACGTAGTGCAAACGATTTTTGGTCAGTAGCGAGTTATTTAGCTACTAAACTTACAGTGGCGTAGCTAGGTCAACAAGGGCCCCGGTGCAAAAAATTTATTTTGGGCCCCTCAGGCTAGACGGGCGACCTTTTTTTGCTTTGTGTTGCTGTTAAGGGCCCCCTGAGCTGAGGATGGGGCCCTTGAGTTGTGCTTAGATGCCCCCTGAGCAGTGGTTGGGGCCCCCCTGAGCAGTGAGAGGGCCCTTAGTGAGGGGCTTCCTGTGTCTTAGGGGCCCCCTTAGACGACTGTAGAGCTAAAAAAAAAGGTCGCCAGTTTGCCATGAAGGCTCGTGGGCCTCTGAACTGCGCTTGGGGGCTCCCAGAGGTGCGCTTGGGGGCCCCCAGAGGTATGCTTGGGGGGCCCCATGAGTGTAGGGGCCCCGGTGCACTGCACCGCCTAGCCCCATAGTAGCTACGCCCCTGCTAAACTACTCGCCACTCGACTAAATTACTAGCGTAGTGCCAACGAGTCTTTAGATGGAAAAACGGCATTGTTAAGTGAAGTGGCAGCAGGAATTATTGGCGACCTGGTGAGGAGTGGAATGCTATTTTTGTGGCGGTCGGCTAAGTGATTACTCGGCGGTGCGGCGAGCTAATGCGAGCTCGTAAAGGCCCGCTCAGGGACTGCCATTACAGCGCGCACAGTGGTTTCCGGGAGCTGATAGCTGTCATCAACAGAGGGGCGTGGCGGGCCTCCAGTACCGTGGTTACAACCCACCTAATATTACACATTAAGGGCTGCACGCCGTAGTAAACTCCGCTACGCCTATCTTTATTCAGTGTGAACATTATTACGGGTTCTGGTCCTCCTGTTAACACTTTACTTGTGTACTATACAACTACTTAACGTAATAGCTCTACCAGAACTAAACCCTGATTCCAATAATTTTCTCTGTTTTTTCAATGTATGGTAGTATGAGGAGTGACCTGCCATACACTGGTTCAGGATTCAAATACAGTCGACATTCGAACTCAAATCATAATATCGATACAAAAAAAATGTTTTGAATGCATTTTCTGCGCAGTTTAATAATTATTACGTTCAATTTTTTTATATAAAAATGAGTTATTCACACTAAAAAAATGTATCAAAGTGTTAAAGTCAAACTTTATGCAATCGTTAGTATCTATCCTGCTTAATATTAGATCTTTTTTTTTTTTTTTTTGGTATACTTGCTGCTTTGATTGTGGCTTTGCGGCCTGAGATCGTAGCTTCAAGAAGCAAAGAAGCTTCCGGGAGTTTTCCAGTTGTATTAGCAAAATGATTTTTGACTTCGTGTGCTACTCGCATTAAATATATGGCCATCTGTGGGGCTTTAAGATTGAAAAACCGAAATTTAAGAAAGGAACCTAGAGATGCGATAAAATACCGTGGAAATACGGCTATTTTTATTATTATTACTATGTTTTTTTGCGAAATATGACTTATGGAACATCTAGTTGGTATTGTATCTTTGGTGTTTCCCCCTAAACATTCAGAATTTCTATATTGCTCCGCTGTTATGAAACGCTGAAGCTTAAAACATACCAAACAATTAAGTATGATCCTAAGCTGGCAAGTAGACCTTAAAAAGAGATAAATCAGACCTAAAAATAACAAAATATGATAAAACATTTAAATTTACTCTACATAAAAATATGCTATGTTATACATCATTTATTTTATCTAGCAGTGTCGCTTCCATGCAGACAACATAATTTGCTTCCGTGCACTCACTGCACCATTAGGTAATTAAATTTTAAATCATTGTGTTGACGTCAATTTAATTTCGCATAATTTACAGAAAAAAACTCTTTCGCCTGTATTAAAATACTCCTTTCGAAAATCCATTAGGTAAGTTCGTAAACGTCGCACTTTCAGAAGACTTTGTTTTCGGTATGGCGGTACTCACTGATCCACTGCAGATTTAACACTGACTGAGGATTATTTTCAAAAGTATTGGCGACAGTGAGACATTGGGATCGACACAGGCATGCTGTCGCTGCACTGTAGAGGTTACAAGGCGGGCGGAACAATAACGTTTAGAGCAGTGTTTCCCAACGTGGGGCCCACGCCCCACAGGGGGGCAATTCGTTTTTTTTATGGGGGCAATTTAGAAATTGACTTGGTACGACTTTACCGCTTTCTCTTCGGGTTATTTAAATGCAATGCTATATATAGGTACAAAATATAGCAAAAAAGCAAATTCTTAAAAGGATCACACTAAATTGCCATAATAAATCTTTATTAAAAATCTTTTGAATTTGAATTCTAGTATTTCATTATATGTTTTTTAATTTTACTTACTGTGTTTTATGACAATATTAAAGTGTTTTCTTTCAAAAACCATCCTATATGAGTTTCTTTAATAACAAATATTTTTTTATTAAAAATTATGTATGGGGGGCAAAAATGTTAAAAGGGGGACATGACCCAAAAAAGGTTGGGAAACACTGGTTTAGAGAGTGACAATAACGTATAACTTTAACTCTTGACTGGTGAATTATGACCTATTCAGTTACAATTAGTTTTGTTTTTCCTCCAATGTATGATAGGAATACATTTCCTTAAATATTTACCTTAATTTCTTCTCGTCTATAATTCCCGGTACTATTAAAAAATTACCAGATTTTCCCTCAAAATAAGACCATAAAAATTGTATCGTAATATGACCAAAACCAAGAAAGTGGTCTGAATATGAATCTATATCCTATATAAAATACATTCAAATACAAATACAATCAAAAACGTTTAATCAGTGTATTATTCAGAATTACAGATCAAAAAGAAAGTAGGGAAAAACTATGATCCGAAACATACTCATCACTCCTCTAGCTTCTTCGTTGTACATCTTTTTTTTTTTTTTTTCGCTGCCTCTGCGGCTGTGATTGAAGTCCCACTACCTTCGGTAGTATAACTTCTAGGTGTTAGGATAGGGTGTTTATTTTTGGGCCACTTTTTATTTCACTTTCAGGGGAAAAATCAGGGCTGTGACCATCTAGGATGGTATTAATGGTGAAAAAACCCCTGCGGAGTTCACGTACTATGCTGCTCTATGATAGCTGGTATAGAATACTGAGGGGAACTTTATACTATGCCAAAGTCTCGGCATTACCGTTCCAATCGACTCAGTTCTTTCGTCTCTGGCGTCGTTCAATTTCTTGCGGAATTTTTCTGTTAGATTACATATTTCGGTATTAATTAAGGGAATATTTGTCTCGTTATGTAGCGTTTCTATTGGTGTATACCCGGGTGCGTTTAGGATCATCCTTAGACATCTGTTCTAGAGTAGCTGGATTTGTTGTAGATTGGTTTGGCTTGCCAGCCCCCATATCTGGCATCCGTACAGTAAAAATGGGAGAATAACCGATTTGTATATTCTTATTTTTGTATTGAACTGTAGGTTGCTGCTTCGTAATACTGGTGAAAGGTTGGAAATAATTGCTAGTCCTTTTGTTTTCCTATCCATGATATGTTGTCTAAAAAGTAATTTGTTATCCAGTAATATACCCAGGTACCGACAGTAATGGCAATGCCGTTCATTGTACCCTTGGAGCGAAAAGTGAGTTGCGAACATTGTATTCGAAGTTTAGTAATGTTATACAGTGGTTTCATACTGAATGCCAGTTTAACCGTTTTGTATCTCGCAGTACTGAGGCGGTTGTTCCGTCGTGGTCAGCGGCACAGTCGAATCTCGCAAGATGGCGTGACTCGTGATAATTTAAGTCGCGATGAAGACATCCCTCTGACAGAAAAACACGGCCAATCCAGACGTGGCCGGCTGCAGTAATAACTGTGATTGGACAAATGTTAGCATTCTAATTCAATTTGCGTGTCCCGCAGCTGTCTCTGGCTGCTTATTGGACTCGTTTCCAGTAATTTACCAAACCGATTATCACTGGGAACAGTTAGCGGATATTTTTTGACGTGTTTGTTACGCAAACCGAAAACGGGAGAAGTGATCTGTCAAGGTGATGGATCATTATAACCGATAAACATATCTGACTGCTTTCAAACACGAATCTTCACAGAGAGCCGGGTGTGTGAGGGGTAACGCCCTGTCCAGGGAGTTGAGGGGACGCAGGTTCAAATCCCAATCCGGGCATCCCGATTTCGGTTTTCCATGATTTCCTGAAATTACTCCAGGCGAATGTCGGGATGGTTTCTTCAAAAAACCATAGCTTAATTCCTTCTCTCTTCTTGTCCCCATACTCTGCCGCCCATAAACACTTGGACGTCAACGAGATGTGAAGCCCGAACCAAAACAAATATTAAAAAACAAGAAAATAACAAAAACAATTCAATAAAACCAAAAGGATCTACATCAGGGGTGGCCAACCCAAATGATCTTGTGGGCCACTTTGGAAATGCATCATAACTCCGCGGGCAGCACATAAAATTATATATTCCCATATTAGATTTAGATCAACTACAGACATTTTTTGGAGGGAAAAATTGAAACATAATGAGTTATTGTTTTTGTGTTTACTATTATTCTTACATGTAACATACAAAATATAATAATAATAATGATACTAACAATATCTGTCATACAGGTACATTCCAAAGAATATTGTTTTAAAATCAAAGTTAGTTTTACTCATAATTTCGAAAATTAATTTTTGAATATATGGATGCACGAATAATGTATTTTTTTAATACTTTGGCCATTATAAAATAAATACATTTTGTACAAGTGTGATGAATCCCGCGGGCCGGAAAAATGTTCAAGGCGGGTCGCATGCGGCCCTCGGGCCGCGGTTTGGCCACCCCTGATCTACATCCTCAGTAGCAGAAATTGCAGTCCTTTATTCACTAACTGAGCGTGGTGAGTGAGCGGTAAAGCTTTCGCCTCGCATTCGGAATATTCTTGGTTCCAATCCCTGTTCGAGCATCCAGATTTGGGTTTTCCATGGTTTTCCCAAACCCCTCCAGGAGAATTAATTCTAGTTCCTTGTCACCAATCCTTTCCCATCTCTAATGACCTCGACGTCGACGAGGCGTAAAGCCGTGACCAAAAAGAACAGACTTTATTCACATCGTCCTGCACCTTAAACCCCCATTACACTCTTGCCATTCTTCTTCGCGGATCCAATTCCAGTGCTTGTATCCCTTTGCTTAGTAAACACGTATCGGCTTCAGAAATCATAACGCTCGGCAGAAAGTTAGTGAGTCTAATAATTATCAGCTTCATACTGTACTTTCCACTCAGTAACTTGCTTTCCAAACCGAATCCCTCTACCGAGCGTGGTGGGTGACTGGTAACGCTCTGTCCTGGAATCTGAGAAGACGCGGGTTCGAATCCCTGTCTAGCCATCCCCGAGATCACCCCAGACGAATTCTGGACTGGTTCCTCCAAATGGCCATGGCCGAATTCCTTGACCCTAGTCCTTCCCCGCCTCTAATTACCTCGACGTCGGATGAAACAACTGATGATATATCAACATGCATGAAATGTCATTTATTACACCAGATTTGAAAATAAATATGTAATAAATAATCCAAGTGTTTGGTTGTTTAGAAATTGTGTAACGCCTAGTGCAGGATGGGGCTTGTTTCAGCAACTTGAACCATAAACTTGCGTCGTACCGTACCCCGAGATACGATGTTTACAACTTAATGTCACTGGTCACATACTGTTAGTGCTAAAAGAATGCTGTGATCAGTGGTATTAAATCGTAAGCATCATATCTCTGTGAAAATCAATGGTTGCTAGAGATTCGATAGTCTTCTTACTATAAATACAAGAACAAACTGTCACAGCGCCATCTCTAGCAGACTCAGCAGAAGTTTAGTACCCTGAAGAAGGCCATAAGCTTTGGTCGAAACATCGGAAAGGAGGAGGAATCTTTGAACTCAGCGCAAATCTTGAGATTTTATTTACAACAATCAAGTAGGGAAATGCCATGAAACTTCTTAACTTTGGAGCGACTGAAGACGTAGAGAAAACGAGAATAAACAAAAGACTCCGGAAAATATGGGGTTAGGGAGCGTGCACAAACTACGTGAATCGGTTCAAAAAAAGGGGGGGGGGGGTCGCTGGAAGGCTACGCTGGGCTACGTGGGAGGTTTCCGAGCCACGCCACGTTGCTTTCCTTTCATAACATTTTTCACAGATAAAATGAGGAACAGAACTAACAACAGCATTTGAATATTTATTTCCGTTATTTAATTATCTCCGTATGTAATTTAAAATAGTCTGACAGGAGAAAACAGTACAAAATGTCTTCTGGAATCAAAAGGAAAAGAAAGCTACGTGCTGTGTGTGTGTGTGGGGGGGGGTGAGGGGTGTAAAAGCAAAAGCTACGTAGGGCTACGGGGGGAGGGGGGAGTTCACAGGAGGCCAAAATAGAGCTACGTGGTTTATGGACGCTATCTTATAAAATAAATAGAGGATGTAAAGTTTACACACTGTAACGAGCCGCGCTGTCGCCACGTTACAAGGTGCATTTTATTATATATGTAATAATATAAGAGTAATTTACATAAATCTTGGGCGACCACCTAAATAGATTTTTGTTGTAATTTTCTAAAGTACGCAAGATTCCAAGTGAGGACTGTAATGAAATGATGAACATACAGTGTATCTTGGTAAAGCGAATATTCAAGAATTATTGAGCTATGTAGGCTTGAAGCTAATCTTGGTCCTCCCGTGCCTTGGCGACAAGAAGTCGCGGATTTGGGATTTGCCAGACCACACACTCTGCTCCCTAGGGATGGGCGGTCAACGACGTCACTCACCTGGCGGGAAAAGCCTGCCGTCCGAAACCCGAATGTTCCCTCGCCCCGGCGAACTTAGCCGAATATGTCCGACCTCTGTTAGATACTCTAGCCAAATCACATATCTGGGATATTACGTGACATTAGGTGCCGACCTGAAGATCCAATCCAAATGAGCGTATAACTTAAAATCCTGGGAATTTTTGTTATATGTGAGCTTCGAGACTACAAATGGGCGGAGCGAGAAGTTTCCTCGTGGACCGAAGAGCGAGGAGCTGGACATTCTGACTTCGAGTCCAAGCTATGCGAGTCTAGTCTGAGGTGGACTTGGAAAGTTGGCTTCTCTCGCCAACTGCCGCTGTACGTTTTCTGACTGGCAGCTTGCCTTGCTGGAGCAAGCTTATCGCAGCAACACAGCCGGTAATGCGATGATGCGCATTGTCAGACCAGAGATGCCTATAGCCGACTTGTGAGATAATCTCACATATCGTGGGTCCGCTACAGTCACCGCAGACATCAGACGCAGGACTACAATGGTAACTTATTACGACCAAGCCATCTGATTGTGCATTCCGTGAAACAGAACCCTTAAGCGACTTTGAGAGGATAGGTCCATGTTCTCACTTTGTAATTGTAAAAACCCCTGAGCTAGCGGCATAATTTGCCAGAACTAGTTATTTTCGAATGATATATTGTTCATTCTGGCGCCCATGATTTTGTTTTTTAACTGTAAAGTCACAGTATTATGATGCCTTTGTCTGAGGTCGTCATAACTTGTATTTTTCATTGTTTCCAATTGTCATTATTTCGTGCATTTTGATTCTGAGATATATTTAAAAGTAAATATACAATTGTTTGCTTGCTCATGACGGCTAATTGTAACTCTGAGCGTTGCTTTTATGATTTTGCCAATTTGTGTTAATGTTAACGGTAAATTCGCTCAGACTTGTAATCGCCAGTGATAAGAAAATAAATGTCATATTGTGACAATTTTTCCTAAATTCCAACTAACGTCGAGATTCTTGCAAAATTAATAAATTTTCACTCCTTCATAAAAATTAAAATTAAAAATCCACAATTATTAATCATAAAGGTATGAAAGATAATTGTAACGTGGTTTGCCCACCAAGGCACTCACCACAACACAAAAAAGGAGGACTATTGATTAGAATGAGGAACACGAAAGAAAGTCTGGTACGATTAGAGAGAGGAAATTAGATTTTTTGATTGTATTATAAGGTTGGGCAACAACCTACGAATAAAACGAATTTTCAGTCAGGTCTCCAGAAACGAGAATACCAACCAGTGACTTCTGCGGACAAAGAAAGATTTCAGAATAACAGAAGCCATAGTACAATACAGAATTACGTTCAAAAGATAGAAAGAATATTATATCTGTTTCAGGAGAAGGAAGAGAAAGAAAAAGCAAAGTAAAGGATGAAGAACTTTTCGAAAGCAAGAAATAAAAGACGAAGATCAATGCTTTGGATTATGCTGTGTGGTGCTTAGAACCAAAAGATCAGTAATAGCGGATACGGGCAAAGTTTGCTATTAGATTGCAGGCCGACGTGAATTAAAACCCCGTGCAGGACGCGCTGGGTCTCCCGGACACGCCCACGGCTCTGATGACAGTCATCACGCCGTAATGACGGCTGCTCGACCGCCCACGCCGCCGCGACTAAACACCTGTTGGCTGGCCGGGTTTACTGGGTCGAGGGTCCCCTGTTCGTAACACTGAACAGAGTCGCTGGAAAATTGTGCTATAATGAGTGGTATAATCCTCACCTCGGAGACAACTTTCGAAAAGGGGTTGAAAGATGAGGAATCAATTTGGGGTTAATGTATGGAGAAGCCACAACTGACAGAATATTTGCCAACTGAAAGTAGTAGCCAAAGGTATAGAACAGGGGTGACCAACCTGCGGCACGCCTTGAAATTTTTTCCAGCCCGCGAGATTCATCACACTTTTACAAAATATATTTATTTTATAATGACAAAAGTAGTGAAAACCAATGTATTAAAAAAAATTATTTATGCATCCATAATTTCAAAATTTATTTAATTTATATTTATACATTTTTTATATATCATTTTTATTAATATATGTTTCTTTAAAATGTGCGTTTAGTATTATTATTGTACAAGGTATATACCAAAAGTAGTAGGACTGATTTAAAAAAAAAAAAAATTACTGAAGATATCTTTACAATTCCTTAATCCTCTTCGAAATAGCACCCTTAGGCAGTTACACACCAAAAATTACGCTGCTGCCATTGGCCATATGCCTTCTGGAAGTCAGTTTTGGGGACGCTGTTGAGAACCCTCATCGATGCTGCTTGAACGTCCTGGATCGAGTCAAACCGCTGTCCCTTCAGCTGCCTTTTCATCCATATGAGTAAGAAAAGTCAGATGGAGCCAAATCAGGACTGAAGGCGGGGTGCAGCAACGCGGCAATGTCAATTCGGGCCAACAGTTGGCTCATGACGGCGCGCCTTGGCACGGCGCATTGTCGTGATGCAGAGTCCAGTTGGCGGAGATGACTGGTCGGACGCGATTCACTCGGTCTCGCAGGCGGGCTGACACTTGCACGTAAAAGTTAGAATTGACAGTTTCCCCAGGGGAAACAAACTCCTTATGAATCACCCCGCGATGATCAAAAAACACGATGAGCATTGTCTTGATCTTTGATTTGCTCATGCGAGCCTTCATTGGACGGGAGGATGAAGAAGGCAACTGTTGGCCCGATTCGGCGTTGCCACGTTGCTGCACCCCGCCTACAGTCCCAATCTGGCTCCAACTGACTTTTTTTTTTTTATTCCCACGGATGAAAAGGCAGCTGCAGGAACAGCAGTTTGACTCAATCCAGGACGTTGAAGCAGCATCGACGAGGGCTCTCAACAGCGTCCCCGAAACTGACTTCCAGAAGGCGTACGGTCAATGGCAGCAGCGTAATTTTTGGTGTGTAGCTGCCTGAGGGTGCTATTTCGAAGAGGATTAAGGAATTGTAAAGATATCTTCAATATTTAAAAAAAAAAAAAACAAAAAAAAAACAGTCCTACTACTTTTGGTATAGACCTGTATATTGTCTATGTTTACATATACGAATAATAGTAAACACAATAGTAATAACTCATCATATTTCAATTTTTCGGTCTAAATAAAGTATAGTGGGTCTAAATCTAATATGGGGATATATAATTTTATGTGTGGCCAACGGAGTTATGATGCATTTCCAAAGTGACCCGCAAGATCATTCTATACCATCCCTGGTATAGAACTTACTATGTACTCCTTTTAACTACGCTACGACCTGTAGGTATGTAAGACGATTTTCAGATTTAATTCAGGGAGAGACAGCTACAAGGCGCAGAGGTGGACCAATAATAATGCCACATGTCCCCCGGTCGTTCGTACTTGAATGCAGTATGCCCTGGTTTCTCTGTACATGAGATCTGCAGCGGCGTGCAGTTGGCAACACTGTTTCCGTGATCACCCTCAGACCAGCCCGTGTATCAAATGTTATTTGAAGAATTAACTAAAACGAGCTGCGAGGTGATTAATTAGGGATTTGTATATGTTTTGTGTGATTAATTGTGAATTTGTGTACATTTGTCATCTAAATGAACATTTTTTATGGAGAGAAATTTTGTAAATGCTACGTAATGTGTTCAAGGATAGTATTATGTACGAATCATTAATTAAAGCTTGTAATTGTATGTACTGGTGTGAGCTACTATGTTTGGCGGACGATTTTGACAGCTTTATGTTGATAATTTGAGTGTGTAAATGCACGTAAACAGTATTAACTTTCATTTCGATATGTTTTCTAATGATTGCGAGTGATTTTGTACAATTAGCAATTATTTTTGTACGTATTTAATTGTTAAAGTATTGTTAGAATTCGATAAACATTGATCGGAACTCTTCGAATTATTCTGGAACTTTCTGTGGCGACAGAGACGAGTTATTTGAGCAGAGGGTTACAAGTTAATTGAAAGGTAGAATCGCTGGAATATTTGTATGATTGTGCTCAGTATCTATGGTCGAGCCAGTGCCTATTCTGTGTGTACTGTGTAATGTTATTGTAGTGCGCTAGGGAAAGTAAACATAGTGGAAAGTGATTCTTCATAGTAGTTATTTCATGCAACCAAAAACTTTCAAGTTGAAACCTGCTTTAGTTTCCGTATTGTTGCCCGTATCGTACGGACCAACCAGCCGAGTCGACGCTTGTGCTACACCGTCATCATCATCACCAGACGTTTTCGCATTGCGGGTCATCCTTCACATCCTCTTCCAAGCCTGGCAGTCATTTCAAGACTTTCCCTCGATCACTTTTCTTCACACGACTCCCTTACCCTCTGCGTCTTTCTTCACTTGGTCCATCCATCTTGCCCGAGATCTTCCAACTGGTCTCCTTCCCTCCCCGCTGTTCAGCAGTGCTACTTTCGTCATCCTCCCCTCCTCCATCCTCATAACATGCCCCAACCACTGCAGTCTTTTCCTTGTTAACATCTTTTCTAATGCTTCCACTTGTAGTCTCTCCCCGATGATTTCATTTCTGATTTTGTCTTTCCTCGTGACATTCTCTATCCCTTCTTAGAAACCTCATCTCTGACGCCATCAATCTGTTAATATCTCCACGTCCATGTTTCAGAACCGTAAGTCAGTGTGGGCTGGTAATATACTTTGTAGAGCAGAATTTTGGCTTCCTTTCCTATGATCCACCTCCAGATTACATCCTTTATCTGATGATACAATTGTCCACTCTTCTTTACTCTCTGATCTATTTCTTCCGCCATCTTTCCGTTGATAGTTACCTTGCTTCCCAGATACACAAACAATCAAATCAAATTAAATTGCAATGGAGCGCATGCTCCGGTGGAAATTTCCCTAAACACCCATCATCCCCCTTTTCTCCATCTACATTTACCCTTTACAAATTTTAACTTTAAATTCTTTCAATGTTTTTGGCAAATTATTCATAATTTCTCTTGGTAACTTATTCCAATCCCTGACACCCTTACCTAAAAAAGAGAATCTTCCTACACCTTTGTGCCTGAAATAGAGTACCAGCTTGTGGTCATTTAATTTAATTTAATTTAATTTAATTGCAATGAAAAACAGGCTCCGGTGGCAATTTCCCTACACACCCATCTTCCCCCTATCCTGCAACTACCTACATTTGCCCTCTACAAATTTTATCTTTAAATTCTTTAAAAGTTTTCGGTAAATTATTCATCATTTCTCTTGGTAAGTCATTCCAATCCCTGACACCCTTACCTAAAAAAGAGAATCTTCCCACACCCTTGTGCCTGAAATCGAGTGCCAGCTTGTGGTCATGGTCATCTTTTCCCTTCCATGCACTACTTTTCATACCTATTGCAATATCTTTCCATGCCTCATCGCCAGTATATGCCCTGTACACTCCCATGACCCTCCTCATTCTCCTCCTGTCTTGCAATGAATCCCATTCCAGCTCCTTTATCATATCCGTCACTGATTGCATTCTGCGATAATTTCCAGAAACAAATCTAGCAGTCCTTTTTTCTTTTCCCTTCTATGCATTACTTTCAATTCTTACACCAATATCTTTCCATGCCTCATCACCAACATACGCCTTGTACATTCCCATGACCCTTTTCACCCTCCTTCTGTCTTGCAATGAGTCCCATTCCAGCTCTTTTATCATATCTGTTACTGATTGAGTTATGCGATAATTTCCAAAAACAAATCTAGCAGCCCTTCTTTGCACCTTCTCCAACTTGAAATGTCTAGGCTCTTTATGCCGAGAAAACATTTACGTGCATGAGATGCAAGATTTATTTATATTAAAAAAATGATCTTTAAATCCTTTTTTTATTGCAATAACAGGTTAAATTTAAACTACACCCTCTAATTACAACAAGAAGACATGTGTGCGAAATTTTTCTTTAAAAAAAATAATACATTTATAAACTAACACTGAAAGAAAACACATTACACAAAATTTTAAACTCAGCCAGCAAATAAAATGAACAGAAGCAAAACAATAAACACAATGTTCCCGGCTAGGGAGAGCAAGAAACTTCGCAAGTTTGGGCGTACTGGGTAAAAATGTTTATAATATGTAATTGTTACTTATCGTAACAGCAGGAGGCTGTCGGTGACCTTGATGTTTCTTTGACTGTGGCGAAACACTTTTAACACCATCTGGCAACTGAGGTGGGTTCACTTGTGGAAGCACATAAAGAAAACAGCACGACAAATATTGTCGGGCGAAAACGCGACCTCCACGTTTCTTTGAAATCCGCGTACACACACACATGCGGACTGTACGGGGTCCAGCTCCCAAGTGCCTGCAACAGTTTTCTCATTTCCTCCCCCCGCCTCCGGGAGTGGCATCTCTACCTGCGTCAAACAAAGCAACCTCGCCGACAACAGGACGCCAGCAGGAATTTGCCAACCTTCCCTGTCTTCCAAAACGGCTGGATGAAATGTCTCACAAATGGAGAGGTGACGGAAAATCAATGACAGCAGAGGCTGGACATTACAAGCCCCAAACCACTGGCTGAAGTCTTTCTTGATGAAGAAAACAAAGTCCGTGGTTTCATGTCCCACAATTTACACTTCAGTTCTCACTTCACTCAAAACTTTGACGCAACCACACAACTGTTACTGCCCAACTGACACTCGAAAACCAGTGTGAATATGCCCGCATTTTGAAATGAACAGTGATGGGCCTGAAGCATTGTTTCACTTCTACTTAATTATATTTTTTATGTTAGCTATAATACACGCTAATATTTCTATTGCAGTTCTTCTAGATGCAATGTACGTGGTGCAAATTTGTTTTGTTAGTGTAGCTGTCGAGGTGTTTTTTTTTTCTCTCCTCAGACAGCATGTTGATGATTCTACAAATGTTGTTGCTGGTTTTGTCTATATGTTTTTTTATATGTTTAGACAATTTTTGCTTTGCTCAATGGCATAAGTTTTGAGTTTTCTTTTCTGGATATCCTGACATCTAATGTCGTGATATGTTGTACGATTTTTCTGCTGTTCGTCTGGAGTTAAGTTGGCAAGTTCTATTTTTGATTAGGAGAAGTAGGAACTATGGATTTGAAATCGGTTCTGGTCCGATATAAGTGCTGAGTGGTTACATTGAGAGGGCAGAAGCTACATTCTACTTACGACTTATGGTGGAGGCAGTTACATGGTGGTCAGAAATAGCTCCATTTGCACTTTTTTGTGACGTGAACTGTAGTTATGGTTCCGCATAACTATGAGAATAGCTGTTGTTACCCTGTTTTTTGAGGTAACCCTACCACTGTTTTCAAAGTCTATTGAAATTGACACTTTTTTTTGTCTGATGAACAGCAAAACCTTGTTGTTTACAATCGTTCACAGTGATGCCAACCTAATGTTTTTTTGCTTGTAATGTAACGTCTATGTATTACTAAATTATGTCTCTGTTTGTACAGTGGTGTCAGTGTTGTAATTTACTTTTTATGTGTATTATATTCGTGTGTCTTGGTTATTTTTCACTTTTTTAAACAATGTCTCATTTGTTAAATGAGTGAATTAATTAAGTACAGTTTGCTTTGATGCAATGGCTTTGTGAATATGGTAACTTTCCTGTACTGTAAGTAGGTGTTTCTTGTGATTATTTATTTTCAGTATTTTCATGTCTGTTTGCATCGTGGTGGGTTGGTGGTTATGATCTAACAAATGTTCTGCAAATGTTGAGTGATTTGTACATGTGATGGCTCTAATGTGTTGTTTGTATCTTGTAGTAAAGTTCCTGGTTGTCTGTCCTGTGCTACAGTGTTTCTCATCTTTTAAGGGCACGTACCCCTACAAAATGTCCCAGGCGCTGGCCGGAAATCTTGTCGCGAACCCCCAACGATCAACTACTGAACCCCTAGGGTTCGCGTACCTCACTTTGAGAAGCACTATGCTAGAGAATCGGTGCTCTGTGGAGTGTTACAGCGGTTCCGCCTGGTCTTAATTGTGTTAGCGGCCCGACGTTGGGTTATTTGGGTAACTAATTGAACGTCACTCGATCCGCCTTACACTCTCCCAGCAGAACAATACGGACCTCCGGTGAATGCGTTCGCCAACAATTAGCGTGCACAATCGCGACGGGGAGATCTGCGGCAGAGATACAAAGGTCAACAGCCGGCCAACAGTTCACACCACACTGTGGTCAAACTCCCAGGTACGTCGGAGATTAAAACACGATTGGGATTTAGCAAGTAAATGCCTAAGCTAGTAGCTAAGCTTCATGTCTCATTACACAGCTGTCAGATTTTCGCTTCTAAATACACCAACTTTAACAAAACTTTAGTCAAACCATTGCTCAAATATGGGGCACACAGTTTTTTTTTAAATTTAATTTAATTGCAATGGAGCACAGGCTCCGGTGGGAATTTCACTACACACCCATCTTCCCCCTATCCTGCACCTACCTACATTTGCCCTCAACAAATTTTATCTTTAAATCCTTTCGGTAAATTATTCATCATTTCACTTGGTAACTCATTCCAATCCCTGACACCCTTACCTAAAAAAGAGAATCTTCCTACACCCTTGTGTCTGAAATCGAGTGCCAGCTTGTGGTCATGGTCATCTTTTCCCTTCCATGCACTACTTTTCATACCTACACCAATATCTTTCCATGCCTCATCGCCAGTATATGCCCTGTACACTCCCACGACCCTCCTCATTCTCCTCCTGTCTTGCAATGAATCCCATTCCAGCTCCTTTATCATATCCGTCACTGATTGCATTTTGCGATAATTTCCAGAAACAAATCTAGCAGCCCTTTTTTGCACCCTCTCCAACTCCTGTATTTGATACGTAAAATGAGGGTCCCATACTACACTACCATATTCGAGCAATGGTCTGACCAAAGTTTTGTAACCCAATTCCTTGACTTCTCCCGTACATCCCCTCATCACTCGCTCCAACAAGTGCAGAACTTTGGAACCTTTTCCTACCACCACCTGTCCTATGTGTCCTGCCCAGTTAAGTTTGTTATCAAAAGTAATTCCAAGATATTTACTTTTCAAGTCTTCAGCAAGCAATTCTTTCCCCACCTTATATTCATAATTAACCTTTTGTTTTTTATTTGTGTATCTAATAAGATATCAAATGAGATATCAAATACAGGAGATCAACGGAATGCAAAGAAGAGCTGTTAGATTTGTCTTCGTAAATTATCGCAGAACACAATCAGTAACTGATATGATAAAAGAGCTGAAATGCGATTCATTAGAAGACAGGAGGAGGGTGAAGAGAGTCATAGGAGTGTACAAGGCGTATGTATATCATGAGGCATGGAAAGATATTGGTTTAAGAATTGGGGGAGGAGCATGGATGGGAAAAGATGACAGTAAATACAAGTTAGCATTCGATTTCAGACATAAGGGTGCGGGAAAATTTTCTTTCGTAGGTTAAAGGACTGGAATAAATTACCAGGACAAATGATGAATAATTTACCAAAAACGCTGAAAGCCAAAAGTAGACGGGGACAAAAAAAAAGGGGGGGGAATATTTATGTAGGGAAATTGCCACCGTAGCGTGCATTCCATCGTAATTAAAGTAAATTATTTAATTGCAATGGACGGAATGCTGCAGTGACCATTTTTATAGTTATTTATTTACTCCTTTATTACTCTTAATACTATTTTTTTTAGCTTACACAAATCTGTCTTTCGCATTTACGAATTACAATTTTAAATTGTTTCAGCGTTTTTGGTAAGTTATTCATTACTTCCGTTTGTAATTTACACGTATTCCCGACATCCTTACCCTCACAAAAAAAATTCACCTCTCCTTAAGCAAAGAATCGAGTTGCAGCTTGTGTTAATGGTCATCTTTTGTTCCTAATTCTTCAACCAATATCCCTCCAAGCCCCATCACTAGAGACTGGATTATATGCAACACAAAAAGCTAGTAATACGCATTCAAATATGCACGAAAAATGCTTAAAATACGCATGAAAAATGGATGTAGTCTTCTCGGGAGACTAGTCGAGTAATCAAGGTGTTTCCACGCGATATTTCGGCGATCTGAGACTCCGTCGCCATCTTCTGGTGAAGTACGCCAGAACGCTTCCGTGGTTCGGATGCCACGCTAACTGTAGGTCCCATGTACCCGGTGGGATTACCGGGCTCGGTTAAGGCGGCTACGACAGGGGCGGAATGCGCAGCCAATAGAAACCCTGTCACCAGGTCATTACGACACACGGAATTATTATTATTTAGTACATCATTTACCGACTAGTCACATAATAATCGCGCGTTAACTACAAATTCCTTGGTGTTGTGCACGTTATTACCATGGAGGAAGGAAATATATGGAGGAGAAGTGACGTTAAATTGATGAAGCAGGCTCGCGCATGCGCAGTGGCGGCAGCGGCGATATTGCGCTTCCAAACAATTGCGATGTTCCCAGTATATCCCGAAAACTAAACAAGATATCGAAAAATTTTATTCTTTATTTTCGATTTGTCTCGTCGTGTTACATAAGAATCGATCATTAAATTTGACTTTTGCGCAATTTTTCTTCTCCATTTCAACTCAAGACACCTCACTTTTGATACAGTTTATCTCTAGAACTAGGTGAGATATCGAAAATTTTTATTCTTTATTTTTAATTTGTCTCGTCTTTTTAAATAAGAATCCATCATCAAATTTGACTTTGACCAATGTTTTCTTCTGAATTTCAACCAAAATCATTTCACATTTGAGACAGAATATCTCGAAAACTAAGCAGGATATCAAAAAATGTTATTCTTCATTTTTTATTTGTCATATCGAGTAACATAATAATCCATCACCAGATTGCGGCGTCACCCTTATGCTAGAGTCCCCTTGAGGTTTTTGTACATATTCCCCGTGTCTGTATGGAAGCGGCCATGCCCCCTCCACTCCGGCCATGCCCCCCCCCCACTCCTCCTCCGCCCTGCTTCACTTCAATGCGTGGTGAAGGTCTCTTGCGTCGTCTCCATATATTTCCTTCCTCCATGGTATTACTACTGAAACCATATCTTTGTTGCTACTGGGCTCCATCGGGAGTTTTAATGCCCGACCAAAGCACTTCGCTGCACTGGTCCGAGAACGTTTCATTAGCCTGAGACTTCTTCGCTCCTCACTGCCGTTCCCACAATGCCCCTAAAACGGCGTCACGTAAGGCAGAAAACACTGTGCAATTAGTCGGCGTTATTCAGTTAGCAGATTTTTTCGTAAACCTCTCGCCGTGTCGACTCGGCGCCAAAATAGCGAGGCGCATAGAGAATTCGGTAATGGAGCGATGCGCGGGGTGGATGGCCTCGGTTGTTGGTTTTACCACGGCGGCTGCCGTTACGCCCTTCCCGTCGCCGCGCCCGCGCCGTTGGGGAGTGAAGCGGTAAAAAAAACCGCCGAGTCCCAAGCTGACTCGATCCTCAGGAAGGGCGACCACACGCGAGCTGCCCTTTCGAAGATGTCCCTAAGATATCTATCAAAGTTCTGCTGACTGCAACTTAATTCATTACTTCTTCAATTAACAGGCTATTACCGTCCAGTCGCAAGGAAATTTTCTTTTTACTTTCACCAAAGAATCATAAACACAACCTCTAAATTGAATGACGAGTTCAATGAAGTACAAGACGGTCGAACACACTTTTCAAAGCTTTTTTTTTTTTTCGACCAACTCTTCACAACAAACACTTGCGGGGAAGGTAAGACTCGTCCAAAGATACTACAGCACAGAACAAAACAACTCCAGCGATTAAACTTCACCGAACAAAACTGCTACACGACTCACACACAAACTGACAATGACTGTTTATGCTCGCCCTTCTCGCGAGCTTAAATAAGCGCTAGAAAAACATCCAGGACACAACAAACAGTGGCGATAGACGTTTCTCGAGAGTCTGACAATCAGAATCGTACAAAAATAATTACAACTTGCACAAAATCACTCACAATAATCAAGAAACACGTTGAAACGATAGTTAATTCTGTTTGCATGCATTTAAACATACAAATGACAACATAAACCACCCCAAACAGCCAAAAATCCTCCTCAAAACAGCGTGCAAAACATTCTTGTCCTGGATTGTGACAGGTGATGAAAACTGGGGTCACCACTTTGAGTCCGAAACAAAACGGCAATCGATGGAATCGCGCCATCCTGATTCTCCACAGAAGAAAAAATTCAAAGCAACTGCTTCCGCTGGTAAGCTCATGATCACTGTGTTTTGAGACTGTGATGGTGTTGTTGCGGTTTCCTGGGTCGTCCACTCACATCATCTCCCACAATGTTTTACTTTCCAACTCGCTCACTGAAATATAATGTGCATTGTTTAAATTCTTACCGCGAGTTCTTTAAGTTCCTTCACAAGATGCAGATTCTTTTGACCGACCGCCACTCAGTTTCCAACTGAGAACATTTAGAAACTACTGAATGGATACACAGTTATTTCATAAAACTAATTTTAATTCAGTGCCTTCATCTTTCTCCAACACCACCAATGTTATAAACTTATGGGACTTCTATCACTCCAAAGTTGCAGATCCAGTTAAAGTAGAACGGCTATTTGTACATCTTTTACTCACATTCACACGTTTACACCTTTCAACCGACTGCCCACCTTGTGGCTACCACAGCACCCACCATGCGGCCCCCGGGGCTCACCCTTCCGTGGTCACGGACATGGTGCCGTTGACGTCACAAACCGGCGCTACTTACAAACACAAAGTGGTACCGCTACAGTGTCATACTCATTGATGTGATGCCGAGAGGCACCACCATTAATTCAGAGGCATATGTGAACACATTAACCAAACTCAAGAAGTGCTTCCAGCGAATTGGACGCCATAACAACCCAGGTGATTGTTCGCTTCAACGTGATAACGCACGCCCTCACACAAGTTGTAACACATCACCAAACAGGGTTGGACAGGGTTACCCCATCCAGCCTATAGCCCTGACCTAGCTCCCTCAGACTTTCACTTGTTTGGGCCATTGAAGAATGCCATTCGTGGGAGACATTTTGAGGTTGACGAAGAGGTGAAGAAATGGCTTCGTGAACAGAACAAGGAGTGGTACCTCCAGGGCATACACGCTATTGTATCTCGCTGGAGGAAAGCCAAAAAGTGGTAAGAATTAGGTGAAATAATAGGGAGTGTAGAAGAAACATCATTTTTTTAAAATTGCTTTACGTCTCTTAACAGCGAGGTCTTTAGAGACGGGCAAGGATGGGGGCAAGGAATGGGAAGGAATTCGGCCATGGCCTTTTGAAGGAAGCATCCCGGCATTTGCCTGGAGTGGTTTTGGAAACCATGGGAAACCCAAAACTGGATGCCCGGACGGGGATTCGAACCGCCATCCTCCCGAATGCGAGGCCAGAACGCTATCCGTTACACCACCATGCTCGGTAAACATAATTCTTTCTTGTGTATAAGTTTCATTGTGTTCATTAAATAATTGTTGAAGAAAAAAAATGTGGTGCATTAGTTTCAGGCTACTTGGGAGGAGGAGGGGTTAAAAAGAGGCCGAAATGAAGTCACGTAGTTTATGGACTCTCCCAATACAGACGGCGTCAGCTACCTCATTCAAGCGGAAGCGATCTGTGGAGAAATCGAATACCATGTGGGTGATTGTCGGCTGTCCTGAGTTCAGTTCCCGGCGACAAATGACCGACGCCACTTTCTCCTGGGGACTGTCGTTACGTCACTACAGTGCTTTTTAATTTTTTGTATGGTCTGATCGGTTCACTATTATCTCGTCCGGGTCACGAGGAGGATGCAAAGTGTTTCTGTGTCCATTTGCCTGCCCACACGTATCCACTGTGTGTAAATTACTACCGAGTATCTTAGCGTCGCCGTGCGGCGGGAAGAAAAAAAGGGTTCATCGAACATTGATCCATTGTTCTCGAAAAACGTTCTCCAGCGACGACTTAACGGCCCCGCGTTATCATTTCACAGCAATTAATGTCTGATGTCAAGGTTCAACTCTATCATATCACCAAAGAAAATGTAGGAGCAGCATGATGGCTCAGTGTGAGTGAGTCGAGGCAATAACAGTCAGCTTGCGACAGCTACAAGATACCTGATGAAGACAGCAGTCAGCTGTCGAAACGTCGTGTTTTTTACAACACCATCCGAGAAGATTTTGTTGCAGTGTTTAAGACGTTTCAGTGCAGTTCGAAAGGTCCCCGGTTCGAATCCGTGTAAGAGCTGGGATTGTCATAGACCCATAACCCGACCTTCACCTCTGGCACAGCTTGCTGTGTAATGTGAAGTGCGCCAGAACGCTTCCGTGGTTTGGATTACACGTTAAACTATAGGTCACCCTAGCTGTAACAGTGATATGTACACATTGTAACATAGCATACGTTTGAGCCATACAGTAATATCTGTTGCCGGCGCCGTGAGTGAATGTGATGTTGTGTTTGCAGTAGGAGTGGATCGTTGACCTCCGTCAAGTGAAGTTCGGAGGAGTGAACGTTTCGGTTTTAATTGTAGAAATTGTGAAAAGAAAAAGAAAAAACTCGGTGAAGTGGATAATGGAAACTAGTAATGTGTTAAATTCACTGCTTTGAATGGAGTGCTGTGATTGAAAGTGACTATGGACTTGTTAAGAGGACGGTAGAGAGCGTGGGAGTTTTTGTAGTTCAGTCTGATTCCTTGTTTAAATATTATTTTGGTGGTGGTACTTTCCGTCGGTGTGAATGCATACGTTTATGAAATTCAATAAAGTTTTTGTATAGATGTTCATTCTAAAGTTTGTGGATTTATCATTTAATAAACCCGACGAACAGTAGTACCTAAACCTGGCGACCGCGGCTTAAAGAACCTTTATTTAATTCGTAATTATTTATGTTCAGTAAGTGACTTTTAATCAAAAAATCAATAACCAGTGGATAGGTTTCAACATCCACAGCAAATTCGAGACAAATAAAGGCCTAACGCAGTCCTGATTGTACCAAACGATCATACACAAACACATACAAAGAAATTGTTTTACCTAGTTGTCGTCTATTCTGTGCACGAGAATAGATTTTGATGATACATGCAACACTTTCATATAATTCGTATACGATTCGGCTATCAGAACAGATGTGTTGGAACTGGTGGTCATTAGAATGGAGATGATATGGTCAATGGAACAACCGAGTGTGGTGGGCGAGCGGTAACGCTTTGGCCTCGCATTCGGGAGGACGCGGGTTCGAATCGCCGTCCAGGCATCCAGATTTGGTTTTTCAATGGTTTCCCCAAATCACTCCAGGTGAACGTCGGGATGCTTCCTTTGAAAAACCAAGTCCGAATTGCTTCCCGTTCCTTGTCCCCAGTCCTATCCCGCCTCTAATGATCTCGACGTAGGCGACGTGTAAAACAATAAGCAATTTAAAAAAAAAAAAAGATATGGTGCATCTCTGCAAAGCTGGGTTAATAGGCATGGAGATCTTATTTGGATGCTCACTCTTACATTTTCTTCCAGACTACGTACTAAGCTCTAGAGACTTATGGTATCCACGTAACCGTCGATTTCTAATTGGCTGGTTCGATTATTAGTGGATCCATACGGCATACGGCTTTCAATATCTAAACTTTGACCTGTATCGTGACTCCAGGCCTTAATAACTCAGATACTGTCTTAACGTTTCTACCTTTAACATTTTTTTGTTTGTTTTGTTTTTGTTTTTACTTATTGCTTTACGCCTCGTCGACGGCTAAGGTCATTAGAGGCGGGATGGGACTGGGGACAAGGAACGGGAAGGCATTCGGCCATGGAATTTTTGAAGGAAGCATCCCGGCATTCACCTGGAGTGATTTGGGGAAACCATGGAAAACCCAAATCTGGATGCGCGGACGGGGATTCGAACCCACGTCCTACCGAATGCGAGGTCAAAACGTTAACCGTTTACCCACCACGCTCGGTTTATCTCCAACACAAAAATTATGCCAAAAATGTGGATTTAATCGCAAATGCTTCCACAGAGAGTATACATCGATGGTACATTACATTTCTTATCGTGTTTAATCCAATGGACAGGCACTTTAAACTTGGCGTACACGATTGAATTCGACGCTTTTCTTTCATTGTCTTCATACAACTAAAGTTCAAAAAACTACTTTGAATACTCACTTACAGGTAGTCAGGTACACAATACACACGTATTAAAGCAAGATGATACTTTACCTGCATGTCCAACTAGTTTTTGTGCGAGACTTTCTTTCGATTCGGATGCCACAGTCAGAAAGCCTGAAACAAACGCACAAAAAATGATTTTAATCCTCGCATATATGAAACGTCAATACTTATTAACATTCTTATTTTTTGTAAACGAACATTCGTATCACAATAAACACAATAAATGGTTGTTATGTTGTAATATTTGAATTATCACGAAAAACGTATAGATGCAGCCACAAAATATGATACTAGTATCCGAATATTGGGTTGTATTATGTCACAGTTTTGAATAATGATTAGATAATTATGTATTTAGTTGCATGCAAGTTGAAACTACATTAACATTAGCCACTACTGAATAGATGCGCAAGCTACTATTTCTATTCTTCATGTGGCAGATCTAAATTCTCTGTAAATATGCGTATTTATTCTGTACATTCATTTGTGCGCATTGTAAAATATGTATGTATGTTCGTTTGGATCAACTAGGACTACCTTAAGCCTCCGTTTGTATTAAGTTGTTTTTTTCTTTTTTTTTTTTACTATGGCTTTACGCCTCGTCAACACGGCTAAGGTCATTAGAGGCAGTAGGGGACTGGGGACAAGGAAAAGCAAGGAATTTGGCCGTGGCCTTTTTGAAGGAAGCATCCCGGCATTTGGCTGGATTGATTTGGGAAAACCATGGAAAACCCAAATCTGGATGCCTGGACGGGGATTCGAACCGGCGTCCTCCCCGATTAAGTTTGTATACATATCCGTGTTAGAACTAGGGATGTAACGGAGCTCCGCATCCGCATCTGCAATTGCGGAACTTACATGTGGTGTGGATCCCCTCTCACGGACCATCAAGAGTCCTGTATAGGAAAATCAGACCGTCATAGGTCCTACAAGTTGTACTGTGAATGTGCCGCTAGAGCGGTGGAAAGGCGGGTGGCAGGCACGGAGATGTGCGGTGACGTGGCCTTGTGCTTGACGCTTGAATTAATCGAGCCACGAACTCTGCAAAGTGCACATGACAAAGATGAAAATTTAATTCACTTGCGAAATCATCCCTCGTTCTTTGTTGTTGAAAGATGAGGCAAAGAATAAATCAATGTGGCAGTTGTTAGATGTCTTGCGGTTTAATTAATATAATAAATAACTAGTCCAAGATCCAGTTTCAAATTTCAACTTTTTTTATTGCTAGTAAGATATCAGACTTCAAGATGCAGTTCACATATAAACACAAAACTCCAACGATTCCATTCGACACTTCTTCCAAAGACAATACTACCAAAACTGTTCGTTCAACACTGTCCTTGGCCGACGTAAACTGAATCTGAGTCTCTGCTGATCGCTTTATATAAGTTACATTGAAAGTTCTAGAACACTACAAAGGCTTCCGACAGATATTTCTCGAACATTAACAATACTTTAACAATTGAAAACATATTAAAAACAATCAGAATGAATACATAATCATTACAAAATGCTTAGAAATGAAGATTAAAAGGAACTTAAACACAAAATTATCCACATAATTCATTTTTAATGTAGTAAATCGTCCTTTAAACATCGTAGCTTGCCTTAATACTTGGAGTTACAAACATTTAAGCAATTCTCTGGCATAGTTCTGTCCTTAAACATATTAAATGGTATTTTACATAATTTCTTTTCATCAAACAAAATCTATTTTTTGTATCGAGCGTGGTAGGTGAGTGGTTAACTTTCTTGCCTCGTATTCGGGAGGATGCGGATTCGAATCCTCGTCCGGGCATCCAGCTTTGGGTTTTCCATGGTTTCCCCAATTAAATCCATGCGAATGCCGGGATACTTCCTTCAAAAAGGCTATGACCGAATTCCTTCCCGTTCTTTGTCCCCCAGTCCCATCCCGCCTCTAATGACCTTAGCTGTAGACGAGGCGTAAAGCAATAAGTATATAAAAAAGAATTATATTTACACCGATTTACAGTAAACTGCCAGACAAATGTACAAAATCATATTCAATCAAAACTCTAGCTTGTTACAAATGCTTCCATTTAAAGTCTAAGTTTGAGTGCTGTTACAGAGTGTTGTATGGAAATAGACGTTACTTTGAAAAAATGTAGAATTTGGCATAGAAAATTATACTTATTCTGATTTTAAGTTTATTTTTGTAAAAATATCAAAATCTAGATAGTTATAAATTCATTTTCCACTCTCACATCCGCTTCCGCAAACATCCGCTTCCGCAAAACATCCGCTTCCGCAAAACATCCGCTTCCGCAAAACATCCGCTTCCGCAAACATCCGCAAACGCTTCCGCAAAACATCCGCATCAGCGGAAGTCAAGCATTGAATATCTGCATCTGGAAAGATGACTTCCGTTATAACCCTAGTCTCTGTTGATTATCCATAGAATGCTAGGTATTGCACGCCAACATGAGATGTCGGTGGCGACGACTGAAGGATGTGAGACGTATTTTCCGTGTGGTAGGAGCGAGTGGGGCTCGGCCATGTTCTCCGAGACGCCTGGTGCTCTGACGGATGGATCCCCTCCCGGCGGGGACGGCCGCTATTTCTCAGTCGGCTGCTCGGCAATTACGCTTTATGACACGATAAATAATAAAAATACCTGTGCGGGACAGGCGGCCGGGCCTTTTGTTGGGCGCGGTGTTGTGACGGAGTGGCCCGCGTCCACGGAGGGGACAGAGAGAAAACGGACCAATCGCAGCGTCCAGATTGGCCAGCTTGAAAGATGTCACCCTCCTGCTACCAGGTCGCCATCTCCGTCATACCACGCCGCCATGTGGGAAGTCGTTTTATCGTTTGTCATCACCAGTAAGAATGCTGCATGCCGTCGAAAACAGAAGTATGCGCATTCCACTTGAACAGCAGAATAGCACATCAGCAGAGCAAAGTGAACTTCTGCCACCAGAGAGTGAAACATAATTTGTACCCTAAATATCTCAGCATCACCTTACACCGTTCCTTAACGTTCAAAAAACACCTGTAAAACTCAAGTCAGAAACTAGAAACACGGAACAACATAATGAAGAAGCTAGCTGGTACTTCTTGGGGACTCACTACGAACAACCGCCCTCATGACTAATAACAAGCTTAACTGGGCAGGACACATAGGACAGGTGGTAGGAGAAGGTTTCAAAATTCTGCACTTGTTGGAAAGAATGGTGAGTGGATGTACGAGAGAAGTAAAGGAACTGGTTTACAATCGGACCATTGCTTGAATATGGTAGTGCAGTATGGGACCCAAATATTGAGTATCAAATATAGGAGTTGGAGAGGGTGCAAAAAAGGGCTGCTAGATATGTTTCTGGAAATTACCGTAGAATGCAATCAGTAACAGATACGATAAAAGTGCTGGAATGGGATGTAATGGAAGACAGGAGGAGGGTGAAGAGGGTCAGGCGAGTGTAGACTACATACAAGGCGTATATTGGCGATGAGACATGGAAAGATATTGTTGTAAGAATTAAAAGTAATGTACGGAAAGAAAAAGATGACAATGATCACAAGCTGGCACTCGATTTTAGGCACAAGGGTGTAGGAAGATTCTCTTTTTTAGGTAAGAAGGTCAGTGATTGGAATAAATTACCAAGAGAAACGATAAATAATTTACCAAAAACGTCGAAAGAATTTAAAGTTGAAATTTGTAGAGAGCAAATATAGGTGGGTACAGGAAAGGGGGAATATAGGTGAGTAGAGAAATTCCTACCGTAGCATGCGCTCCATTGCAGTTAAATTAAAGTGAAAAAATGACCGGCACACTAAAATCCACCCCAGGTTACTTATTATCAGCAATATACAACATCGAGAGGTGAGACGCGAAGAAGCAACGGTACGTGATTGGATAAAACTACACCATCCTGACCATCTACAGGATCTCCCAACACACGAGGTCCTAAATGACCTACCCCACACTCGTCTTAAATCCTCAAATCTAATATTTCATGGCGTATTTGACTTCGATGTCAATGAAAAATGTCGACAAAGCTGGAATTCTTCATCTGTGAAACATCAAGAGACTGAAGATCCTACAACTGGACTTTCGAGATTCCATCTGAAGAGAGACCAGTTGGTCAAATTAAATCGCCCAAGAACAGGCCATACCAAATGCAACGCCATGCTGTACAAGTGGGGACTTCAGGATTCTCCTGCATGTGACTGCGGAGTTCCTTCCCAGAGTGTGGGGCACATCATCAAGGAATGCCCTCAAAGGAAGTAGACATTTTCAGTGCTACACCTTCCTTCTTAGACAGGCTGCAACAAGTGGACGTCAGTTTGTTAATGCTACCAACGTTCTTGTCGTTGTATATATTGTAGATATTTTTATGTACGCTCTATTACACTAGTTGCTTAGCCATACTACAAATAAATAAATAAATAATGATGCCTTCCATTTTGAACTAGTGAGTAGAGGGTAAAGTAATTGTTCTGTATAGTGCCATAGGCATATACATATACATGTTAAGGATGTTTGCATTCAGAACTCTAATAGCGGACCTGAATAACACTGGGAGGAAGTCATTTTGTTCGCCGCGCAAGAACGAAGTTGTTTCAGCCAACCCTGCAGCGGAGTGTGTCGAAAGTTAAAGTTGTCACACAATTACGAGAATCAACAGCTGTCAGCGGCTACCTGCTGACCCTAAGCAACCGACCTGACCGTCGACTTCGAGGCCGGAGTGATTTAGTGAAAGGGAATTCGATCCTGCGTCCACAGAATACGAGCCATGAACGTTACCACCCACCAACCATCCTCTGTATCATTGTAAGAGAGCACCATGAGATCTGCGGCGAGGTCATCAGGTCATATTATCCACCCACACATAATCTAAATTTAGAAGGACAAATCGATCGTTTGATTTGCCTGCTCGTTGTTAACGGATCAGGCCTCAATAAACTGTGACAAACGTTTTGTCTCTTAATCCGTAAAAATTATGTCCTATCCCTGATTGGAAGTCACTTAACATTTGGCCACAACCTGAAATATCGGGGACACGGGTTCGATACCTGAGGCAAGGAGCGACTCTCGACAAAGGATTTTGGATGGAAAGTAGGCAGGCAAACTCACGCTAGAAATGACAAAAGCCAATTCCAGTGCATTGGACTTAAATGAGTTCAGACTAGTCTACAGACAGTTTGAAATAGGATATTAGGATAATCTAGGTGCGGAAGAGAAAGTTACTGTTTCCCCAAGTCAGACCCGCTCGTCAACTACGGCAGCAATGATACGCAGCAGTACAGCGATGCAAACTGTACAGCACTACGTAGCAACTTGATGGTACTGGCCCCTCCCTGTGGTCCCCGTGATCCTTTATACTAGTTGACAACAGATAACCTCGTGCCACTTGGCTAAATCTTATTTGCACATGAGCAGCAGCACGTCTGCTCACCCAGTGTGGTTGTAAACAAAACCAATGGGTGACACCAACTCTTGCTTACACGATACTCCTTTTCCATCTGATGCCGACGGTAGCGCGCCTTCCTGTACGCGCAGTTTATCCCACCAGCTCGGCTGTTCACCATGTGTGGCCAATGCAGCTTGGACAGTCCGCCAGCTACGACTAAATATCTTATAACAAATAAACTTTACTGTAATACTCAGTATACTACAATTGTACGAGGGTGTGGCATTTATAACCCCCACCCATTACAAGTCTCTTTACTTCAGCGATCATAATTCTTGCCAGCCAGAAATGAAGAATAGCTGTAGGGATAGAATTTTTCTCTCCTTATACTTTCCATGGTTTGATTGTATCGTAGTTTAGCTTCTGAGATACCGACTATCTCACGGGGCATGGAGTCTGCAAATGTGAAAATACAGGGCGTTCGCCGGGAAACGCTACCCTCCCAGTCTGTTGCCGTCGGCAACTTGCTGGGACAGTCGAGCCAGCAACTCCCGCCACACGGCGCCGTGAATCACCGCACTGTAGCTAGTTTGTGACTTCAGTCTCTTATTAATCAGTGTTGTTAATAAACGTTTCTTTGCGGTTTGGCTGGTTTGGGGCTTCATACTCTTACTAATCTGTACCGTGTTTGAGTGTGAGTAAAATTATGGTACGTTACAGTTTGCAACAAAGAATATTTCTCTACGATACATATGTGAAGAAGAAGTCGTTTCAAAAGTGTCGCAGTAAATTTCGTCGCGAATATCCTGGCGCTTTACTGCCAGCTAAATCAACAATTCTGCGTCTGGTTAAAAGAGTAAAGAAACAGGTTCATTTTTTAACCTCACAGAGGAGAAAATTGACGATATCGCTTTTCGACTAGAACAGTCACCCAAAAAATCATTAAGTCAGTTAGGGCAGCAGGCAGGCGTATCTAAGACCTTAGCTTGGAAAGTAACAAAGCTAGTTCACTTAAAGCCGTACAAAACAATTGTGGTGCATAAAATTACAGAAATAGACCAGGGGCCTAGGATTAGATTTTGCAACTGGTACCTGCAGGGTGTCCACGATGGCACTGTTGATCCGCAACTGACGTCACATTTAAATGCTTAGCACATACAAGTTTATGAAGCGTAATTATTATGAAATAGTCCGCGGCCGACGGTCGAACAATGCCGGAAGCTGACCGCTCGCTCGCCGGGAGAAGTTTCTTCCTTGTAGCGCTAACAGTGGGTAGCGTTTCCCGGCGAACGCCCTGTATTACTAGACTTCGTAGCAGTAGTAATTCTATTTCCTGTGCCAAAAATAGCCATGGGAGATATCTGCGATATGAGTCCTCTGTGGTTCACCATTCACGTCTGTCATTGGCCCGTCTGGTGGTTCAGTATAAGGTGTCCGACTTATATGCGGGAGTTCTCGGTTTCATTACCGGTTCCTCCAGTAATTTTCACGGGTTGTTAACCTAATCTCATTGCACCAAAAAAAGAAGCGCAAGAATCAGCTATTAAAATCGTGAGTATTTAAAAATCTAGTTTCGGATATTCCGCTTGCAGCGAATTTTGCTTCTTTCAATTGTGCACCTACAACTTGACGGCCAATCCAGATCATGCACAACTTAAGTTTTTCTTCTTTCATCCAGGCTGCCATTTTACAAGTTGTTAACGAAGGGGTCATTTGCGCAGTGAAAGAAAATGGTGTCTGTAGTTATTGGGAGAAAATCTCAAAAAACCGATATGTAGATGGCGGGACAGTGTAATTAAAACCCGCGTCCTCCGGAAAGATACCGCTCACTCAAGAGATTCTGAGAGAACTCGCAGCCAAATAACAAGACGAGAAGGTCAGGTCAATGACCTGAAGTAACCGGGATTCGATCCTGGGACCTCCTGCTCTCCTGAAATACTCCGCCCACTTTATTAGCACCTAGACCAACCAAGTTAGAGCAATAATAGAGATTCGCACGGTGAACCATCACTACCAGGTAACACAGCTTTACCACTGAGGTGTCAAACAGCTCTGCCTACGTAATTGAGAACCATAGTATTTGAAGGAATTATCTTTGTTAAGGTAACATTCGCCGTGTTCTGGATAATTCATAAGCTCCGTGGGCTAGGTCGCTAAAGCTCTGAGCCTTTTAAAAAAAAAAAAAAAAGTGATATTAAGGCTAGTCAGGGACAAGGGCGTTACAGTATTGAGAAAATAGTGTATAGGAAACGAAAGGGCAATCGATAATCGGACATCGCATTTAAAATGAACCTGTGCGTCATATGCCCAGTGTTATTTCTGCAAACACGGAAAACTAAAATACGACGGTTGGATTTGAGACAAAACTAGTGTACACACCGCTGCCAGACCCGAAAGTTAGCGATTCTCGTATCAGGCTGTTTCAAATTTATTGGTGCTTGACTCGAGGTAACATGTTTCACACTTCGCCCGTTTTACGAATCTTTTACCGTCGCTAATTGAACAGTGTGTACCGACGTAGTAGTCCCTGTGGCCTCCCCCCCCTCCCCCACGTAACCTGGCTTGACTTTTGTCTCTATCTCCCCCCCCTTCTCCGCACGACAAGTAGATTATTCCCTGACTAATTGCAAAAGACATTTTATACTGTTTCCTCTTGTCAGACTATGCTAAATCACATACGGAGATAGTTAAATGACGGAAATAATTCACATGCTGTTGTGTGTTCTGTACCTTATGTTAAATAGTGACAAATAATATGAATGAAAAGCTACGTGGCTACGCTCCGAACCCCCCCTCCCCCCCACACGTATGCCAGCGATGCTTAAATTCTATCCAATCCCTCCCCCCTAGACCAAGCCACGTAGTTTATGGACGCTCCGTAACCTCTCATCACCTGTTTCTATGCAAATAGAGACGTGAAGCTGACGAAATGCAATGCTGCAGGATCAACAAACATCCGTGCTGACGACATAAGAGGAATGACAAGGACTCTCGCTGGTAGCAAAGAACTTAAGCTTCAGGTCCTTCCTGTTTGTTAATTTTTTTAAGCGGATTTTTGTCGAATTTCGTCACGACGTTTCGGACATACCGAGAGGTGCGACGTCTGCGCTGTTATCCCGGCATTTATCTTACTCTCCTCGTGGCTAGCAGCGAGTCGGGAAATGTTTATTTGCCAGCCGTCTCGTTGATGGCTACGTCGCATGCGATCTACATAATATTTAACGCAACTGATGGCGACGGAATGCCACGCAATTAGTCTGCGAACCGCTCACTTGTCACGCCGACCCCGAAATAAAAACCTCCACTTTACGGTATCCTAAGCTTTAGTGTTAATTTTTCACGCGGCCGCGCTTACATTTGCATGAATTACGGAACGCGGAGGAGCCCGCTCGCACTGTCGTTTCGTTTATTGTTATTCGCGGCGTCTTTTTTTAATTTTTTTACGGCGACTTCGCGTGTCGCAAGGTCTACCCGCTCCGCTGCAAGAATACAAACTGTGTGACCAGTAAGTCGCTTCGGCTAACGAAGTTTCGAGTTGAGATTCATTTAGCTATCAACACAGCCTGGATTTGTCTGGGTATATTTCAGGCAGCATAGCCATCCACTTCACCAGTGTTTATTTAATTACGTGAGGTGTTTTTCCGGAATTACGGACCCCTTACCCCCCCCCCCCCCTCTGGTGAGGTTTGGTGAGATCTGGTTGGACCCTTCCTTAAGATGACGTAAGATTTTGCCGGGACCCCTCCCCCTGATGCAACTCGTAGTTTTTGATCTTATACCGCCCTTAAAGTCGACATCCTCGTCGTTCTGGATTTTTTTTTTTTTTTTTTTTTTTTTAGATTTTCAGAAGCTCACTCCCTCCCCTTTCGTGAGATTTCGCAGGACCCCCCTATTTCACCTCACGTAATTAGTGGACGGCCCCTTAACCTATTCAAACCTCGTTGGTGCAAGAAATTTTTATGTCGTTGACCTCGTCGGCAGAAGCATCCCGGTTCAAATTCCAAATCTGTTTGCAGATCGTATGGAGTGAAGACATCCTACGGAGTGTCCATAAAATACGTAGCTACATTTATGCCTCCGTTGAACACCCCTTCCCCCTCCACGTATCCCGACGTAGCTTTTGTTTCTATCCCCCCCCCTTCCCAAGTGGCACTTAGCTTTTTTCCCCTATTGATGCATAAACTTTGGCCAAGTAACAACATTAGTGAGAGTTTAGTTAAATTGAAATTTATGCTAAGCCGGAATGACAATTGGCATTCACGGTTACGGTAGAAACCATAAGTAATTTAATTTTAAGATTTTTTTTTTTTTTAAGTTGGTTTCATTAACAACAGGTTATTGAAAAGCAGATCAACGGTTTTTCAGCCGCAAAATTTACCAGTATTTTTTGAAATGCTACGAAAAGCAAACTTAATTAATGTATTATGGCAATTGTAACCAAATTAAATTGTGAACATAATCACGATTTTCTTCTAATGGTATGTCTGGTCGCTGTTTTGCGAGCGAAGGCTGACACGTGACATCGTTCTCCAGCCAATAGCTATCGAGGTGAGTGGATGAGTGACCTTACGAAATTATATAGTGGATGTCGAAGTAAAACCTTTGTAGTAAGGAAAATCTGACAGTAAAAAAATTCCCAGTACTAAGAATGACGACTCAGTGGAAATTAGCTAAGTATGTGATGTTAGAATAAAGGTTTTCAAAATTGTAAATGAAAACACCGTCTATTAGCAACTGGTTTTATTCATGTATGCTCAGACGTGTTTCGCCCTTGTGGAATGGTGCATCGTCAGTAACTGTGAATGTATATACATGTTGGTGTTATCAAAATTACAATATTAATATACATAAGTAACTAATAATAAACTACATTCTACTTACGACTTATGGTTGAGGCAGTTAGATGGTTGTCAGGAATAGCTCCATTTGCACTTTTTCGTGACCAGAACCTGTAGTTGTGATTCCACATAAGTGTAAGAATAACTATTGTTACCCTTTTTTTGTTTTTTGGATGTAACTATACCACTGTTTCGAAAATCTATTGAAATTTACACTTTGTGTTTGACGAACAGTAAGAGCCTTATTGTTTACATGCGTTTACAGTGATGCCAACCTAATGTTTTTGTTTGCGTTATAGCGTCTGTGTCTATGTATTATTAAAAAATGTCTCTGTTTCTACAATGGTGTCAGTGTTGTAATTTACTTTTATGTGTATTATATTCCTGTGTCTTGGTTATTCTTCAATGTTTTAAATAATGTCTCATTTGTTAAACGAGTGAATTCATTAAGTACAGTTTGCTTTGATGCAATGGCTTTGTGAATGTGGTAACTTTCCCTGTACTGTAAGTCGGTGTTTCTTGTGATTATTTATTTTCAGTATTTTCATGTCTGTTTGCATCTTGGTGGGTTGATGGTTGTGATCTAATAAATATTCTGCAAATGTTGAGTGATTTGTAGATGTAATGGCTCTGATATGTTCTTTGTACAGGGTGTCCAGAAAAGGACTCCCTGATTTCAAAATTAAATATCTCGAAAACAAAGATCGATATAGGACAGCTGTAAGAAGTGTATACAGCAGTGTGAAATAATAGTTACAAAAGCTGCTAACAGATGGCACTGTACGCTGTACAGCTCATATCAGCATACATAAGTGAAATAATCGTATGAAAACAATCTTTGCAAACAATCACATCACAATGTTTTCAAAATGTTCACCATTGGCACTACCCTGAGCTTCGGATCACTATTTAGGCATTACGTATGGCGATTACAGCGCCATCTGTTAGCAGCTTTTGTAACTATTATTTCACACTGCTGTATACACTTCTTACAGCTGTCACAATAAACATACCGTTTACTGCATTCCTCTATCGATCTTTGTTTTCGAGATATTTAATTTTGAAATCAGGGAGTCCTTTTCTGGACACCCTGTATCTTATAATAAAGTTTCAGGTTGTCTGTCCTGTGTATTTCGCTAAGGTTTTCAACTCTAGGAGGCGCTGAAGGAGACGTTGTATGGAATCGTAGACACGCGTGGCGGAGCTACCCCGCATCTTATGGAGTCCATACCGACAGCCTACAGTCGAACACAGATATCAGTCGATGCTGAATTCGAGGGATCGATGATGTGTGTGAGCCGTGATTGGCCGTTCGAGTACGTGTCCCTACTGACTAGGCGTGATGGCCGAGTCACGAGGAAGCAGTTTTTAGAGAGCCTGCTTCCGCCGAGAGCCTTTCTTCTGCCGCCTCACTGTTTCAATTTACGTCAAGCGAGAAAAACGGAAACTCGCTGGAGGGAGGAATAGGCAGAGGGCAATGCTCGCGCCAGCTGAAACCAGGAATGTCTTCACTTCCTGCCTGCAGCGAGCTCTGGTCTCAAGGTGGCACCACTGGATACATAATAAAAAATATGGCAGTTATTGTAAACTGCCGAAAGAAGTGAAAACTTCATGAATTCTTATGTGCAACCCGTCATCTACGAATTATAAAAGACTTTTTAAAATGTGGTGCTGAAAATTAAGTGGACAGACAAAGTAAGAAATGAACGAGTTTTGGAAATGATGGGTGACGAAAGAAGTTTGTGGAAGAAGCTTACAGGAAGAAGAGACAGCCTGGTAGGTGTAAAATTATTATCTTTTATTGCTACTCATTATTTTTACACACAACTAGCATTTACGTTCTGTGTTCATTCAATATATTAACAGAATATTTCCAAGCACAATTCTTCCGCTACATCTACATCTTTTTTCATACGGACTTCTCTTCTTCTTCTGTCCCTGCCAAAGATGTTCTTTTAACACACTGCTTTTTGCTCATGCATAATAACTATTACCGTATCTTCTTCTTTTACAAAAAGAAAAATTAAACACAAAAATTCTTTACTTTTAATATACACATATAAAACAATAAAACTAAAATAATACGGACAAAAATTTAAGGGACTACGTTTCCTTACATAGGTCATATTTTGAGACATGCTAGATTGGTTAATTTGGTGGTGGAGGGAACAGTGGAAGGTAAGAACTGTAGAGGAAGACAGAGATTAGAATATATGTAGCAGATAATTGAGGACGTGGGTTGCAAGGGATTTGCAGAGATGAAGAGGTTAGCACAGGATAGGAAGGGATGGAGGATTGCATCAAACCAGTCGAAAGACTGACGAGAGCAAAAAAAAAAATCTGTCCGCCAGTCTCAGGTGCGGTTCTTAAGTGTTTGATCTGTAACACTGTTCTCTCTAATGTTGGTGTTCGAAGGGAAATCGTCGGCGCATACACTGTGTGGGGATGAAGAGGTCGTACGAGACGCTCAGCTCAACACCTGTCAAGACAAGTCGCCGTGGCAAATCCCATCAGCTGCCTGTGTGCGGCCGCGAAATCTGCTTAGTCTCAGGGATTAGCAGCTGGCGGGCGGCCGATAAATTTCTCGTTTCTGGCTCGCCTGACGTTCATTGCCAGTGATGTATTCCGGCGCTCCCCACTTCCGGAACGAACAGACAGCCCTCCACCTTCACACGGCTGTCTACACTGTGGGAAGATCAATCACAATCTTCCTGACGTGAATGCGTCTTCCCCGGACGGTACGGGCTATAGAAACTGTCACTTTACAACGACTGTACCCCGTTCACTCACAACTGGCAGCTCAATGTCACGGTCCCCTTGCCCCCTCCCAACCTCACCATCCCCTTCCGTTGTCTACCCCTCTGAGTAGACCAGGAAGGCCAATGGCAAATTTTTCAGCGGGAACTCTTTCCCCTCCTCTTGTAGGGGCAAGGGTAGTGGAGTAGGGGTACAGCAGAGTGACCGTGAGCCTCTGTTACCGAGCGTGGTGGTGTAACGGTTAGCGTTCTGGCCTCGCATTCGGGAGGACGGCGGTTCGAATCCCCGTGCGGGCATCCAGATTTGGGTTTTCCATGGTTTCCCAAATCACTCCAGGCAAATGCCGGGATGCTTCCTTCAAAAGGCCATGGCCGGATTCCTTCCCATTCCTTGCCCCCCATCCTTTCCCGTCTCTAAAGACCTCGCTGTTAAGAGACGTTAAGCAGTTCAAAAGTTAAAAAAGTGAGCCTCTTTTATGGTGACTTTCCACGGCCCGTGGTTTTGTAGGCCACGCCATGCAGCCGAATTGAACGGATGAGCACGCGCCTCAGGTTAGCCCTCGCTACCTCGCAGCCACCTCCTCTCCTAGTGTCGTTTCAGCTACCCGGGCGCTTGATGTTTACCAAGTGGGTGGCGGATAGTGGCACGCCATCCCTGCCAGCAGAGACGGCTTCCTTCCCACGGCCCGCTGATGATAGCTGGACCGGCGCGGCCTGCAATTTCACTGGCCGTGGGAAGCGACCTATGACGCACTTAATAACTATGCAAGGGGGGACAACTGGATGATCAGCGTTTGACAGAGAAAGCTCGAAAGGAACAACTATATTAACTAACACCTCCTCCCCAAACACTCGGGGAAAGGGAGTGGCTGGTCAAAGAGCGTGGTGGGTGATCTGTAACGCTATGGCTTCGCATTTGGGAGGACGCAGATTTGAATCAGAGGCCGGCCAACAAGATTTGGTTTTCCATGGTTTTCTCAAATCACTCCAAGCGAATGGGATGGTTCATTCCTTCCCCCCACTTCTTTCCTTCCTCTATCACTTCAATGTCAACGAAGCGTAAAGCCAGCCCTCCAGCGATTGGTCAGGGAACAAAATGGCGAATAAGTGGACGATAGGTGGCTTTACAGAGCCGGCGACGACAAAATAATATTATTTTGCATGAAATACTGTACAGCGGGCAATTTAAGACAATTTCCATAGCGATAAAAGTACATTTCGAAAAATTGTGATACTTTTAAAGGAAGATGTCAAAGTACATGGTAAGAAATTGGAACCATAACGATCTAAACATAGCAAGAATTGAAGAAAGTCGATATTATTCATTGTTAACTAGGAGGTCATTTAATGTACAGGCGGAATGCATTTAGTTCTGGGTTAATAAATTGTTGGAATGACTGAGGAATTTCGAGTTTATCACTTTTCACTAAAGTATTAGTCCGCCAATATCTCTTCCTGTAATATGTTCAGGGATATGCGACAGCCGAGTTGTAGAGTACAAGGGGTGATCAAATGAAAAGGTACAAAACGACGTAAAAACGTAACAGTCAAATATTTGCATATTCCGCCATGGGAGAACGTAGCGAGACATCTCGGGATGCGATTGGAGTCTCTGACTGGGATCGGAGCATGCGCGGGCGCCCGCATGCGCAGTAGAGAGCAGAGGCTCTTATCAAAAGCGGCAGTCCGTATGAGGACAGTATGGCGTACAGGTAGGGGAAGTGTACTGTGAGACACTCCGACGCATACGCAGGTCCATCAAGAACAAAAGACCGGGACTGCTCACGGAGGGTGTGGTTCTGCTCCATGATAACGCGCGTCCACACGTCTCCAGAGTCACACACATGGAACTGGCCAAGTTCAAGTGGGAGACGTTGGACCATCCGCCCTACAGTCCGGACATGTCGCCCTGCGATTTCCATGTGTTTGGTCCACTGAAGAAACACCTGAAAGGGAAGCGCTTCAACTCGGACGACGTACTCAAGGACGCTGTGGAGGACTGGGTCTCGTCACGGCCACATGAATTCTGGGAACAAGGAGTCCTGCGGCTTGTTCATCAGTGGAATCGTTGTGCTCAGGCCTATGGTGTATATTTTGAATAAAGTCTACATTTGTACCCACCGTGTCGTTTCGTACCTTTTCATTTGATCACCCCTTGTATATCTCCCTGCCAGGCTAACTGATTTTGGGATCCGCTTCAAATCTTACGGAGCATTCGGGATAAAAATTCTGCCTGCTGCAACTAGCGACAGGAAGACGCACGTGTTCCGATAGGCATCGCGCCTGCGAACAAAGTGTCTGCTGGGAACCGAGTCTTCAGTCACGATCCGCTCCCGCCTGACTGCAGCCAGATGGCTATCGATCTCCTCGGCCAGGTCGATGCCAATCTCGATTGCAGGCAGGCACGACCTCTACGTCGACGTGTGGCGAAGTACGTCACCCCAGGGCGCAGGCATTCTGGTCAGCTACCTCACAGCATAACGGTCGACCCCTCCACGGTCGATTTTAATACCTTCTTTACCAACCTCTTCAGAGTACTTTGACCTCTATAACACCTTCACAAGATGACGGAACAATCTGTTGATTTGCTGCTGGCATCTTCCACGCTATCTCCCCATTCCCTGTTGTGACACGTTGTCCAATCCATCCCCAACCCCAGTTAACCATAATTACTATGTAATTGGCATATTACTGTTTACAATCACGTAAATTGATAATGGCTAAATGACCTGACTTGCATGGCTGAAGGCCGAATGTAATAAAATGTTTCCCGAAGGTAAAAAAAAATAAATGGTGTATCGTTTGCTGTGCTGATGTCCCATTATTAAGACCGGGGAATTTTTTATTTTCCTGGCAATACAGCACTCGGTGCTGATCGGTAATACACATTCCGTGGCGGTATTGCGCAGAGACTACACAGACTGATTTAATATTTAAGGAAGTATTTATGCAACTAAGGAAAAAATCCTTTGCTAGAATGAAAGGACTAGGTTGAAGATGTAATAATCTGACATTTAATTTCGATTTATCGGATAAGTACTATGTGAAGATTTTCCTGTTTGATTGCTGCAAGTTATAAGGCAAAGTGGAATTCGTGAAACAATATCTAGTTAGGAGAAGCTCGGGTAGGACTGGACACTTGAAATTAATTGCAAATAAAAATAAACAAAACACATTTCCCCTCTTTATTTTATCTTAAAATTAAACTGGGAACTTTTGCAGTCATATTAATTAGAAGTTAGTAATCATAAATTTTTTTCAACAAATTAAATTGAAAACACTTTCGCCTTAATTTTTTGGCAACACAAAAGTTGTCGGGTAGCCCCAGACACAATAATAAATGGTGCCCTAATTGTGTTTTGGCCTTACATAAATCACTACAGTAATGGATATCTGAAGAATCTACATAAACACAATCTTTATGGGTCCTTTCTTTGCTACATAGCAGTGAATCCAGTCTTCTTAAAATAAAAAAGTATTCACATACGATGCATTCGGTCTGTTTTAGTTGATTTGCTTCGGAAAGACTTTGAATACTTTACTTTGTATTCATCGTCTTTATGGCGCCTTTATGTTTTTACTTATTTTTTTCGCTTCGCCCTTTTCACTGACTTTACTTTTCTCCCCATCCGCTCCACATTTTTTATATGGTGAAGATGTTAAAATCTTGCCTTTTAGATTTTTTGAGTACGCATTACTATGCGTTTTTTTTTCACGCACTATATTCAATAACCTTCAACGAATTTTGACAGGAGCGACGAAAAACTTCTGCCAGGAACAAAACACGCACTAGTGTGGAACTCACTAAGCCGCAGCTCAGTTGCATTTGTTTTTACACTACAGGGCGCATATTTACAATAAAGTTTTACCAACGCAGCGTGGTTGGTCTGTTAGAACTTCAAATATCCGGGCTACCCGACTTTTCCCCTAATTGGTAGCAATAGCACATTTCATTGGAACTGAGAAAGATAAAAGTAATTAAATTTGTTGTGAGGTGTAGGAATGAAGGAGTGTAACATACCAATTATGTATTTCAGACAGATGAGGACGTCTGCACCAAAAAAAAAAATATAATGATAATAATAATAATATCCGTGACACTATCTTCTATATGGTATTCATAATACCATCCAGATCATCAACATCAGCCAAATGTGACTCCTTAGAGTTATGATCCCGGTAGGGACTTGATCAATTTTTCAAGTAAACGTCTTGGGCGATTCCCTGCCAGCTAAATCGAGCGACCGTGTTCCATTAATCTGGCTAATATCCTTTTGGTCTCCACGAACTCGTGGCCTCCGCTCCAACACCATTCTTTCTAACTCTAAAGTTTTCTGCAAGAAATATTGCCTGCACACTGCCATTTCGAGGCGGTTGTTTCCTCTATATATCTTTAACCTTTGTAACTGCTTTGGTGTCGGTTGGTTTGCTCTTCTTTTATCTTGAGAAACCCAGCGGTAACATTATCACAGCTCCAACTGTATGAAAAAGTAAAAATTGGCAGATTACATTTCAACGTTTGTGTGCCGATGTTCCAACATTTCATAAAAAGTGGAACAACCTTTCTCCTGAACATATGAATGGTCTTGTGGTTATTTACAATCACGTTTGAGAGTGATATCAGTTATGTCATTAAAGTTAGTTCAATGTTGTGCATTAAGAGTTACCAACCCTTACAAGACGTTATGAATATCTGAAACTTCCGTGTAAATCATAATGCACTAAATGTGGATTCAGGGTATACGTTATGTATGTCAGTAACTATACATAAATTATTTATGTTAAGGTTTTCGTTGCACTGTGTTCTGATCTCATGATTTGTAATATTTCTGTTAGGTATGTTTATCAAAAACATACACGGTGCACTTCATATCTATGACGATTAAACTGATAGAACTTACACAAAATGTTGATATCAGTCACTGCATACTGTATGTTCGAAATGTCCCTGTCGTACAATCTTGTCCATTTTCTATGATGTACCATCCTCGTTGCGCGGCACGGGCAAGGAAGAAACTGTGCGCTATTCCTGCATTGCCGAGCCTACGGAAATCCGCCGAGCCTTCCTTGGTCCACCGAGCCTTCGTATATCTGCCGTGCCTTCGTATGACCACCGACCCTTCGTTGGTCCATCGAGGATTTGTTTGTCCACCGAGCCTTAATATGTCCACCGACCCTTTGTATGTCCGTTGAGCCTTCGTTTGTTGGGCGAATTATAGTTTGCTCAAGGAGCCTTCTTATGTCCACCGAGCCTTTGTTTGTCCGCCGAGCCTTCTTTTGTCCGCCGAGCCTTCTTTTGTCCGCCGAGTCTTCGTTTGTCCACCGAGCCTTCGTATGTCCACCTACCCTTCGTTTGTTCGCCGAGCTATAGTTTGTCCACGGAGCCTTCTTATGTCCATTGACCCTTCGTTTGTCCACCGAGCCTTCGTATGTCCATCGACCCTTCGTTTGTTCGCCGAGCCTTCGTATGTCCAACCAGCCTTCGTTTTTCCACCGAGTCTTTGTATGTCCACCGAGCCTTCGTATGTCCTCCGAGCCTTCGTATGTCCACCAAGTCTTCATATGTCCACCGAGTCTTCGTTTGCCCTCCGAGACTTCGTTTGTCCAACTAGTCTTCGCCTGTCCACCGAGCCTTCGTTTGTGCTCCGAGCCTTCGTATGTCCTCCGAGCCTTCGTATGTCCTCCGAGCCTTCGTATGTCCACCAAGTCTTCATATGTCCACCGAGTCTTCGTATGTCCACCGAACCTTCGTTTGTCCACCGAGCCTTCGCATGTCCACCGAGCCTTCGTTTGTGCTCCGAGTCTTCGTATGTCCGCCGAGCCTTCGTATGTCCTCCGAGCCTTCGTATGTCCACCAAGTCTTCATATGTCCACCGAGTCTTCGTTTGCCCTCCGAGACTTCGTTTGTCCAACTAGTCTTCGCCTGTCCACCGAGCCTTCGTTTGTGCTCCGAGCCTTCGTATGTCCTCCGAGCCTTCGTATGTCCTCCGAGCCTTCGTATGTCCACCAAGTCTTCATATGTCCACCGAGTCTTCGTATGTCCACCGAACCTTCGTTTGTCCACCGAGCCTTCGCATGTCCACCGAGCCTTCGTTTGTGCTCCGAGTCTTCGTATGTCCGCCGAGCCTTCGTATGTCCGCCGAGTATTCGTTTGTGCTCCGAGTCTTCGTATGTCCGCCGAGCCTTCGCATGTCCACCGAGCCTTCGTTTGTGCTCCGAGTCTTTGTATGTCCGCCGAGCCTTCGTATGTCCGCCGAGTATTCGTTTGTTCACCGAGCCGGGAGAAGTTCTAGCGGTCACAGTTCGCCCAGGTAGAGAAGACCGGTCATAAAAACAACCGAGTGAGTTCGAGCATGAGTAGACGGCAATTTGCAAGACACTAATACAGTACATGCATTATGGGATGGTGAGGCGTAACCTCAAGTAATATTCCAGGGGGGGAGGGCAAATCGTCTAAGTTTCCTGTTCCGGAATATCTGCAGGTGGTGGAGTGTGCGATGTGTTTTGCACACGGTGGCTAGCTCTTTGTGTAACTAGAGGCCGCCGCGGCTTACGACTCATTCAGCTGAGCCGCCTCGCGGGCTGAGCGTAGAGAATGCTGCTCATTACGAGACTCCTCCAGAGGCGACCGGCGCGAATCTGTCTCCGCAGCGCTTTTTGTTTTGACGGAATAAGACTTCAGAGTCACCAGCCGCCCTTTCGCCGGCTCCCTCCAGCCGCCAGAGTTCACTGACAACAAAGCGACCCGAAGAGAATGCCACAAAACCCTTTGCTGTGGAAATATTACGAAATACACAAAATATTGTAATTTTTCTTAAGGCTAAACCAGTGGCGGATCAACGATTTTACGAAGCAGGGGTAAAAACTTGAGGTTGCCGTCTCTTAAAACATGATTTTGACGCCCTCCTGAAATTGCCGCCCAGGGCAATTGCCCCGATTTGACCCCTTCCCCCAGGTCCGACACTGGGTTAAACATACAGTTACAGATACTTTTATGGCTTTTGATAATACTTATGTAAAACAATATATTCAAATTTTAAAGAAGTGAGGTATAAAAATATCGAGACAGAAGGATATTCTGTAATACATAAGAGTCGAGTGAATACAATCTAAGTAAAGAATCTTGAGAGACATGCATCAGTTAAAAATGGTGTGAGACGAGGTTGTAGTTTATCTTCAATAATATTCAACCTGCATGCAGAGGATGTAATAAAGGAAGAAAAACAATAGTTTGAATGTGCCATAAGTTTTCAAGGAGAATTAAATCAGTATGCTACTATTTGTTGATGACATTGTTCTGTAAGAAAAACAGGCTGAGGATACTGAAAAGTTCCTGAATGTCACGAAAATAATACTGAAGGAAGATTTTGGACAAAATATAAACTAGAACAAGGCAAAAGTGATTAAAAACAGCAGAAGATACAGCAATAACAGCATATTAAATATAAAAATAGGATCGGATGCAATAGGGGAATAAGTTAGTTCTGCTACTTAGGAAGTAAAATTACAACTGATGGACGAACCAAGAATGACGTTAAAAGCAGAATAGCGCTAGCGAAAAGAGCCTTCTTGAAAAAGAGAAATCTTATAGTTTGAAATGTTGGTGTAAGACTAAGAAAGAACTTTTTACAACTCTATGGTAGTGAAAAACAGACTTTAGCTTTATCAGAAAGAAGGAGAATTGGAGCATCTGAAAAGTGGTGCTATAGAAGGATGCTGAAAATTAAGTGGACAGATAAAGTACGAAGTGAAAGTGTTTTGGAGATGATGAGAGAGGAGAGAAGTTTCTGAAAGAAGAGACAGAATGGCGAGTCAAATTTTAAGACATATGGGACTGGTTAATTTGTTAGTGGATGGAGCAGTGGAACTAAAGAAATGTAGAGGTAGGCAAAGATATGTGAAGCAGATAGCAGAAGACGTAGGTCGTAAGGGTTATGTTGAGATGAAGTGGTTAGCGGAAGATAGCAAAACATGGAGGATGACTTTAAACCAGTCGAGAGACTGATGGCAACATTATATATATATATATATATATTAATCGCTCCGATTGGAGACCATTACGACCCAAAACCAAACCTGTCAAAGCGTACGAATCTTCCGTACTAATCTTCTAGCCCTATACGGAAGTGAAACATGTTCCACAGAGATATTGGAAAGGAAACGACCGACGGTATTTGTGGTCTGGTATCACAGACGAATGCTGAAGATATGCTCAATGGATTATGTCACTTATGATAAAGTATTCAGAATATTTTTCAAGGTAGAGAGTTCCTTAAAAAAAGAAGAGACAAGATTATAGGCTATGTTCTGGAACACAATGGTTTGTTTAAGGTGATTCTTGAAGGAAAGATAGAAGTAACAAACCACAGAGGAAGATTAAGCTGTATGAACCAAATTATGAATGAGATGAAATGCAGCAGCTATATAAAATTAAAAAAAGAGGGTAGAGAAATGGCATACATGGAGAATTACTTCAAACCGATCCTCGGACTGATAACTAAAAGCAGAAGACGACCCTAATGGTGACAGTGACGGAGGTTGAGCTCTGTACATCCTTTCATGGCACTACGAGGTCAGGGCCAAGCTACGGAGGTTTAAAATGAAACAGTTACGTCCTGAACTAAGGGAGCGTCCATAAACTACGCGGCTCCATTTGGCCTCGCATGGAGTCCTCCTTCTCTCTACGTAGCTTAAAGGTCCGTTCCCACGCCGCCTTGTAACGGAGGCCGCCCCAGACGGATGCCCCACAACACGACGTGGGAACGGGGCCGCTCTGCAGGCGGGGATGGCACGCAGCTATCCACTCTCTGTCGGTAAACACTACAGGCGTTGGTAGTGGAGCGCGCTGATTCCTACACTAATGAGGTGCGGCCTCCGTTAGAAGACGTCGCGGGGAACGCACCTTTATGAGGCTTTTGCCTCCACCCCCCGTCCGTTTTGTGCCACCTAGCTTCTTTCACATTAATTCCAGAAGACATTTTGACCCTTAACAGACTATCGATAAAGTTATTGCGTATATTATCAACACAACGGATATTTACGCTAAGCACTTTTCTATACTTATAAATATTTTGAATGAATTTTTTAGACTAGCCACTCCTTCAAATGATAGATTATTGGGAAAAACATCTCTATCGGGTACAGCCAGGGATCCTCTTCTTCTTGAAGAGTAACTGAAAACATTCTTCGTATCTCATTCATCGTGTTCATTAATTGACAAAATAAAATAAACTATACTTGCCGCGTAAACTAAAATTAAGACGAATGGCATATTTTTTTTTTTTTTTTGTGCAGTTCTGTCATCTTTCTTTCTCCATCACCAGAGAAGGAGTATTTGATCTGCTTAAAAGATTTCTATAAATCCTTCGATAGTGAAAAACTCGTTTGAAAATATTTTTGATGCCTCGTAAAGTTTACTGTACAGCGTTACTTCAAACTACGCTTTGAAGTTGAAATAAAACTTCAGCGAGCACTAAGATCAAAGTTGCACTGAAATTCACTCGAAAAAAAAATAGAATTATTTTATCACTAGCAGAGCTTCCGGCGTTGGTCTAGATTGATTTACCCACACAATAAATATTGAAGTTTATAACAGAGGTCAATTTTCTGCACATATGAATCAAAGTTCATGTCACATGCTCTATCTTCTTTACGTATTTAAATGGCTAGCCCCCGGTGTAGCGAAAAGAGATGGGGTTGGGGTTGATTTATTCCTACAATATTTTTAGCCATCCTAATAAGGAATATGTACCCAGTTTCATAAAAAAAATAATAATAATAACCACAACGATTAGTACAGTAATAGAAACAATAAATTTTTTCATGCAATGTGGTAAAGACAGAATCTTTCAACAATAAATTATAAAAATATCGGACATTCCAACACTAAAAGTCTTAAACAGCACTCTTCCGTTCAAACCCATCGAATATGCATTACTTACTATCAAGAGCAAATATAATTTCACTTCTAGTCATCAGAGATTGTAGCTGTGTGACCTGAGATAGTAACTTCAAGAAGCAAAAAAGATATCGAAAGTTTTTAGTTATATTAATAAAATTAATTTATGTATTTTCCTGTTTACGTAGTTTCGTCTTCGCATTCGATACGGCCTTCAATAGGGTTTGGCGTTATGTTACGCACCAAACAATTCATTTGGGATTCTAATCTTTACAATGGTAAAAACCCCATCGAAATCTGCGCAGTAGTTTTTGAGATTTCTGAAACCAATATAACCGGTTTTCGTTTTACAGACATAGATTGAGCCGTATGGTCTAATCAAAACAGTTTAATTTCAATCCGTCAAAACAATATTAACTGTCACTGTCTTGGAAAATCCCAGGTGACATCTCTAAGCGAATTTCCAGGTAGGGCGTATCCAGTGTTTTCCGAAGCGTAATGCGTCGCGTGTCGGTCAGTTAAAATGCGCCGACCGCGTGCAACCCAACGCTATGACTACACAGTCACATGCATGCGCAGCACTGTCAATATAAAGGCTATCTGAATTACGTAAGGAGATAATTAAATGACGGAAATAAATATCCACATGCTGTTGTGTGTTCTGTACCTTATTTTAACTGTGAAAAATAATGTGAATGAGTAGTTACATGGCTTAGCTCAGTCACCACGTAGCCAAGCGTAGCTTTCTATCCAACCCCCCCCCCTTTCCTAGTTCAATCCACGTAGTTTATGGACGTCCCCAACTTTATATCAAACATTATGCCAAGATATTTCCACTTCACGCCTTCAACAAACAATTCTGTCCCCACCCTATGATCAATGCAAATAAGTAATAAAAAGACCCCATTTGCTCACGAGTACAAAGTTAACAATTCAATTGTTGACACGGTAGATTCCCTGAAGTATCTAGGCGTATCAGTACAAAGCAACATGAAATGGGACTTGCACATAACTTCCTTCGTAGGCAAAGCTAATTCTAAACTACGTTTTATAGGTCGTATTTTGAGAAGTTGTAATGTTCACACAAAGGAAATAGCGTATAAAACACTAGTGCGTCCGCATTTGGAATACTGTTGTGCAATTTGGGATCCGTATCGCAAGGGATTGATTGACACGTTAGAGAAAGTACAGAGGAGAGCCGCTCGATTCGTGACTGCTAGTTACAGTCCTTATGTAAGTGTCACAGAGCTGATTCGTGGGTTGGGCTGGGATTGTTTGGCGGACAGACGACGTCGTTTTCGTTTGAATTTGTTAGAGAATATGCGAAAATCTTTAATTCACGAGTCCAACGAAATACTTCTTCCGCCAATATATTTAGGTCGCAATGACAGGAGGGATAAGATTCGAGAAATAAGATGCCGTACTTATACATTTATGTATTCTTTCTTTCCTCGTTCTGTTCGGGATTTGAATGCACTAAAGTAGGATTGGTGCTTAGCACCCTCTGCCACCCACAATAATTTTGAATTACAGAGTATAGATGTAGAGGTAGATGTAGATGAAAATAGCCCTTATTTTTTTATTTGTGTACATAAAAAGCTGATTCTTCTTGGCAATTATAAATTTTATCTGTCTTCTGCATCTTCCGTCTTTGTAACTGATATGAATTCCAAAATTATTCCTCAGTATCGATCACTCAAAATTTCGTTGCAGATCTTCTGTCAATAACTCTTTAGGTACAGACACTAATAACCACGCCGTCGACAAGCTGCAGAGCTCCGAGAAACGGTTAAAATAAAAAGTCCGTAACGAGTAAGCGCCGCGGAGGCAATGTTTGCTCCGCGCGACGCTATCAGCTAGGAGTTTCGGCGGCGAATAAATTGAATGCAGGTAAAAATATTTTCTACATTTTTTGGGCCATTAATAATGGTGGTACGGCGTATGATGTGGGTACAAAAGGAGAACACGGCTCTTTAGGTACCCCAGATCCATATCTAGACTGCTCTTCGCTTCTGGCAGTCCACGTAATAATGTTACCCCGTGAAACGAGTCTAATCTACTCCTCGTTTCACTTCTTTTTAGAATAACGGAGCGGCAATTATGTGCACAGTGTTACCTCGGATCTGTATCTCCACATCGCGACGGCTGAAGAGCATATCAAGCGGCGGGAGCGGGCACTGTAGTGCATCACGTACTGTACGCACAACACGGGTAATTGAATCCTCAATACACGTGCAATCAGTAGTATATTCAGCTTGGTCGAATAGCAGAATATTCGGCAAAACTACACTGATCTTCCAGAACATTACGACTACCTATCTACTATCGATATAAACCCGTCCAGGCGATAGCAGCGTCACCTGACGAGGAATGACTGCTAGTCAGACACACGCACGGTGTATGTAGTATCAGCGAGCGTGTTATCCGTGTTAAGAATGGGGATGGCGCGCGATCTATCTGAACTTGACCAAGGGCAGATTGTGATGGCCCGGAGGTTCGGCACGAGCATTACGGAAACTGCACGACTTGTCGAGTGTTCGATGAGTGCCGTGGTGAGTGTCTTCAACAAGTGGCGAAACAAAGGAGAAACCACGTCCAAACGTCGAGGGGTTGGGCGGCCACCCCCCTCCCCCCTCCCTTTACAGACGTCGGACGTTGTAGGCTGGACAGACTGCTAAAACAGGACAGGCAGCGAACTGTGGCGAAACAAACATCAGACTATAATGCTGGGCAGAGTACAAGTGTGTCTGAACACACAGTGCACCGAACACTCCTAGCGATGGGCCTCCGCAGCCGCCGAACCATGCATGTGCCAATGTTAACACAACGACTTCGGCAACTACGACTGAAATGGGCACGTGGCCATCGGCACTGGACGTTGGCGCAGTGGCAGAGCGATACATGGTCTGATGAATGCCGATACCTTGTTCATCATTCCGATGGGAGGGTGCGAATCCGTCATTTTCAGGGGAACAGCTTCTTGACATCTGTACTGCAGGACGGAGACAAGCTGGTGGTGGCTCAATTATGCTCTGGGGAACATTCACCTGGGTATCCATGGATCCAGTGGAGCTCATGCAAGGCACCACGACGGCCAATAAGTATCGTACACTGGTTGCAGACCACGTAAACACCTTCATGACGACCATGTTCCCCAACGACAGTGGCATTTTTCAACAAGTTAATGCGCCATGTCACAAGGCCAGGAGTGCGATGGAGTGGTCCGAGGAACACAGTGGCGAGTTGTAATTGATGTGTTGGCCCCCCAATTCGCCAGATCCGAACCCAATAGAACACATTTGGGATGTGATTGAACATGGCATCAGAGTTCATCACCCCCCTTCCAGGAATTTACGGGAATTAGGTGACTTCTGTGTGCAGATGTGGTGCCAACTCCCTCCAGCGACCTACCAAAGCCTCGTTGTTTCCATGCCAAGACGCGTCGGCACTGTTATCCATGCCAAAAGCGGACTTACCGGCTGTTAGATACGTGGTCATAATGTTCTTACTGATTAGTGTATTCGACCGGTTTGGCGCCAAAATACGACAAATTAACTATACATTTCCTGCTTTCCTCTTTTTTTCTCCCTTTTATTACCGTTGGCATGCTTCATATTTTAATTTTTTTATTTATTTCTTATTTTAACTGCCAATCACTAAAGAGGCGACTATTAACTGGGAAAGTAGACATAGCACTCGCGAAAAGACTTTCGTATTGAGTGTCTGACTTTATGGGTAAGAGACGTGGACACTGAGACGAGAAGATAAAAAACTGTTTAGAAGCGTTTGAGATGCGGATGTGGAAGAGAATGTTGAGGATGAGCTGGATGGATATAGTGAGTAATGTTGAAGTGCTGGAAAGGGTTGGCGAAAGGTGGAAGCCACTGCAAGTCACAAGAGAAAGAAGAACTGGATGAGACACTCGCTGAGGGGGGAATGCTTGTTAAAAGATACCTTGGAAGAACAAGTTTGTGGGAGAATAATGAGAGGAAGAAGGAGGTGCAAGATTACAGAAAACATTACTTTTTTTAATTTTTATAAAATTTTATTCACAAAGAACAATTTTAAAAATTTAATATGGTATTGAGTATTATAAGTCTATGTTGTGAATACCACATAAGGTGAAACTTGTGTGTAGGCTTCAAGTTGTACCTATCTTGATTCAAACATTAAGAATATTTACAGTGACTTAAAATTACATGATTGTGTATAAAGAATAATCAGAATAGTATATTAGAGGCGGGAAAGGACTAGGACCTAGGAATGGGAAGAAATTCGGCAATGATATTTTGAAGGAATCATCCCAGCATTATATATATATATATATATATATATATATATATATATATATAGCGTGGTGGCGTTCTGGCCTCGCATTCGGGAGGACGGTGGTTCGAATCCCCGTCCGGGAATCCAGATTTGGGTTTTCCCTGGTTTCCCAAATCACTCCAGGCAAATGCCGGGATGCTTCCTTCAAAAGGCCATGGCCGAATTCCTTCCCATTCCTTGCCCCCCATCCTTTCCCGTCTCTAAAGACCTCGCTGTTAGAGGGACGTTAAGCAGAATAATAATAATAAAAACCAACACACACACACACATATATATATATATATATATATAGGCCTATATATATGATTGAATCAATTAAACTAGTAACTTATAATGGAACAATCAACTATTAAAATTAATCAAATTTGGTGATTATGACATGGATCATCGTGTTAACATAACATAATTATAAACATTTATAATTCGTTACAGATGATTAATTTGATGATTGTCTATCGATTGATGTAACTGCAGCTGCTCGGATCTACAAACTACACCTAATTGCCAACATTCAAGTAACATCCGGAAAAGATATGTAACAATCGATCTGAAACAAAAGCAGCTGGTATTGGTGTAGAGACGTCAAGATCTGTGGGTGGAGACTTTCCCGGCGTGTCGATGCAACAAAATCTTCTCTTATGTCCAGTCGGATGGTGGTGTAAAAACACGACGTTTCGGCAGCTGACTGTGCTGTCTTCATCAGGTATCTGGTATATGAAGACAGCAGAGTCAGCTGTCGAAACGTCGTGTTTTTACACCACCGTCCTGCTGAACACCCGAGAAGATTTTGTTGTAACGTCAAGATCATTTCGTATCGAGATCTGGTCACTGCAACGCTAAATACGAATTTTCACATCATTCCCGTTATAAGGTTCTGGACGAAGATTAGCTACCGGAGAAATTACCAAAAAAAGTTTCATAAAAAGTAAATCGGTTAAAATATAAAAGTGGGTTTTTTTTGTGCACTTGCTTTACGTCTTTTGCTATATCTTAATCAAAGAGAGTTAAAATGAAAAGAGATTTAAACTTAAAAAAATACACGTTAACTATGAAATTTAAAGAAAATCCAAAGAACTTAACGCAAATCACAATTAACTATGTTTTGCTTTAGACATACTCTTGTAAAACTTGTTAGTATGGAAAATAAAAAGATGTATAGAGTACCATTAAAAGTAACTACTTATTTAAAATGCCTGCAGTTTTATTCTTGTCTTCAGCGAACGTTTACACAGTGAAGCTAAAGAGTATGAATGTTGCAGCTGTGACAGGATTCCTACTCAAAGTGAGACACGGCTCCAAAGCACTTCCAGTCTGTGGTATCAGATATGGGTGGAGACTACAACGCGTGGTAGAGCGAGTAACCTCACTGGCAGTCTTTGAGATTACCGCCATGCGAAAAGTAATTTGTTAATACAGATCGAAAAACTGCAAGTTAGATCAGTTGTTAGTGCGCAGTTGCAATTATGAAGCATTCTGGGTGAACATAATGTATAACGTCACACAAACAGCACACAGTTTAGTAATAACTGGATTTTCCGGGAATGTAATGTTATTTATTTGCATTTCTAAGCTTTCGGCTGACTTTCTGCTCCCTTCGTCAGAGATACTACATATGTTTACCCAGCAACGAACGAACATCAAGCGTCATAGAGTCTTTGTTGAAGTTCTTCGTTTTCTTCAAACCTCCTTCGCTCGGCAATGACACCAATGCTCTTCTCTCCACAGCAGCCTCGTGTTTTCAAATTTTATCTCGTGTTCGGTGATGATAGCATGACGAACTATGGTGGATTTGTCGCTGTTGTTTTGTTTATAGCGGCGTCTACGTTGTTTAAGTCTATCCAACACAGTACCACCCTTCTCACTAACGTAATTTTGAAGAAAACGAACAACTTAAGAGCCCTTAACATTTTCACCTGAGACCTGAATTTGAGCCTCTAGATACCCAGTCATGCGCCTTCATAAACTGAATCGGAGTAGTATTTTATCACGTACCATTCTGAGATGGTAAGATCATTTCGACTAAATAAATGTGTAAAGAAATCGATATTTTGAAAAGTTTGAAAAAAAATTGTTTCGTGCGTCTCATTTCCACCCAACAAAGAGGATATGCCAGTGAGACCATACTGAAGGAAGTGTAATAAACAGATCCATGAAGTATATGCGAACATAAAATACTAGTAAAACAATAGTCGTTTTATGCACAGCGAGGAAATTATCACTACAGTTTTAGCGTAAGAAAATTTGCTCTCATTGAAACTTTTTTGATAATCACATGGTAGCGAATGCTATTCACAGACAGGAATGGAGATTTTCTTGGATAATTTTGGAAGCAAGGTGAAATTTTAGACATTACCCATCATGCGATAACTAATTGTAAACATTTCCTGGGAATATAGAACTTTCAGTTAGAATAAGAAATAGTGTTAGATAAACTTGTTACAAGAAATGAACTGCCGATTATGCCAGCAATGGTGACAGGAGCAACAAATAAGAGGAAACAGTTTACAGAAAATGTATATGAATAAAGATAGCATAAGGTAGAATTTTTAACGCGCTTCTACCTCAGATATGATGGAGCAATTTCGACCATCTTGTGTAATGACACAGCCAAATGATGAGATTGTCCTGATTTCCGTCTCACCGGTGGACATTTACAATAACACTTCAGACATTTAAATATGCTTCAGTTGGTAATGAAATAGCTTGACATGCAAGGTAGATCGGAAGAAGACCATGCCAAACCACCTTCCAGATTCTTAATACGAAAACATCGCTGACTAAAAGATTGTGGGCAGATAGAAGGTCCAGAACACAAGTTCCAAATCGACAAGCGAAAATAACTTTTACGAACCAGGAAGACGGCATTTAGACAACACGACAAGCAGTACGCTCGTAACCGAAAACAGCTTCCCGGATTAGAGGGAACAGCGATGCTAAAGTGTCAATGTAACCACCGAGGCAAGCTTTCGTAATGCCCGAGATCAGAAAATAAACTTTGTCCGCTAAATACGGATTTCCGTACAACACAACGGCGGTCAAAGCGCTTTTGATACCGAATAAATATTCCTCCGAAACAGCTTCAATCTTCTAAAATTAATGCACGCCCGGATAACATGTGCAATGACTGTTATAAAAAGGAGGTAAAACCTCGGGACGGCGGAATGAGCCGGGACGTTTATGACTGGGAGTATAGTATCAATGTGTCTCCCGGAGCACGTAGCGAGGAGATAGCCGTAAAAAGTTTGTTCCAAAACCTCCGGCGCCTGTATCTCAACTTAAAATCTGGACGGCCTCCTCGATACGAATATTTCGGGGGGGGGAAATAAAAAGAGCGCCAGCGAGACTTACAGGTTCTTTATTACGGCAACAAGCCCACTGCACTGCGTCCAGGCCGTCCTTTTTTAATGCTGGGCCACCTGCCCGGGAGTAGCGCGCTGACAAAGCGATATTCGTCCCACACCGAGACCCGAAATTAGTACTTCGGCTGCATCACCAATTAACGCATTCCGGTATTGCTTTCAAGCTTAGTGCAGGACTCTTCAGACCCATTGTACGGACTGCTCCTCCGTGATACCTTAATGTACTGTTTTAGTGTGGAATTCGACAGTCGGAGATAACCGGCAAACATTTCGGTAGTCCACCTCTGCATCTTGTACCCACCCTCAGCTGTAGCGGTCCTTATTCTTTAGAAATATATGTTGATAGGTTTGTTATCTATGTGTTATTAAAGAAATGTGTGCCAAGGAGTTGTATCAGCCCTCAAAACTAAACTAAAATGGAATGGTATTTTGTGAAGCACTTATAGAAAGCTAGAGTTTGGTTCAATACCGGGTGTTTCAAAAATGACCGGTATAATTGAAAAATCAATAAAAACTAAACGGGCAGCGGTAGAAATACACCGTTTGTTGCAATATCCTTGGGACAACAGTAAATTTTCAGGCAGACAAACTTTCGAAATTAGTTACAATTTTCAACAACAGATGGCGTTGCAGTCTGGAAAAATCTAAAGTTCTAGGGAATAAACCATTTTTTCGCAGCAAACTTGCAATCTGTGAACAGCACACGCTTACAGCAGAAAGACGACTTACAGAATGGCGAACTCACAGACTGCGTTTACTTCTATATCTTTCATATCGCCTGCAGCGCCATCTGTTGTTGAAAATTGTAACTAATTTAGAAAGTTTGTCTGCCTGAAAATTTACTATTGTCCCAAGCATATTGCAACAAACGGTGTATTTCTATCAATGCCCGTTTAGTTTTTATTGATTTTTCAAACATACCGGTCATTTTTGAAACACCCGGTATATTCATTCAAAGTTTATGGTTTCTTATATATATTCACTGTCAATAGATATCGCTAGTATAGCAAGCTAAGAAACATGCACAACAGTACTCTGTTTTTAAGGATATGAGCTTTATTTAATAACTCGAAGTAGCCTACCAAACTTCCAAGTATTAAGACAAGTTACGATGTCTATAAGACAATTTGCTACAGTTTAAAATGATTTCCGTGAATAATTTTGTGTTTAAGTATCTTTGATTTCCATTTCTGACCATTTTGTATTGATTGTAAATGATTATGCATTAATTCTGATTGTTTTTAATATGTTTCAATTGTTTAAGTATTGTTAATATTCGAGAAACATCTGTCGGGGGCTTTTGAAGTGTTCTAGAAATTTCGATGAAGCTTATATAAAGCAAACATTCGAGAGAGAGAAACAGTTTTCACCGACTCAATATGCGACGGCGAAGGATTGTATTGTCTGTGGAAGAAGTGTTGTATACAATCGCTCGATGGTATATATGCATGTAAACAGTATCTTTGACGTCGTGTTTATGAAAATAAAAGTAAGTTTAAAGTGAACTGTATGGTGGACTGGTTATTTGTCATATTAACTAAACCACGAACAATCTAAGCTTCTGACAGATTATGTAGGTATCTTGGACTGGATCATCATCATCATCATTAGTATTCTGTCCTGGGGCAGGTTTTCACTTGGTTGCTGCCCATGCTCTTCTGTCTTCTGCCTTTCTCTTCAGGTCCATGTAGTTGACGTTTTCCTTGATGCTGTCTGTAATTTTGCACCTCCTTCTTCCTATCATTCTCCTCCCACAAACTTGTCCTTCCAAGGCGTCTTTTAGCAAGCACTCCCCTCTCAGCAAGTGTCCCATCCAGATCTTCTTTCTCTCTCTTATGGACCGAGCGGGGCGGTGTAACGGTTAGCGTTCTGGCCTCGTATTACGGCGGTTCGAATCCCCGTCCGGGCATCCAGATTTGGGTTTTCCATGGTTTCCCAAATCACTCCAGGCAAATTCGGGGGTGCTTCCTTCAAACGACCATGGCCAAATTCCTTCCCATTCCTTGCCCCCCCCCCCATTCTTTCCCGTCTCTAAAGACCTCTCTGTTAGAGAGACGTTAAGCAGATAAAAAAAATCTCTTTGATGACTTGGAGTAGTTTACTCCTTTCTCCAACTCTATCCAGCACTTTCCATCCAGCTTATCCTCTCCATTCTTCTCCACATCCAAATCTCAAAAGCTTCTAACCGGGTCTGACAGGGTCAGAGTGAATGTACATAAACTACGTGGCTCTGTCTGGAGGGGAGGGGAGGGGGAGGGAGAAGAAATTTTGTAGACAGCTACGCTGAACAACGTGAAAAAGGGGGAGGGAAGTACGATCTAACCACGTAGCTTTTCGTTCATATTATTTGACACACTTAAAATAAGATACAGAACACCAATATTTATATTTATTCCATCCATTTAATTATCTCCGAATGTAATTTGAGGCGGCTACAGGCGAGCCAATTTCTGTCACAATCTGCAGTAGCAATCTGCAGGGCAATCATATGGGACTTACCTCCATACGTCACAATTTCGCTCCCAATTTTAGTTTATATTGTGATCGCTAGTCTCAAGCGCTTAACAACGGCTCCTTTTCTGTCAAAGCAACAAAAAGTAGACATAGTTTTAACAATAATCTGTACTACAGTTTGTACTGAGAGAAAAAGGAGATATTGGGTGAAGAAATAGGTTTTATTAAGAAAAAAGTTATCTTACTTGAAAATTTTGAGAAGCCTAGAGGCAGAAGATTTTAGAAATTTTCTGATTCTGAAACTTTTTGCAGACTTACTCAGCTCTGTGACCACTAACATATATGTAAATACCTTAATGCGTGAAAGTATAAGCGCCAGAGAACTATTAGTCGATACTTAGCAATTTTTGGGAAGTAGACAAATCTATGTGGTTTATGAAGTTTTTGATTTTTTTGTACTACAATTCTTATAGATTTCGAAAATATTCGTCCACACCTCTTTCCATTTAGACATTTTTAACGACACACACGGCTAATGGCACGAAACGCTCTCGCTCTCTGCTCCAAGCCGACTGAATCGAAATTGTCTCAATCGTTGCAATCGCGCTTCGCACATCTCAATCTGCCCCCAGTCTGCAGGGACAATTTGTAAATTGTTTGTCGGGCTCTGGCCATCTCCCGATATCGGGAGCAGCAGACCCAATTTGCCTACTTATGCGGCAATTTACAGGGTCCCTGCCGGATTGCCCCAGCAGATTGGGACCGGAATTGGATCGCCTGTAGGAAGAGAATCCACCGAGGAAAAAAAAATTTGAGAGCTGTGGGGAAACTCAGAAAATTGATTCGTAAAGGCTTTGCGTGATCCAACAGGGTTCAATTGCAAATAATAATAATATACTTGTTTATTACAACACCTGAATATTTCTTTCCCTTACCCGCTTTCTAGTGTCAGAACTTCCCACGATTTCATCCCTGTCACTCTTAACCTTTGCTGTTTTGTACTAGGGGAAAGTCAATGAACGCTGCTCTTTCGTGAGCTATTGTATCTCAAGTAGAAACGCGGAACTAACAGTGTGATGAATTGTCAATCGATGTGGATTCAAAGTAGATTTTTTTTGACCCCACTGCAGCCTAGTTCGTGGTGAATGTAAAGTGTTGTAAGTGTGTTAAGCAAAAGTACGTCACCATCGACTGAGTCACCTGCAGACTCCAACGGTTCGAATCCTGTCAATCTATGCTGTAAGGGGAAAAGTATATAAAAAAAAGAAACCGGCAGACTTAGCACCAAACCTGATTTCCATTCTATGCATTCTATTCTAAACAGCACGAGGTAGGGAAGAATTCATACAATCATTAGTACGACACTTTATTTTCATTCTGTTACCTCTCCTCTATTACGACCCAACTATGTTGGTGGTGGAAATATTTCACGGTATTCGAAAATAATAATTGTTCGCATGCTATTCAGTCAACGGACAATCAAGAATGGAATGATCCACCGTCGTATACAAAAAATACTGAAAAAGTATGGGAGGATAACGCACACGCTCAAGAAGGAGAGGGTACAGTAGTGACTTATATAAGAGGATATGCTACTACAAATACGCAACGGGTGTGAGATTAACGAAAGATGCGACAAGGCTAAGTAATTAACAACGAATTTAAAAATTTAGTCATTGATGAAGATATAGTTAGCATAAACATTTCTCCATGTCGTGAGGAGTTAGAGATGGATTCGTTACGGATATTACTGCAGGTATTGTAAAGCAATTAGAGCTCCTGAAGAGAGAGAGAGCGCGTTGTCTCTATGGTTTCCCAGTAAGAATGTTTTCAGAGTTCGCGAAGGAAATAGAACATTTCTTCATACTGTGTACTATAAGACCTTAGAAGCGAAAGAATGTCTTCCTACTGGAAATTAGAATAGCCAATTCTCATTTTCTCGCTTCCAATGATTTCTGAAAACCATCGAAACCGAAATCAGCATAACCATACCAGGGATCGAATTCGCGTCCTCCAGAACGCTTTAATCGCTCATCCAAAAGTAAACAAACTGGATTCTCTACATCACAGCAACCTGCAATGGCTTAATGCACAATGGAGTGTCGTGATTTAGATCAACATTCGTACAGTATCTCCATTATTGTTCTGCAGTTCACTGGACTAAAAGTTGGCTCCAAAATATTAATGGCACAGAATTGAGTAGATACTTATTAGAAGCTAAAAAGAAGTTATTTTTCTCACCTCATCCTTTACTATTGTGGACTAAGCAGCCTGAATTATTATTTCTTTTGATTGAGGTATGAATGTAGAGAAATTGATTTAATGTCCAATTCTCTTTGTGGATAATAGTCAGCTTTTATATACTTCACAAGATAACCTGAAATTTGTTAGTGGCATCAGGCAAAAAAAGAGAAAGATTGAGACAGATTTCGCAGAAAAACGTTTATAAGAAGTTTGATATGACGATGAACGGTAATTCTTTGAAGACAATACTTGGAATAGTATTCACGTATATTAAACAAACTTAGCCCACAATCCGAAGGTTGGTTGGATCCTCCCGGAGGAGGTATACCAAACCATTGTGTCAGAGGTAGGATGGCCAGTTCCTTTCCTCTGGGAACTGAGTTTAACGTGGAATACGAACCACGGAACGAATGATCAAATGCAATTCTTAAAAATTCTTTGCCCCACCGGAATTTGAAACCAGTACCTAACCTTGAAATTTTAACACCCAGTATAACAAGCGAAAGACTTAATTACGTGAGGTGTTTTTTCCGGATTTCCGGACCCCTCCCTCCCTCCCCCCCTTTCTGGTGAGACTTTGTGAGATCTGGTCCGTGAGCCCCCCCCCCCCCTTTTCTAGAAATCGCCGTCGCAACTGTTTGAGACCTTTTTTTTTAGGTGTCACCCTTCTAAAGCCGGTAACACCCATACTTTTCGACGAAAATACCCCCCTAAAATCGACTTTCGTACTTTTGTAGACCTTTACACCGAGCGTGGTGAGGTGAGCGGTTAGCGTTCTCGCCTCGCATTCGGGAGGACGCGGGTTCGAATCTCCGTCCGGGTATCCAGATTTGGGTTTTCCATGATTTCCCCAAAACACTCGAGGCGATACCCGGGATGTTTCCTTTACAAGGTCATGGCCGAATTCTTTTCCGTTCCTTTCCTGCCTCTAATGACCTCGACGTCGACGAGGCGTAGAGTTAGAAAAAAGAACGACTTTTACCAGTAATTAATGTCTTTTTAGAAATGGAGGAATTTTATTTTCACTGATTTAAAAAAAATAAAATAAAACAACTTCTTAACGTCTCTTAACAGCAAGGTCTTTAGAGACGCGAAAGGATTGGGAGCAAGGAATGGGAGGGAATTTGGCCATGGCCTTTTGAAGGAAACATCCCGGCATTTGCCTGGAGTGATTTGGGAAACCATGGTTATCCAAATCTGGATGCCCAGACGGGGATTCGAACCGCCGTCCTCCCGAATGCGAGAACGGTTTTCACTGAAATTTATGTAATATTTGCCTTGTTAATTTTTCAAAATATGGTTTTAACGTGGTTTAAAATAGTCGCGAGAGTCAGAATAGTTGATTGCAGTAGTTATTAAATGTTTTTAATACAGAACACTAGACGAAAAATGTATTGTAATGTGCGTCATCAGCGGCTATTAACTTTTGACTAATTTTTTTTTAATTTAGAAATTGTATATCGTGTTTACAGTGGCATTTAAAACCTTTAAACTTCCTGCATTTTTAGTTCAAATCATCACACCGTATACTTCCAGTATTATCAATGCTTAGATTGTTAAAATTGTAATAATTGATTACTTTCCCTTCAGTTAGGACGGCCAGGTTCTTTCCTCTGGGACCTACAGTTTAACGATGAATCCGAACCACGGAACATCCTGGTTTAGCTCATATGATCAAACACTACTCTCAAAAATTTCTGAGCGCAAGGGGATTTGAACCTAGAACCGCAGTCCCAGATTTTGAAAGCCAGCGTCTTAACCCCGGTGGTCCCAGCCCACTGGTATTTAGCTTACGAAAATAGCAATAAAAAAAATCATGTAATATCGCCTTGGCGAGTTTTATCCTGTTTCGTCTTGACGCTAACAGAGTGTTTGCCTCCGACCCCAGAAACTGTGGGGAAGAAGTCATCAGAAATTTAACAAAGCGAGGAGGTCTATCCACAGAAACGTTCACGGACACACAGTGGACAGCGAAATTGCTCAGGTTTGTTTTGCGTCGAGGGAATGAACTAAACGATTCAAGTGCGTCACAGCCTGAAGGCTGGAAAGAGACAGAAAAGGAAAAAGACGTGGCCGACAGCGAGAGAAGACGAAGCGCCATGGGCAGCCATTACAGCCAGAAGGACTTCATCTCGGCGACGAATTACATACACACTCTCGTTTACGTAAGCAGCGACTCAGCCAATGGTGCGACACGCGAATACAAGGCGCGAGAACAATAATGGGTACAGAGGGGAAAAGATAGATCTGCTGCACGGGTCCCTCAACATATTGTACCCTGTGCCCATGTAATTGCCAAATCTACAACCTATAAACTGCCAGCCTTGGTCACGATGTTCTGTCATGCGGTGACGTCACGCTATGACGTCACGCTTATCGCCTCTGCTTACAACGATCAGAGATGTTGTTGTAGGTTATACGCGTTATTTAATAACAGTTCTATTTAGCTAACCATCTGCTAATAAATAAATTGTCAGAATACTGAAATAAAAGTATTTATTTCGTTTAAATCGAAATATTAAATATTAGTTACTTTTTGTTAATTAAAATTCGTTCGGTGTAGATTTTTCGTAATACTCTCTGTACAGCGATACCGTTGTTACAGTGAGCTAAGAAATATTTACATTACATCATTTCAAGATCATGAGCTTTATTTGATTAAAATTTTACTTAATTAACGAAGAAACGAATTGCTAAAATACGGCATTCAAAATGTCATTCTTGACGGGCTTACAAGATATTTACACTAGATGTAGCTATTTTAAGTCACTGTTATAATATACACGAAGAAATTAATTGTCGAAACACTGAAATAAAAGCATGTACTTCGTTTAAGCTAATATATTAATTATTAGTTGCTTTTATTACTGATGTCACTATATGAGACACGTGTAAATATTTCCAGTGAGTCAAATTTAGATCACAGATACAGTGAAAATATTTGAACACGGTTAATAGAAGCTAGGAATCTTGAACAGCAATATTAGCAGAAGTTGTGGTTATGTCGAAATGAACAAGGTCCAGAATGACAGCTGACACAATATTTTTACGGAAAAATTTGTAATGAATTTAGTTTCATAAATAATTTAATCTTCTCTCATAAGCACCGAGCTACTGAAGTTATTACTTCATCTGTAGATGGAAGTAGTTCCGCATTTATCATACCGAATGAGTCCTGCGTCAGGAATAAAACAAATATTATGCGTTATAGCATAAGGTTTTGGGATTCCTAATTTATTTTTAATTTCATTTGTTGCTTGATTCTGACATCATTAATTCGGTAGAAGTTCTATCTGTATCGCTGTGTAAACTACAACCGGAATATGTACAAATTACAAAATAATGTTATGAGCATTACATAATAATAATTCTGTTTATTTAGGCAACCGCAGAGAAATAATTATCAGAACATTCCTTTCACCCGTCAGTTTTGAAGGGCTTACAGGCTAGTATATTAATAATTTAATATTTCGTTTTTATTTGAACCTCATAACTTATTGTCTTATAAGGTCATCACTGTAATCTTTGTGGAGAAAGGGTCAAATTTGCACCGAACAAAATAGTTAGTTATATAATTTAACATTTGCAAAAAAAAAAAAAAAAAAAAAAAAAAAAAAATTAATTGCCAGCCATTTGAGATTGCCAATAGAAATGTAAACTTAAAAATATGGATATAATACGCGCAACATGTCATACTTATTGCTACAGATATACTAAATAATAACAATACCATGTGACTGTAATGACCTGATGACAGGTTTTCCATTGCCGGCTCTCGTTCCGTCCATGTTTTAGCCGCCTTAATGTAACCCGGTAGTGCAACGACGTACAGGGGGACCTATAGTTTAACGTGGAATCCGACCACGGAAGCGTTCTGGCGTCCTTCACATTACACAGCAAGCTGTGCCAGAGGTGAAGGTCGGGTTAATGGTCTATTAGTGAGGCCAACTAGGACCACGTTAAGCCTTTGTGCAATTGGCAGCGAGTTTCATCTTCTTTTGAGCCCAGAAGTCCTTCATTCGTTTTGAGTGGGTCTTCTGCGAAGACAAATTACCGATATTAACATCTCAATTCTATATCACGCACGTTACTCATGGATCAAGAAATCTAGTAGAATATTTGCGGCAGAAGTACTCATCTTAAAACCTCCCCGTAGCTCCAGAAAAGAAGATAAAGGTTTACAAGCTCACCCTTCGCATTAATTAACCATAAATTGCTGTTCAATCATCGCGCGTATAAATTTTAATTTGGTCGTCAAATTAGTTACCAGAATGACGTGGAATGGTTGTTCCCATGGCAACCTTCAAAGGATGCCGTGCTCTCTCAAACATCGACCTCAAAATGGCCCTTTAATTTAATGAACGGACTATTTTTTCGTTATCTGGGTGGTGCTACCCCTCCCCTCTACCCCCCTACTCATCCCAAGCTCTCGTTAAACTACATGCTCGTTTTACATCAGAAAAACGAATTTTATTGCGTATAAAGTTCCCGGTAACTGTGGCGGCGACCCACTTAAGCGGGAAGACGGAAGCACATGCCACCCTCGCCGCTTGTTTTTTGTCGCAGTTTATTTTTTAAATACTCGTTAATCTCGAGCTTCCAATGCAGGGCGGCTCGCGCCGGAGTTCATTAGCAGCTCCTTTTAATTGAGTTAAGAGCTCGAGGTGTTAAACTCTTTGGCCGTAAATCAGAGACTTTAAATGGCGTGAGCCCGAAAGCGATTCAGTTCACTTTTCTGGCAGAGTAAGCAAAGCGTCAGGTCGAATTCTCTTTTGTATGGATTTTTTTTTTTGCTGCCGTCAGTCTTTCGACTGGTTTGATGCAATCCTCCATCCCTTCCTATCCTGTGCTAACCTCTTCATTTCTACATACCCCTTACAGCCCACGTCCTTAATTATCTGGTTCATATATTCTAATCTCTGTCTTCCTCTACAGTTCTTACCTTCGACTGATCCCTCCAATAACAAATTAACCAATCCCGCATGTCTCAAAATATGACCTACTAACCTGTCTCTTTTTCTGTAAGCTTCTTTTCTCACCCATCATTTCCAAAACTCGTTTTTTTTTACTTTGTCTGACCACTTAATTTTCAGAATTTTTCTGTAGCACCACATTTCAAATGCTTCAATTTTCTTTATTTACGGTATTCCTAAAGTCTATGTTTCGCTACCATAAAGTGCTGTGCTGTGCTCCTCACAAAGAGTTTAAAACTAATTAAACACGTAGCGCAAATGAATAAAGCGATTCACTTAGCGTGAAGACGGCCCACTCAGCTGGGGATTGCATTACCACCGTTGGTACGGTACTGTTTGCGGTTATCAAAATTTTAAAGAATGTATATATTACGAATGAAGTGGCTTTAATAAAAGCAGAAAATCACGAGAGACACGCTCCAGGAAAAACGGGTGTGAGACAAGGTTGTAATCTATCACCATTAATACCCAACCTGTATGTAGAGGAAGTAATAAAGAAAGTAAAAGAGAAATTTAAATGCGGCATAAGGGGGGAAAATTTTTTTAATAACATTGTCTTGTTAGCAGAACAGGCAGAGGATCTTAGATGTTTCGGACGGCATGAACAAAATACTGAATGAAGATTTTGGACTAAATATAAGCCAAAACAAGGCAAAAGTAATGACATGAATCAGAAGTGGTAACAGCAATAAAAAAAAAAGTGTAAAAATAACATCGGAAACAACTGCAGAAGTAAGTGAATTCTGTTACATATGAAGTAAAAATATAAAAGGTTCAGGTTGAAGGTGAGTAAGGACGAACCTTTTTAGTAATCAATATTTTGAGAATTTGTATCTTTTCATTAACACATTTTTGGTTCTATTTTGCTGTCATCAGTATCTTATCTGGTTTGATGCAATCCTCCATCTCCTATTTGGGCTAACCTCTTCATCTCAGCATACCCTTACAACCCACGTCCTCAATTATCTGCTTCATATATTCTAATCTCTGTCTTCGTCTACAGCTCTCTCCTTCGACTGATCCCTCCACTAACAAATTAACCAATACCATATGTCTTAAAATGTGACCCACCATCCTGCCTTTTCTTTTTGTAATACTCTTCCACAAACTTCCTTTCTCACTTATCAATTCCAAAACGCCATTATTTCGTACTTTATCACTCTACTTAACGTTCAGCATCCTTCTACAGCACCTCTGTTCAAACGCTTCAATTTTTCTTCTTTCTGGTATTCCTAAACTTCATGCTTCCAACCATACTTCATATGTATCAGAATTCACTCACTTCTTCTATTGCATCCGAACCTGTTTTATATTTATTCTGGCATTATTGCTAACATTTCTATTACATTTCATAGCTCTTGTCTCACTCATATTAATTCCAAATATTTCGTTCAGTATTTTGTTCCTGGCATTAATTAGCTTCTCAATATCCTCAGCCTGCTTTTCTAAAAGGACAATGTCATCAGCAAATCGTAACAAACCTATTTTTTTATCCTTGAACATTTATACCACATTCAAATTTTTCTTTTACTTCCTTTATTGCTTTTTTTACATACAAGTTGAATATTAGTGGGGATAAACCACAATGATTCTTTGATCTGCTTGAAAGATACTTGTAACTCTCTGGATACTTAAAATGTGAAAAAATACACGCTGGTGATCCTAATTAAAACACCTTTATTTCAAACCATCAAAGCAATACGAACTGTCACTGCTTTTGAGTCTAGGTGCGGCGTCTCTAAGTTTTACGAATCGTAATGTCGGTTAGTTCCAATGCGATTGCCGAATGCAACGCAGAGCTATGATTTCAAGTAACACGCATGCGTAGTAGTCTTGTGTAGTTCCCGAACGAACTAGTTCGGAATAGTGCTCCCACGAGCGAACTACGCGAACTTGTTCCCAGATCTCTTGCTCCTTAGTTCGTTCGATCCTTTCCCGAAGACCAACTTTTGTTTTAGTTTATTATCTAAAAGGTAACACAGTTTGCAGTGGACACATTTCACTGAAGAGACAGATATAAAAATAAAATAAAAAAATGTAACTGTTAAACATTAATAATTATTGCAGAAGTCAAAAACGGAAATTTAACATGGAATGTGAAAACAAAACACACTTTGATCCCATTAACACTTAAAATACAACTATCAGTAGCCACAACTATTATAACAAAGAAGAGAGCGCTTGAAGTAGCGCTAGCAAAGCGAGCGAACGAGCTGTCTTTCTGGAATTCCAGAGCGGAGCGACCTAGTTCGCGAACTAACCACAGCGCTACCGGTGGCAAACTAAACACAGCGTTACCGCTCGCGAACTAAACTGAGCGCTACCGTTCGCGAACTAAATTGAGCGCTACCGTTCGCGAACTAAACTGAGCATTCCCGGTCGCGAACTATCACCATTCGTCGCTAGGATTACCAACATTTTTTCGGTTAATGGTAGAATGTTTTTTTAGAATAACCTATAAAAATATAGTACACTTCAAAAATATATTTTACGAAAGAGTAGAAAAGGGCAAAGGATATGTTTTGTTACTATTTTATTTTTTAAGCTATATTTTTTTGCACTTCTTGAATCTTTAACAATTTTCTGTCTACAGTAAAATTGTAATACGCTTTACCGCTTTCAGTTGTTAAATTAATGTCGATCAAAAGCTCATTTTTACTAATGAAATACTGCTCTTACTTTTAGCTAGATTTCGTGTAATATTGTTATTTCAGAATAAAGTTCGTTCACTTTGATACTCATTTTTTCTCATAAATATAGAACCTCTAATATTGTCTCCCAGCCATCAAATGAAACCTCGTGTTTTAAATTTAATTCGTAGTAAAGTAAATAGTAAAAACAGCAGTTATTCAGTTTACCCATTTGTACAAAGGACAATGATCACTTTGGTTTATCGGCGGCAACTGATCATGCCAAAGTAATTTGAAAGGGCTATTATTAAGCAATAACTTTTGTTAAGAAGGTCATATTAAATTACATTTGGAAACGACAAAAAAATGATTATGTCCTAATAAAACTGACATAACAAACAAAATAGCGCGTGCAGTAGCGGTAGCAAGGCGAGCGAACGATCTGTTTCTCTGAATTCGAGACGCGAACTAACGAACTAAAAGAGCGAACAAGTTCGCGAGGGAGCTGCGAACTAAACTGAGCGCTCTTCTTCGCGAACTATAAAGCGCAAGTCTAATGCGTAGGTAACACTGTTAGTAAATAGGATACATGCGGAGATAATTAAATTGCGGAAATAAATATTCGCATGCTGTTGTGTGTTCTGTACCTTATTTTAACTGTGAAAAATAACATGAATTGATAAGCTACGTGACTTCGCTTGGACCCCCTCCCCTTTTTCCCTTTTCCACGTAGTCCAGCGTAGCTTTCTACCCAAACCCCTTCCCCCCAGATCGAGCCACGTAGTTTATGGATGCTCGCTTATAGGTTCCTTCTCCATTAGCTGTGTGTGGGATTGATTACGACGGGTTGTCATTGTGGGCAGTCAATCATGAAATCAGCATGACGAACCTGATAGATGTGTCGCATTGCCTAATACGTCTCAGTTTCGCCTCCTCTCCTGTCGTCGATATCAGCTTCTGTTCCCTAATCGCCGTTGTGGATTACCCGCGTGATCACTGCGGGCAGCCTTTGTGTCGCGGGTGCGCTGGTGCGACTAATGCGACTCGATTGTCCGCGTGTCTGCGTGTGTGTCGCTGATTATTTTGTCGTCCGGTAGCGCTGACTGTGCGGTAGCAGATTAACAGAGGTAGATATTCATTTAAATCACGCGTAAAGCGAAGCAGTCGCTTTGCAATTCTAAACGGGCGGGTCTGGTTCCGAGCGGCGCGGACAGATGTCCCGGCCGATACAGCCAGTGGGGCCAACATCGCCGCAACAAATACCGGCCACTACGGTGACCTGACGAACGCTTCTGCGACCGTCACCTCACTAGGTAAATAGCAGTCACTACGGTGATCTGACGAACGCTTCTGCGACCGTCACCTCACTAAGTAAATACCAGTCACTACGGTGATCTGACGAACGCTTCTGCGACTGTCACCTCACTAAGTAAATACCAGTCACTACGGTGATCTGACGAACGCTTCTGCGACTGTCACCTCACTAAGTAAATACCAGTCACTACAGTGACCTGACGAACGCTTCTGCGACTGTCACCTCACTAAGTAAATACCAGTCACTACAGTGACCTGACGAACGCTTCTGCGACTGTCACCTCACTAAGTAAATACCAGTCACTACGGTGATCTGACGAACGCTTCTGCGACCGTCACCTCACTAAGTAAATACCAGTCACTACGGTGACCTGACGAACGCTTCTGCGACTGTCACCTCACTAAGTAAATACCGGCCACTACGGTGACCTGATGAACGCTTCTGCGACTGTTACCTCACTAAGTAAATACCAACCACTACGGTGACCTGATGAACGCTTCTGCGACTGTCACCTCACTAAGTAAATACCAACCACTACGGTGACCTGACGAACGCTTCTGCGACTGTCACCTCACTAAGTAAATACCGGCCACTACGGTGACCTGATGAACGCTTCTGCGACTGTTACCTCACTAAGTAAATACCAGCCACTACGGTGACCTGACGAACGCTTCTGCGACTGTTACCTCACTAAGTAAATACCGGCCACTACGGTGACCTGACGAACGCTTCTGTGTCTGTCACCTCACTAAGTAAATATCAGCCACTACGGTGACCTGACGAACGCTTCTGCAACTGTCACCTCACTAAGTAAATCGCAACCCATTAACGTCCCAAATATTATCATCTCTCGCTTAATTACTTAACTATATAATAAAATGTTATTTGACTGGTTTCATGCAATCTTCCATCCGTTCCTATCGTGAGCTAACTTCATCTCAACACACCCCTTGCAGCCCACGTCTTCAATTATCTGCTTCATATATTCAAATCTCTGTCTTCTTCTAAAATTCTTTCCTCCGACCGTTCCCTACACTAACATATTAATAAATCTCGCATTTATTAAAATAAGACCCACTATCCTGTCTCTTCCTTCTGTAAAACTCTTCCACAAACTTCTTTTCTCACCCACCATTTCCAAAACACTTTCATTTCGTACTTTATCTGTCTACTTAATTTCCAGCATCCTTCTGCTGTACCACATTTCAAATGCTTTAATTTGACATCTTTCTGGTATTCCAAAAATCCATGCTTTGCTAAGTGCTGTGCTCCAACTACAGAATTTTGAAAATTTCTTTCTGAGTCCTAGATCTATGTTTGAATCTTAAATAATTTTTCATGAAGGTTCTTTTTGGTATTGCTATTCTGCTTTTAACGTCATTTCTACTTCGGCCATCAGTTGTAATTTTACTTCCTACTTCTGAAACCATGGAAAAAATTTACAGAATCTGTTGAGAACAGGCCATAATCGCTACGTATATTGGAATAATTTTTTTTTGATAACTGGACGAAGTGATACAGTGTTGAAAGTACATATATCTAAAAGCGCATTTTTCCCAATGTTCTTCATACAAACACACAGTTTTTATCAGATTTTGATGGAAGTTTCGATAAGTATAGGCTTACTTTGAAACAAATCGAAAATACTGTTTACGTATCATTTACAAAAACATAAATCCACTCCTGCTTTCCACCCTGACCTTAATTCCTGTCAACGTTGTTCATACAAACCCACAGTTTCTACGCAATTTTAATAGTAGGTACTTCGCATGTATACCTCAAAACAAGGCGGTTTGGTAGCTCAGCGGTCAAGGCGCTTGCTTCCGAAAGTCTCTCTATGGTCGTGGGTTTAAACTCCGTGGAAAGTTGGAATTTTTAGGAGTTGTATTTGATTATATGAGCTACACCGGGACGTTCCGGGGTTCGGATTAAACGTTAAACCGTAGGCTCCTGAGGAAAGAAATTGGCCTTCCTGCCTCTTACACAATGGCTTGGTACATCTTCGGGAAAATTCGCCGAACGTTCGGGTTGTGTACTAAGTTAGATCTTTAGTTTTTGAAGTTTAGGACAGTTTGGCGATTTTTGGATGGGTAAAATGTTATGAGTTTGCCTTACCGACATGCTAATGCTAATAATATATATGCAGCGGTCAGGTGGCTCCCCTGACTGGGGAACCGAAGGGCACTGGTTCGAATCCCTGTCTCGCCGGGGATTTTCATAGACTCTTACCCCGACCTTCCCCTCCGGCACAGCTTACTGTGTAATGTGAAGTACTCAAGAATGCTTCCATGGTTCGGGTTCCACGTTAAACTGTAGGTCCTTTGTAGGTGGCAGCACCACCGCGCTAGCTTATGGCGGCCAAGCCAGGGGCGGTATGTGTAGCCAAAAGAAACCCTGTCAGTAGGTCATTACGACGGAATTATTATTATTTAGTATATCTGTAGCTATAAGTATGACGGGTTGCGCGTATGATATTCCTAGTTTTAAGTTCTCACTTCTGCTTATCAGTCACCAATAATTGCCAATTGTTTTTATTATTATTATTTAATTTGTTTCGTCCAGTTATAGACCATGTTATTTCAACTATTTTCTTTCCTCGGGCTTTAAGTTTTTCCTAGTATTCCTGTATTCGTTTGTTCGCTGTGCTTCCTTCCTTGTCTTGCCTGTTCCTGGCTTCAGGTTTTCTTAGAGAGACTGGTGTATTCGAGGTTTTTCTTGAGGGAATTACGCTCTTTGATGCCTGGTGCCCATTTCATGCAGATCTCTTTCCACCTCACTGAATCAGGTCCCCTTTATTTCCCTATCCAGAAAATTACAATTGTACGTTCTATGTTTACAAAGCGTCTCATTGCCACATTCTGCAGGCAATCTGCGTTATCTTTCTGGTAGTTTAACACTTTCAAATTACGTTGTGTAATGGGTACAAGATACATGAACTACCCGTTTAATCGCCATTAAGTTACTTCTAAAATGTAATTTTTTTGTGACGAGCAATCTTTCTCCCCTCATACTTAACCTAGCGACTGTTTGCAAGTTGCGTTCCAGCTGGAGTCGTTTCCAGTTTCCCCGTCTGTGTTCCGTGTGGCCTGTTAGACGCTGGAACAGGCTAATCGTTTCGATTTATGTGTGTTTTGGAAGCCCTACCTCGAGGTTTACGGCACGTCAGCAGACTGATCATTACGAACCGCCACCAAAACGAACGCTCAGGCTCCACAATTAAGCGACGACTCTGCAGATAAATACTCGGAACAGCTTGACTAGTGTGGTACTCCCTGCCTCATGCGCCACCAAAGCGGAAAAACGTACCTAAATCGGTATTTTACTTACTTTCCGATTACCTGAAGCATTGTTCACCTTGCCGCATTCCAACTGTAGGTCGGGGTGAAGATTTATTGGAACTAGTGGACGGCTATATTCAAGTCTTGAGGCCTATAGTTAGAGTCCGACGGCTGGTTATTCCGGTCCTGTATGCATGTAATCATGTGGGCACTGCAATCTCTTTAGTGTTTTAAAGTATTACGCTAGATGTACATAAAGAATGAGGTACAGCCAGAAAAAATAACTGCAAGAGGACGTGGGCGAGGTACTGTGGAATGCAGAGAGTATGATAGCATCAAGCTCAGCAACGATCTTAAAACTGAGGACATACCATCGTCATTGCTTTAAACAAGTTTAGATGCCAGTAAACGTCCTTACAGCGGTAAACAATTAGAGAGACGCCAACTCATGTGGGAGTAACCAATTTATCACTGGACTTGCGGCCTCACGAATCAATGGATTTCCGTCCGACGCTGCAATCTAACGTGGTGTCCAGGTATAATTCTTGTGGATTTGGCACCGTGGCTTCAATGTAAATTTGGTTGATTATCTTACTAGCGAAGTCAAATGCTGTGAACCTCTGCACATTCATACAGTTTCGGGGTGGGCATCAGGAATTCAAATGAAGGAGTATTCAAAATCTACTTCTACTACTACATAAAACGTGTTTAAGATAAGAAACATGAGTGCTTTTTTCGCTAACGATGTCTTCAATTTTCTCCAAATAAATCACGCTTTTCACTTTTACGTGCTTAAGCGTAAATTAGAGCTGTAGCATTGAATTTCAAGCATTTCTCACAAGCTTCGCTCGTTCACGTAGGGTCATAAGACGTACTGCTCTTTTTTTTAACTTTGAACCCGTGAAAACCCAATGTGAATACGGAGTTATTATAATTGACTGAAGCTATTTCTCAAACTTGCTGTAGCTGTATTATTTGACATATTGTTACAAAACTGTACATACTGCTACCAAAGTGCAGATGTTAGTAAATTCTTAAACAGAAGATTGAGAAACCGTTATATCGGTATTAGTGGGGAGGATGATCAGCAATTCCTATCATGGTTTCAACGCTCATCCAATCTAACCATATGTGATACATTTTTTTTTTTTTTTTTTTGAGGGGCTCATAAGAAAGACAAGAGTGATGAAATGTAACAGAATTGATACCGATCACAGTAGACTAAATATAAAAATAGGATCTAATGCAATAGGAGAAGTAAGTGAAATCTGCTACTTGGGAAGCAAAATTACAACCGATGGACGAAGCAAGAATGATAAAAGCAGAATAGCACTAGCAACAAGTGCCTTCATGAAATACAGAAATCTTTTAGTTTCAAATATTTATCTAGCAATTAGAAAGAACTTTTTGAAAGTCTACGTGTGGAGCACAGCACTTTATGGTAGTGAAATATGGACTTTAGGAATACCGGAAAGAAGTAAAATTGAAGCATTTGAAACGTGGTGCTACAGAAGAATGCTGAAAATTAAGTGGACAGATAAAGTAAGAAATGAACGAGTTTTGGAAATGTTGGGTGAGGAAAGAAGTTTGTGGAAGAAGCTTACGGAAAGAAGAGACAGGCTGGTAGGTCATATTTTGAGACATGGTGGATTGGTTAATTTGCTGGTGGAGGGAACGGTCGAAGGTAAGAACTGTAGAGGAAGACAGAGATTAGAATATATGAAGCAGATAATTGAGGACGTGGGTTGTAAGGGGCATGTAGAAATGAAGAGGTTAGCACAGGATAGGAAGGGATGGAGGTTTGCATCAAACCAGTCGAGAGACTGATGACAGCAAAAAAAAAAAAAAAAATGTGGAAGATTCCATCAAACCTACCAGAAATGGGTAGTGCTTTTGAACAGATTGATAGTGGCATACTATAAGAACCCTCAGACCAAATGATTTTATGAAATGTTATTTTAAGAATTGTGTACAGCAAGCTGGGAGTTAATTACTTATGGTTTTGCATATTTTTCGTGTAATTAATTATGGTTTTGCATATTTTTCGTGTAATTAATTATGGTTAGCATATTTTTTGTGTAATTAATTATGGTTTTGCATATTTTTCGTGTAATTAATTATGGTTAGCATATTTTTGTGTAATTAATTATGGTTTTGCATATTTTTCGTGTAATTAATTATGGTTAGCATATTTTTTGTGTAATTAATTATGGTTTTGCATATTTTTCGTGTAATTAATTATGGTTAGCATATTTTTGTGTAATTAATTATGGTTTTGCATATTTTCGTGTAATTAATTATGGTTAGCATATTTTTTGTGTAATTAATTATGGTTTTGCATATTTTTCGTGTAATTAATTATGGTTAGCATATTTTTTGTGTAATTAATTATGGTTTTGCATATTTTTCGTGTAATTAATTATGGTTAGCATATTTTTGTGTAATTAATTATGGTTTTGCATATTTTTCGTGTAATTAATTATGGTTAGCATATTTTTTGTGTAATTAATTATGGTTTTGCATATTTTTCGTGTAATTAATTATGGTTAGCATATTTTTTGTGTAATTAATTATGGTTTTGCATATTTTTCGTGTAATTAATTATGGTTAGCATATTTTTGTGTAATTAATTATGGTTTTGCATATTTTTCGTGTAATTAATTGTGAATTTGTGTAAATGAACGTTGTTTTATGGAGAGAAACAGTGTTAATACTATTTTAGATGTTCAAGGACAGTATTACGCATGAAAAATTGATTATAAGTTTGTAATTCTAAGTGTTGATATGAGCTACGATCTTTGGACGACAATTTGAGACGGTTTTCACTGGTTTATGTAGATAATTTTTGTAATTTCATTTCCATGTGTTTCGTGATGGTTGTGAATGATTT
>CM061914.1:167452699-167611401 GCA_031002005.1 Vandiemenella viatica | reverse complement strand
ACTGCACCATTAGGTAATTAAATTTTAAATCATTGTGTTGACGTCAATTTAATTTCGCATAATTTACAGAAAAAAACTCTTTCGCCTGTATTAAAATACTCCTTTCGAAAATCCATTAGGTAAGTTCGTAAACGTCGCACTTTCAGAAGACTTTGTTTTCGGTATGGCGGTACTCACTGATCCACTGCAGATTTAACACCGACTGAGGATTATTTTCAAAAGTATTGGCGACAGTGAGACATTGGGATCGACACAGGCATGCTGTCGCTGCATTGTAGAGGTTACAAGGCGGGCGGAACAATAACGTTTAGAGAGTGACAATAAAGTATAACTTTAACTCTTGACTGGTGAATTACGACCAATTCAGTTACAATTAGTTTTGTTTTTCCTCCAATGTATGATAGGAATATACTTCCTTAAATATTTACCTTAATTTCTTCTCGTCTATAATTCCTGGTACTATTAAAAAATTACCAGATTTTCCCTCAAAATAAGACCATAAAAATTGTATCGTAATATGACCAAAACCAAGAAAGTGGTCTGAATATGAATCTATATCCTATATAAAATACATTCAAATACAAATACAATCAAAAACGTTTAATCACTGTATTATTCAGAATTACAGATCAAAAAGATCCGAAACCTACTCATCACTCTTCTAGCTTCTTCGTTGTACATCTTTTTTTTTTTTTTTTCGCTGCCTCTGCGACTCTGATTGAAGTCCCACTACTTTCGGTAGTATAACTTCTAGGTATTAGGATAGGGTGTTTATTTTTTGGGACACTTTTTATTTCACTTTCAGGGGAAAAACCAGGGCTATGACCATCTAGGATGGTCTTAATGGTGAAAAAACCCCTGTGGAGTTCACGTACTGTGGTGTTCTATGATGGCTGGTATAGAATACTGAGGGGAACTTTATACTTATGCCAACGTCTCGGTATTACCGTTCCAATCGACTCAGTTCTTTCGTCTCTGGCGTCGTTCAATTTCTTGCGGAATTTTTTCTGTTAGATTACATATTTCGGTATTAATTAAGGGAATATTTGTATCGTTATGTAGCGTTTCTATTGGTGTATACCTGGGTGCGTTTAGGATCATCCTTAGACATCTGTTCTGGAGTAGCTGGATTTGTTGTAGATTGGTTTGGCTTGCCAGCCCCCATATCTGGCATCCGTACAGTAAAAATGGGAGAATAACCGATTTGTATATTCTTATTTTTGTATTAAACTGTAGGTTGCTGCTTCGTAATACTGGTGAAAGGTTGGAAATAATTGCTAGTGCTTTTGTTTTCATATGGATGATATGTTGTCTAGAAAGTAATTTGTTATGCAGTAATATACCTAGGTACCGACAATAATGGCAATGCCGTTCATTGTACCTTTGGAGCGAAAAGTGAGTTGCGAACATTGTATTCGAAGTTTAGTGATGTTGTACAGTGGTTTCATACTGAATGCCAGTACTGAGGCGGTTGTGCCGTCGTGGTCAGCGGCACAGTCGAATCTCGCAAGATGGCGTGACTCGTGATAATTTAAGTCGCGATGAAGACATCCCTCTGACAGAAAAACACGGCCAATCCAGACGTGGCCGGCTGTAGTAATAACTGGGATTGGACAAATGTTAGCATTCTAATTCAATTTGCGTGTCCCGCAGCTGTCTCTGGCTGCTTATTGGACTCGTTTCCAGTAATTTACCAAACCGATTATCACTGGGAACAGTTAGCGGATATTTTTTGACATGTTTGTTACGCAAACCGAAAACGGGAGAAGTGATCTGTCAAGGTGATGGATCATTATAACCGATAAACATATCTGACTGCTTTCAAACACGAATCTTCACAGAGAGCAGGGTGTGTGAGTGGTAACGCCCTGTCCAGGGAGTTGAGGGGACGCAGGTTCAAATCCCAATCCGGGCATCCCGATTTCGGTTTTCCATGATTTCCTGAAATTACTCCAGGAGAATTTCGGGATGGTGCCTTCAAAAAAACCATAGCTGAATTCCTTCTCTCTCCTTGCCCCCATACTCTGCCGCCCATAAACACTTGGACGTCAACGAGATGTGAAGCCCGAACCAAAACAAAGATTAAAAAACAAGAAAATAACAAAAACAACTCAATAAAACCAAAAGTATATACATCAGGGGTGGCCAACCCAAATGATCTTGCGGGCCACTTTGGAAATGCATCTTAACTCCGCGGGCAGCACATAAAATTATGTATTCCCATATTAGATTTAGACCAACTACAGACATTTTTTGGAGGGAAAAATTGAAACATATTGAGTTATTATTTTTGTGTTTACTATTATTCTTACATGTAAACATAGATAATATAATAATGATGATACTAACAATATCTGTCATACATTCCAAAGAATATTGTTTTAAAATCAAAGTTATTTTTTCTCATAATTTCGACAGTTAATTTTTGAATATATGGATGCACGAATAATGTATTTTTTTAATACTTTGGTTTTCACTACTTTGGCCACTATAAAATAAATACGTTTTGTAAAAGTGTGATGAATCCCGCGGGCTGAAAAATGTTCAAGGCGGGTCGCATCGGACCCCTCGGCCCGCGGTTTGGCCACCCCTGATCTACATCCTCAGTAGAAGAAATTGCAGTCCTTTATTCACTAACTGAGCGTTGTGAGTGAGCGGTAACGCTTTCGCCTCGCATTCGGGATATTCTTGGTTCCAATCCCTGTTGGAGCATCCAGATTTGGGTTTTCCATGGTTTTCCCAAACCCCTCCAGGAGAATTAATTTCCGTTCCTTGTCGCCGGTCCTTTCCCATCTCTAATGACCTCGACGTCGACGAGGCGTGAAGCCGTGACCAAAAAGAACAGACTTTATTCACATCGTCCTGCACCTTACACCCCCATTTCACTCTTTCGATTCTTCTTCACGGATCCAATTCCAGTGCTTGTATCCCTTTGCTTAGTAAACACACATCGGCTTCAGAAATCATAACGCTCGGCAGAAAGTTTTGTGAGTATAATAATTATCAGCTTCATACTGTACTTTCCACTCAGTAACTTTCTTTCCAAACCGAATCCTCTACCGAGCGTGGTGGGTGATTGGTAACGCTCTATCCTGGCATCTGAGAAGACGCGGGTTTGATTCCCTGTCTAGCCATCCACGAGATCACGCCAGACGAATTCTGGGCTGGTTCCTCCAAATGGCCATGGTCGAATTCCTTGACAATAGTCCTTCCCCGCCTCTAATTACCTCGACGTCGGATGAACCAACTGATGATATATCAGCAAGCATGGGACGTCATTTATTACACCAGATTTGAAAATAAATATGTAATAAATAATCCAACTGTTTGGTTGTTTAGAAATTGTGTAACGCCTAGTGCAGGATGGGGTTTGTTTCAGCAACTTGCGTCGTACCCTACCCCGAGATACGATGTTTACAATTTAATGTCACTCTTCACATACTGTTAGTGCTAAAAGAATGCTGTGATCAGTGGTATTAAATCGTAAGCATCATATCTCTGTGAAAATCGATGGTTGCTAGAGATTCGATAGTCTCCATACTATAAATACAAGAACAAACGGTCACAGTGCCATCTCTAGCAGACTCAGCAGAAGTTTAGTACCCTGAAGAAGGCCATAAGCTTTGGTCGAAACGTCGGAAAGAAGGAGGAATCTTTGAACTCAGCGCAAATCTTGAGATTTTATTTACAACTATCAAGTAGGGAAACGCCATGAAACTTCTTAACTTTGGAGCGACGAAGAGGTAGAGAAAACGAGAATAAACGAAAGACTCCGAGAAAATATGGGGTTAGGGAGCGTGCACAAACTACGTGGATCGGTTCAAAAAAAAGGGGGGGGGTTGGCTGGAAGGCTACGCTGGGCTACGTGGGGGGTTTCCGAGCCAGGCCACGTAGCTTTCCTTTCATAACATTTTTCACTGTTAAAATAGGAACAGTACTCACAACAGCATGTGAATATTTATTTCCGTTATTTAATTATCTCCGTATGTAATTTAAAATAGTCTGACAGGAGAAAACAGTACAAAATGTCTTCTGGAATCAAAAGGAAAAGAAAGCTACGTGTTGTGTGTGGGGGGGGGGGGGGTGAGGGGTGTAAAAGCAAAGGCTACGTAGGGCTACGGGGGGAGGGGGGGTTCACAGGAGGTCAAAATAGAGCTACGTGGTTTATGGACGCTCCCTTATAAAAAAATAGAGGATGGAAAGTTTACACACAAAAAGGAGGAGTATTGATTAGAATGAGGAACACGAAAAAATGTCTGGTACGATTAGAGAGAGGAAATTAGATTTTTTGATTGTATTATAAGGATGGGCAACAACCTACGAATAAAACGAATTTTCAGTCAGGTCTCCAGAAACGAGAATACCAACCAGTGACTTCTGCGGACAAAGAAAGATTTCAGAATAACAGAAGCCATAGTACAATACAGAATTACGTTCAAAAGATAGAAAGAATATTATATCTGTTTCAGGAGAAGGAAGAGAAAAAAAAAGCAAAGTAAAGGATGAAGAACTTTTCGAAAGCAAGAAATGAAAGACGAAGATCAATGCTTTGGATTATCCTGTGTGGTGCTTAGAACCAAAAGATCAGTAATAATGGATACGGGCAAAGTTTGCTATTAGATTGCAGGCCGACGTGAATTAAAACCCCGTACAGGACGCGCTGGGTCTCCCGGACACGCCCAAGGCTCTGATGACAGTCATCAGGCCGTAATGACGGCTGCTCGACCGCCCACGCTGCCTCGACTAAACACCTGTTGGCTGGTCGGGTTTACTGGCTCGAGGGTCCCCTATACGTAACATTGCACAGAGTCGCTGGAAAACTGTGCTGTAATGAGTGGTGGACTATAATTCTCACCTCGGAGACAACTTTCGAAAAGGGGTTGAAAGATGCGGAATCAATTTGGGGTTAATGCATGGAGAAGCCACAACTGACAGAATATTTGCCAACTGAAAGTAGTAGCCAAAGGTATAGAACAGGGGTGACCAACCCGCGGCACGCCTTGAAATTTTTTCCAGTCCACGAGATTCATCACACTTTTACAAAATATATTTATTTTATAATGGCCAAAGTAGTGAGAACCAACATATTAAAAAAAAAACATTATTTATGCATCCATATTTTGAAAATTTATTTCATTTATATTTATACATTTTTACTGTTATATATTTCTTTATAATGTGCGTTTAGTATTATTATTAGATATAATCTATGTTTACACATGCGAATAATAGTAAACACAATAGTAATAACTCAGTATATTTCAATTTTTCGCTCCAAAAAAAATGTATAGTGGGTCTAAATCTAATATGGGGATATATAATTTTATGTGTGGCCTGCGGAGTTATGATGCACTTCCAAAGTGGCCCGCAAGTTCAATTGGGTTGGCCATCTCTGGTATAGAACTTACTATGTACTCCTTTTAACTACGCTACGACCTGTAAGTACGTAAGATCATTCGCAGATTTAATACAGGGAGAGACAGTTAGTTACAAGACGCTGAGTTGGACCGATAATAATGCCATATGTCCCCCGGTCGTTCGTATTTGAATGCAGTATACCGGTGCTCTGGTTGCTCTGTACGTGAGATCTGTGCAGGAAATATCTGTACTTTTTTTTTTTTTAAAAAACAAAATTACGCAGCGACGTGCAGTTGGCGACACTGTTTCCGTGATCACCTTCCGAGTAACCTGCTTTTTGTTCATATAGTTTGTAACCGCTCAGACCAGCCCGTGTATGAAATGTTATTTGAAGAATAATGTATATTAAGCTGGGAGGTGATTAATTAGGGATTTGTATATGTTTTGTGTTTTTTTGTGCGCATTTGTCATGTAAGTGAACGTTGTTTTATAGAGAGATAATTATGTAAATGCTACGTAATGTGTTCAAGGATAGTATTATGTACGAAACATTAATTAAAACTTGTAATTGTACGTACTGAAGTGAGCTGCGATGTTTGGCGGACGATTTTGACAGCTTTATGTTGATAATTTGAGTGTGTAAATGCACGTAAACAGTATTAACTTTCATTTCGAGATGTTTTCTAATGATTGCGAGTGATTTTGTACAATTTGCAATTATTTTAGTACGTATTTAATTGTTAAAGTATTGTTACAATTCGATAAACATTGGTCGAAACTCTTCGAATTATTCTGGAACTTTCTGTAGCGACAGAGACGAATTATTTGAGCAGAATGTTACAAGTTAATTGAAAGGTAGAATCGCTGGAATATTTGTATGATTGTGCTCAGTATCTTTGGTCGAGCCAGTGCCTATTCTGTGTGTACTGTGTAATGTTATTGTAGGGCGCAAGGGAAAGTAAACATAGTGGAAAGTGATTCTTCATAGTAGTTATTTCATGCAACCAAAAACTTTCAATTTGAAACCTGCTTTAGTTTCCGTATTTTTGCCCGTATCGTACGGACCAACCAGCCGAGTCGACGCTTGTGCTACACCATCATCATCATCATCGTCAGACGTTTCCGCTTTGTGGGTCATCCTTCATATCCTCTTCCAAGCCTGGCAGTCATTTCAAGACTTTCCCTCGATCACTTTTCTCCACACGACTGCCTTACCCTCTGCATCTTTCTTCACTTGGTCATCCATCTTGCCCGAGGTCTTCCAACTGTCTCCTTCCCTCCCCGCTGTTCAGCAGTGCTACCTTCAGCATCCTCCCCTCCCTCCTCCATCCTCATAACATGCCCCAGTCTTTTCCTTGTTAACATCTTTTCTAATGCTTCCACTTGTAGTCTCTCCCCGATGATTTCATTTCTGATTTTGTCTTTCCTCGTAACATTCTCTATCCCTTCTTAGAAACCTCATCTCTGACGCCATCAATCTGCTAATATCTCCACGTCCATGTTTCAGAACCGTAAGTCAGTGTGGGCTGGTAATATACTTTGTAGAGCAGAATTTTGGCTTCCTTTCCTATGATCCACCTCCAGATTACATCCTTTATCTGATGATACAATTGTCCACTCTTCTTTACTCTCTGATCTATTTCTTCCGCCATCTTTCCGTTGATAGTTACCTTGCTTCCCAGATACACAAACAATCAAATCAAATTAAATTGCAATGGAGCGCATGCTCCGGTGGAAATTTCCCTAAACACCCATCATCCCCCTTTTCTCCATCTACATTTACCCTTTACAAATTTTAACTTTAAATTCTTTCAATGTTTTTGGCAAATTATTCATAATTTCTCTTGGTAACTTATTCCAATCCCTGACACCCTTACCTAAAAAAGAGAATCTTCCTACACCTTTGTGCCTGAAATAGAGTACCAGCTTGTGGTCATTTAATTTAATTTAATTTAATTTAATTGCAATGAAAAACAGGCTCCGGTGGCAATTTCCCTACACACCCATCTTCCCCCTATCCTGCAACTACCTACATTTGCCCTCTACAAATTTTATCTTTAAATTCTTTAAAAGTTTTCGGTAAATTATTCATCATTTCTCTTGGTAAGTCATTCCAATCCCTGACACCCTTACCTAAAAAAGAGAATCTTCCCACACCCTTGTGCCTGAAATCGAGTGCCAGCTTGTGGTCATGGTCATCTTTTCCCTTCCATGCACTACTTTTCATACCTATTGCAATATCTTTCCATGCCTCATCGCCAGTATATGCCCTGTACACTCCCATGACCCTCCTCATTCTCCTCCTGTCTTGCAATGAATCCCATTCCAGCTCCTTTATCATATCCGTCACTGATTGCATTCTGCGATAATTTCCAGAAACAAATCTAGCAGTCCTTTTTTCTTTTCCCTTCTATGCATTACTTTCAATTCTTACACCAATATCTTTCCATGCCTCATCACCAACATACGCCTTGTACATTCCCATGACCCTTTTCACCCTCCTTCTGTCTTGCAATGAGTCCCATTCCAGCTCTTTTATCATATCTGTTACTGATTGAGTTATGCGATAATTTCCAAAAACAAATCTAGCAGCCCTTCTTTGCACCTTCTCCAACTTGAAATGTCTAGGCTCTTTATGCCGAGAAAACATTTACGTGCATGAGATGCAAGATTTATTTATATTAAAAAAATGATCTTTAAATCCTTTTTTTTATTGCAATAACAGGTTAAATTTAAACTACACCCTCTAATTACAACAAAAAGACATGTGTGCGAAATTTTTCTTTAAAAAAAATAATACATTTATAAACTAACACTGAAAGAAAACACATTACACAAATTTTAAACTCAGCCAGCAAATAAAATGAACAGAAGCAAAAAATAGACGATAAACACAATGTTCCCGGCTAGGGAGAGCAAGAAACTTCGCAAGTTTGGGCGTACTGGGTAAAAATGTTTATAATATGTAATTGTTACTTATCGTAACAGCAGGAGGCTGTCGGTGACCTTGATGTTTCTTTGACTGTGGCGAAACACTTTTAACTCCATCTGGCAACTGAGGTGGGTTCACTTGTGGAAACACATAAAGAAAAACAGCACGACAAATATTGTCGGGTGAAACGCGACCTCCACGTTTCTTTGAAATCCGCGTACACACACACATGCGGACTGTACGGGGTCCAGCTCCCAAGTGCCTGCAACAGTTTTCTCATTTCCTCCCCCCGCCTCCGGGAGTGGCATCTCTACCTGCGTCAAACAAAGCAACCTCGCCGACAACAGGACGCCAGCAGGAATTTGCCAACCTTCCCTGTCTTCCAAAACGGCTGGATGAAATGTCTCACAAATGGAGAGGTGACGGAAAATCAATGACAGCAGAGGCTGGACATTACATAGCCCCAAACCACTGGCTGAAGTCTTTCTTGATGAAGAAAACAAAGTCCGTGGTTTCATGTCCCACAATTTACACTTCAGTTCTCACTTCACTCAAAACTTTGACGCAACCACACAACTGTTACTGCCCAACTGACACTCGAAAACCAGTGTGAATATGCCCGCATTTTGAAATGAACAGTGATGGGCCTGAAGCATTGTTTCACTTCTACTTAATTATATTTTTTATGTTAGCTATAATACACGCTAATATTTCTATTGCAGTTCTTCTAGATGCAATGTACGTGGTGCAAATTTGTTTTGTTAGTGTAGCTGTCGAGGTGTTTTTTTTTTTTATTTTTTTCTCTCCTCAGAACAGCATGTTGATGATTCTACAAATGTTGTTGCTGGTTTTGTCTATATGTTTTTTTATATGTTTAGACAATTTTTGCTTTGCTCAATGGCATAAGTTTTGAGTTTTCTTTTTTGGAGATGTTGCTGGATATCCTGACATCTAATGTCGTGATATGTTGTACGATTTTTCTGCTGTTCGTCTGGAGTTAAGTTGGCAAGTTCTATTTTTGATTAGGAGAAGTAGGAACTATGGATTTGAAATCGGTTCTGGTCCGATATAAGTGCTGAGTGGTTACATTGAGAGGGCAGAAGCTACATTCTACTTACGACTTATGGTGGAGGCAGTTACATGGTGGTCAGAAATAGCTCCATTTGCACTTTTTTGTGACGTGAACTGTAGTTATGGTTCCACATAACTATGAGAATAGCTGTTGTTACCCTGTTTTTTGAGGTAACCCTACCACTGTTTTCAAAGTCTATTGAAATTGACACTTTTTTTTGTCTGATGAACAGCAAAACCTTGTTGTTTACAATCGTTTACAGTGATGCCAACCTAATGTTTTTTTGCTTGTAATGTAACGTCTATGTATTACTAAATTATGTCTCTGTTTGTACAGTGGTGTCAGTGTTGTAATTTACTTTTTATGTGTATTATATTCGTGTGTCTTGGTTATTTTTCACTTTTTTAAACAATGTCTCAATTGTTAAATGAGTGAATTAATTAAGTACAGTTTGCTTTGATGCAATGGCTTTGTGAATATGGTAACTTTCCTGTACTGTAAGTAGGTGTTTCTTGTGATTATTTATTTTCAGTATTTTCATGTCTGTTTGCATCGTGGTGGGTTGGTGGTTATTATCTAACAAATGTTCTGCAAATGTTGAGTGATTTGTACATGTGATGGCTCTGATGTGTTGTTTGTATCTTGTAGTAAAGTTCCTGGTTGTCTGTCCTGTGCTACAGTGTTTCTCATCTTTTAAGGGCACGTACCCCTACAAAATGTCCCAGGCGCTGGCCGAAAATCTTGTCGCGAACCCCCAACGATCAACTACTGAACCCCTAGGGTTCGCGTACCCCACTTTGAGAAGCACTATGCTAGAGAATCGGTGCTCTGTGGAGTGTTACAGCGGTTCCGCCTGGTCTTAATTGTGTTAGCGGCCCGACGTTGGGTTATTTGGGTAACTAATTGAACGTCACTCGATCCGCCTTACACTCTCCCAGCAGAACAATACGGACCTCCGGTGAATGCGTTCGCCAACAATTAGCGTGCACAATCGCGACGGGGAGATCTGCGGCAGAGATACAAAGGTCAACAGCCGGCCAACAGTTCACACCACACTGTGGTCAAACTCCCAGGTACGTCGGAGATTAAAACACGATTGGGATTTAGCAAGTAAATGCCTAAGCTAGTAGCTAAGCTTCATGTCTCATTACACAGCTGTCAGATTTTCGCTTCTAAATACACCAACTTTAACAAAACTTTAGTCAAACCATTGCTCAAATATGGGGCACACAGTTTTTTTTTTTTAAATTTAATTTAATTGCAATGGAGCACAGGCTCCGGTGGCAATTTCACTACACACCCATCTTCCCCCTATCCTGCACCTACCTACATTTGCCCTCAACAAATTTTATCTTTAAATCCTTTCGGTAAATTATTCATCATTTCACTTGGTAACTCATTCCAATCCCTGACACCCTTACCTAAAAAAGAGAATCTTCCTACACCCTTGTGTCTGAAATCGAGTGCCAGCTTGTGGTCATGGTCATCTTTTCCCTTCCATGCACTACTTTTCATACCTACACCAATATCTTTCCATGCCTCATCGCCAGTATATGCCCTGTACACTCCCACGACCCTCCTCATTCTCCTCCTGTCTTGCAATGAATCCCATTCCAGCTCCTTTATCATATCCGTCACTGATTGCATTTTGCGATAATTTCCAGAAACAAATCTAGCAGCCCTTTTTTGCACCCTCTCCAACTCCTGTATTTGATACGTAAAATGAGGGTCCCATACTACACTACCATATTCGAGCAATGGTCTGACCAAAGTTTTGTAACCCAATTCCTTGACTTCTCTCTCCAACAAGTGCAGAACTTTGAAACCTTTTCCTACCAGCTGTCCTATGTGCCCTGCCCAGTTAAGTTTTTTTATCAAAAGTAATTCAAGATATTTAGTTTTCAAGTCTTCAGCAAGCAATTCTTTCCCCACCTTACATTCATAATTAACCTTTTGTTTTTTATTTGTGTATCTAATAAGATATCAAATGAGATATCAAATACAGGAGATCAACGGAATGCAAAGAAGAGCTGTTAGATTTGTCTTCATAAATTATCGCAGAACACAATCAGTAACTGATATGATAAAGGAGCTGAAATGCGATTCATTAGAAGACGGGAGGAGGGTGAAGAGAGTCATAGGAGTGTACAAGGCGTATGTATATCATGAGGCATGGACAGATATTGGTTTAAGAATTGGGAGAGGAGCATGGATGGGAAAAGATGACCGTAAATACAAGTTAGCATTCGATTTCAGACATAAGGGTGCGGGAAAATTTTCTTTCGTAGGTTAAAGGACTGGAATAAATTACCAGGACAAATGATGAATAATTTACCAAAAACGCTGAAAGCCAAAAGTAGACGGGGACAAAAAAAAGGGGGAAATATTTATGTAGGGAAATTGCCACCGGAGCGTGCATTCCATCGTAATTAAAGTAAATTATTTAATTGCAATGGACGGAATGCTGCAGTGACCATTTTTATAGTTATTTATTTACTCCTTTATTACTATTAATACTATTTTTTTAGCTTACACAAATCTATCTTTCGCATTTACGAATTACAATTTTAAATTGCTTCAGCGTTTTTGGTAAGTTATTCATTACTTCCGTTAGTAATTTACACGTATCCCCGACATCCTTACCCTCACAAAAAAATTCACCTCTCCTTAAGCAAAGAATCGAGTTCCAGCTTGTGTTAATGATCATCTTTTGCTCCTAATTCTTCAACCAATATCCCTCCAAGCCCCATCACTAGAGACCGGATTATATGCAACACAAAAAGCTAGTAATATGCATTCAAATATGCACGAAAAATGCTTAAAATATGCACGAAAAATGGATGTAGTCTTCTCGGGAGACTAGCCGAGTAATCAAGGTGTTTCCACACGATATTTCGGCGATCTGAGACTCCGTCGCCATCTTCTGGTGAAGTACGCCAGAACGCTTCCGTGGTTCGGACGCCACGCTAACTGCAGGTCCCATGTACCCGGTGGGATTGCCGGGCTAGGTTAAGGCGGCTACGACAGAGGCGGGTTTCGCAGCCAATAGAAACCCTGTCACCAGTTCATTACGACACACGGAATTATTATTATTTAGTACATCATTTACCGACTAGTCGCATAATAATCGCACGTTAACTACAAATTCCTTGTTGTTGTGCACGTTGTTACCATGGAGGAAGGAAATATATGGAGGAGAAGTGACGTTAAATTGGTGAAGCAGGTTCGCGCATGCGCAGTGGGGGCAGCGGCGATATTGCGCTTCCAAACAATTACGATGTTCCCAGTATATCCCGAAAACTAAACAAGATATCGAAAAATTTTATTCTTTATTTTCGATTTGTCTCGTCGTGTTACATAAGAATCGATCATTAAATTTTACTTTTGCGAAATTTTTCTTCCCCATTTCAACTCAAGACACCTCACTTTTGATACAGTATATCTCTAGAACTAGGTGAGATATCGAAAATGTTTATTCTTTATTTTTCATTTGTCTCGTCTTTTTAAATAAGAATCCATCATCAAATTTGACTTTGACCAATGTTTTCTTCTGAATTTCAACCAAAACCATTTCACATTTGAGACAGAATATCTCGAAAACTAAGCAGGATATCAAAAAATGTTACTCTTCATTTTTTATTTTTCATATCGAGTTACATAATAATCCATCACCAGATTGCGGCGTCACCTTTATCCTAGAGTCCCCTTGAGGTTTTTGTACATATTCCCCGTGTCTGTATGGAAGCGGCCATGCCCCCTCCACTCCGGCCATGCCCCCCTCCACTCCTCCTCCGCCCTGCTTCACTTCAATGCGTGGTGAAGGTCTCTTGCGTCGTCTCCATATATTTCCTTCCTCCATGGTATTACTACTGAAACCATATCTTTGTTGCTACTGGGCTCCATCGGGAGTTTTAATGCCAGTCCAAGCACTTCGCTGTACTGATCCGAGAACGTTTCATTAGCCTGAGACTTCTTCGCTCCTCACTGCCGTTCCCACAATGCCCCTAAAACGACGTCACGTAAGGCAGAAAACACTGTGCAATTAGTCGGCGTTATTCAGTTAGCAGATTTTTTCGTAAGCCCCTCGCCGTGTCGACTCGGCGCCAAAAAAGCGAGGCGCATAGAGAATTCGGTAATGGAGCGATGCGCGGGGTGGATGGCCTCGGTTGTTGGTTTTACCACACCGGCTGCCGTTACGCCCTTCCCGTCGCCGCGCCGTTGGGGAGTGAAGCGGTAAAAAAACCGCCGAGTCCCAAGCTGACTCGATCCTCAGGAAGGGCGACCACACGCGAGCTGCCCTATCGAAGATGTCCCTAAGACATCTATCAAAGTTCTCTCTGAATATTCCTTACAAACAATGCTGACTGCAACTTAATTCATTACTCCTTCAATTAACAGGCTATTACCGTCCAGTCGCAAGGAAATTTTCTTTTTACTTTGACCAAAGAATCATAAACACAACCTCTAAATTGAATGACGAGTTCAATGAAGTAACAAGACGGCCGAAGACACTTTTCAAAGCTTTTTTTTTTTGTTCGACGAAATCTTCATAACAAACACTTGCGGGGAAGGTAAGACTCGTCCAAAGATACTACAGCACAGAACAAAACAACTCCAGCGATTAAACTTCAGCGAACAAAACTGCTACACGACTCACACACAAACTGACAATGACTGTTTTTGCTCGCCCTTCTCGCGAGCTTAAATAAGCGCTAGAAAAACATCCAGGACACAACAAACAGTGGCGAAAGACGTTTCTCGAGAGTCTGACAATCAGAATCGTACAAAAATAATTACAACTTGCACAAAATCACTCACAATAATCATGAAACACATTGAGATGATAGTTAATTCTGTTTGCATGCATTTAAACATACAAATGACAACATAAACTACTCCAAACAGCCGAAAATCCTCCTCAAAACAGCGTAGAAAACCTTCTTGTCCTGGATTGTGACAGGTGATGAAAACTGGGGTCACCACTTTGAGTCCGAAACAAAACAGCAATCGATGGAATCGCGCCATCCTGATTCTTCACAGAAGAAAAAATTCAAAGCAACTGCTTCCGCTGGTAAGCTCATGATCACTGTGTTTTGGGACTGTGATGGTGTCATACTCATTGATGCGATGCCGAGAGGCACCACCATTAATTCTGAGGCATATGTGAACACATTAACCAAACTCAAGAAGCGCTTCCAGTGAATTGGACGCCATAACAACCCAGGTGATTGTTCGCTTCAACGTGATAACGCACGCCCTCACACACGTTGTAACACATCACCAAACAGGGTTGGACAGTGTTACCCCGTCCACCCTATAGCCCTGACCTAGCTCCCTCAGACTTTCACTTGTTTGGGCTATTGAAGAATGCCATTCGTGGGAGACATTTTGAGGATGACGTAGAGGTGAAGAAATGGCTTCGTGGACAGAACAAGGAGTGGTACCTCCTGGGCATACACGCTCTTGTGTCTCGCTGGAGGTAGGCCATAAAACGGTAAGAATTAGGTGGAATAATAGGGAGTGTAGAAGAAACATCATTCTTTCTTGTGTATAAGTTTCATTGTGTTCAGTAAATAATTATTGAAGAAAATAATGTGGTGCATTAGTTTCTGGCTACTTGGGAGGAGGTGGGGTTAAAAAGAGGCCGAAACGGAGTCACGTAGTTTATGGACTCTCCCGATGCAGACGGCGTCAGCTATCTCATTCAAGCGGAAGCGATCTGTGGAGAAATCGAATACCATGTGGGTGGTTGTCGGCTGTCCTGAGTTCAGTTCCCGGCGACAAATGACCGACGCCACTTTCTCCTCGGGACTGTCGTTACGTCACTACAGCTGCTTTTTTATGGTCTGATCGGTTCAGTATTATCTCGTCCGGGTCACGAGGAGGATGCAAAGTGTTTCTGTGTCCATTTGCCTGCCCACACGTATCCACTGTGTGTAAATTACTACCGAGTATCTTAGCGTCGCCGTGCGGCGGGAAGAAAAAAAGGGTTCATCGAACATTGATCCATTGTTCTCGAAAAACGTTCTCCAGCGACGACTTAACGGCCCCGCGTTATCATTTCACAGCAATTAACGTTTGATGTCAAGGTTCAACTCTATCATATCAGCAAAGAAAATGTAGCAGCAGCATGATGGCTCAGTGATTAAGACGTGTGAGTCAGTCGAGGCAGTAACAGTCAGCTTGCGACAGCTACAAGATACCTGATGATGACAGCAGTCAGCTGTCGAAACGTCGTGTTTTTTACAACACCATCCGAGAAGATTTTGTTGCAGTATTTAAGACGTTTCAGTGCAGTTCGAAAGGTCTCCGGTTCGAATCCGTGTAAGAGCTGGGATTGTCATAGACCTATAACCCGACCTTCACCTCTGGCACAGCTTGCTGTATAATGTGAAGTAACGCCTGAACGCTTCTGTGGTTTGGATTACACGTTAAACTATAGGTCACCCTAGCTGTAACAGTGATATGTACACATTGTAACATAACATACGTCTGAGCCATACAGTAATATCTGTGGCCGGCGCCGTGAGTGAATGTGATGTTGTGTTTGTAGTAGGAGTGGATCGTTGACCTCCGTCAAGTGAAGTTTGGAGGAGTGAACGTTTCGGTTTTAATTGTAGAAATTGTGAAAAGAAAAAGACAAAACTCGGTGAAGTGGATAATGGAAACTAGTAATGTGTTAAATTCACTGCTTTGAATGGAGTGCTGTGATTGAAAGTGACTATGGACTTGTTAAGAGGACGGTAGAGAGCGTGGGAGTTTTTGTAGTTCAGTCTGATTCCTTGTTTAAATATTATTTTGGTGGTGGTACTTTCCGTCGGTGTGAATGCATACGTTTATGAAATTCAATAAAGTTTTTGTATAGATGTTCATTCTAAAGTTTGTGGATTTATCATTTAATAAACCCGACGAACAGTAGTACCTAAACCTGGCGACTGCGGCTTAAAGAACCTTTATTTAATTAGTAATTATTTATGTTCAGTAAGTGACTTTTAATCAAAAAATCAATAACCAGTGGATAGGTTTCAACATCCACAGCAAATTCGAGACAAATAAAGGCCTAACGCAGTCCTGATTGTACCAAACGACCATACACAAACGCATACAAAGAAATTGTTTTACCTAGCTGTCGTCTATTCTGTGCACGAGAATAGATTTTGATGATACATGCAACACTTTCATATAATTCGTATACGATTCGGCTATCAGAACAGATGTGTTGGAACTGGTGGTCATTAGAATGGAGATGATATGGTAAATGGTACATCCGAGTGTGGGGGGCAGGCGGTAACGCTTTGGCCTCGCATTCGGGAGGACTCGGGTTCGAATCACCGTCCAGGCATCCAGATTTGGTTTTTCAATGGTTTCCCCAAATCACTCCAGGTTATCGTCGGAATGCTTCCTTCGAAAAACCAAGTCCGAATTGCTTCCCGTTCCTTGTCCCCAGTCCTCCACGTAGGCGAGGTGTAAAATAATAAGCAATTAAAAAAAAAAGATACGGTGCATCTCTGCAAAGCTGGGTTAATAGGCATGGAGATCTTATTTGGATGCTCAACTCTTACATTTTCTTCCAGACTACGTACTAAGCTCTAGAGACTTATGGTATCCACGTAACCGTCGATTTCTAATTGGCTGGTTCGATTATTAGTGGAGCCATACGGCATACGGCTTTCAATATCTAAACTTTGACCTGTATCGTAACTTCAGGCCTTAATAACTCAGATACTGTCTTAACGTTTCTTACATTTAACATTTGTTTGTTTTTTTGGGTTTTTTTGTTTGTTTTGTTTTTGTTTTTACTTATTGCTTTACGCCTCGTCGACGGCTAAGGTCATTAGAGGCGGGATGGGACTGGGGACAAGGAACGGGAAGGCATTCGGCCATGGAATTTTTGAAGGAAGTATCCCGGCATTCACCTGGAGTGATTTGGAGAAATAATGGAAAACCCAAATCTGGATGCGCGGACGGGGATTCGAACCCACGTCCTACCGAATGCGAGGTCAAAACGTTAACCGTTTACCCACCACGCTCGGTTTACCTTCAACACAAAAATTATGCCAAAAATGTGGATTTAATCGCAAATGCTTCCACAGAGAGTATACATCGATGGTACATTACATTTCTTATCGTGTTTAATCCAATGGACAGGCACTTTAAACTTGGCGTACACGATTGCATTCGACGCTTTTCTTTCATTGTCTTCATATAACTAAAGTTCAAAAAACTAATTTGAATACTCACTTACAGGTAGTCAGGTACACAATACACACATATTAAAGCAAGATGATACCTTACCTGCATGTCCAACTAGTTTTTGTGCGAGACTTTCTTTCGATTCGGATGCCACAGTCAGAAAGCCTGAAACAAATGCACAAAAAATGATTTTAATCCTCGCATATATGAAACGTCAATACTTATTAACATTCTTATTTTTTGTAAACGAACATTCGTATCACAATAAACACAATAAATGGTTGTTATGTTGTAATATTTGAATTATCACGAAAAACGTATAGATGCAGCCCCAAAATATGATACTAGTATCCGAATATTGGGTTGTATTATGTCACAGTTTTGAAAAATGATTAGATAATTATGTATTTAGCTACATGCAAGTTGAAACTACATTAACATTAGCCACTACTGAATAGATGCGCAAGCTACTATTTCTATTCTTCATGTGGCAGATCTAAATTCTCTGTAAATATGCGTATTTATTCTGTACATTCATTTGTGCTCATTGTCAAATATGTATGTATGTTCGTTTGGATCAACTAGGACTACCTTAAGCCTTCGTTTGTATTAAGTTTTTTTTTTTTTTTTTTTTTTTTTTTTTCTATGGCTTTACACCTCGTCAACGCGGCTAAGGTCATTAGAGGCGAGAGGGCACTGGGGAGAAGGAAAAGCAAGGAATTTGGTCGTGGCCTTTTTGAAGAAAGCATCCCGGCATTCGGCTGGATTGATTTGGGAAAACCATGGAAAACCCAAATCTGGATGCCCGGACGAGGATTCGAACCGGTGTCCTCCCCGATTAAGTTTGTATACATATCCGTGTTAGAACTAGGGATGTAACGGAGCTCCTCATCCGCATCTGCAATTGCGGAACTTACATGTAGTGTGGATCCCCTCTCACGGACCATCAAGAGTCCTGTATAGGAAAATCAGACCGTCATAGGTCCTACAAGTTGGACTGTGAATGGACCGCTAGAGTGGAAAGGTGGGTGGTGGGCACGGAGATGTGCGGTGACGTGGCCTTGTGCTTGAATTAATCGAGCCACGAACTCTGCAAAGTGCACATGACAAAGATGAAAATTTAATTCACTTGCGAAATCATCCCTCGTTCTTTGTTGTTGAAAGATGAGGCAAAGAATAAATCAATGTGGCAGTTGTTAGATGTCTTGTGGTTTAATTAATATAATAAATAACTAGTCCAAGATCCAGTTTCAAATTTCAACTTTTTTTATTGCTAGTAAGATATCAGACTTCAAGATGCAGTTCACATATAAAAAAAACTCCAACGATTCCATTCGACACTTCTTCCAAAGACAATACTACCGAAACTGTTCGTTCAAAACTGTCATTGGCCGACGTAATCTGAATCTGTAAAAACTGTCTCTTAGTCTCTGCTGATCGCTTTATATAAGTTACATCGAAAGTTCTAGAACACTACACAGGCTTCCGACAGATATTTCTCGAACATTAACAATACTTTAACAATTGAAAACATATTAAAAACAATCAGAATGAATACATAATCATTTACAATCATTACAAAATGCTTAGAAATTGAAATTAAAGATACTTAAACACAAATTATCCACATAATTCATTTTTAACTGTAGTAAATCGTCCTTTTAAACATCGTAGCTTGCCTTAATACTTGGAGTTACAAACATTTAAGCAATTCTCTGGCATAGTTCTGTCCTTAAACATATTAAATGGTATTTACATAATTTCTTTTCATCAAACAAAATCTATTTTTTGTATCGAGCGTGGTAGGTGAGTGGTTAACTTTCTTGCCTCGTATTCGGGAGGATGCGGATTCGAATCCTCGTCCGGGCATCCAGCTTTGGGTTTTCCATGGTTTCCCCAATTAAATCCATGCGAATGCCGGGATACTTCCTTCAAAAAGGCTATGACCGAATTCCTTCCGTTCTTTGTCCCGCCTCTAATGACCTTAGCTGTAGACGAGGCGTAAAGCAATAAGTATATAAAAAGAATTATATTTACACCGATTTACAGTAAACTGCCAGACAAATGTACAAAATCATATTCAATCAAAACTCTAGCTTGTTACAAATGCTTCCATTTAAAGTCTAAGTTTGAGTGCTGTTACAGAGTGTTGTATGGAAATAGACGTTACTTTGAAAAAATGTAGAATTTGGCATAGAAAATTATACTTATTCTGATTTTAAGTTTATTTTTGTAAAAATATCAAAATCTAGATAGTTATAAATTCATTTTCCACTCTCACATCCGCTTCCGCAAACATCCGCTTCCGCAAACATCCGCTTCCGCAAAACATCCGCTTCCGTAAAACATCCTCTTCCGCAAATATCCGCAAACGCTTCCGCAAAACATCCGCATCAGCGGAAGTCAAGCATTGAATATCTGCATCTGGAAAGATGACTTCCGTTATAACCCTAGTCTCTGTTGATTATCCATAGAATGCTAGGTATTGCACGCCAACATGAGATGTCGGTGGCGACGACTGAAGGATGTGAGACGTATTTTCCGTGTGGTAGGAGCGAGTGGGGCTCGGCCATGTTCTCCGAAACGCCTGGTGCTCTGACGGATGGATCCCCTCCCGGCGGGGACGGCCGCTATTTCTCAGTCGGCTGCTCGGCAATTACGCTTTATGACACGATAAATAATAAAAATACCTGTGCGGGACAGGCGGCCGGGCCTTTTGTTGGGCGCGGTGTTGTGACGGAGTGGCCCGCGTCCACGGAGGGGACAGAGAGAAAACGGACCAATCGCAGCGTCCAGATTGGCCAGCTTGAAAGATGTCACCCTCCTGCCACCAGGTCGCCATCTCCGTCATACCAACGCCGCCATGTGGGAAGTCGTTTTATCGTTTGTCATCACCAGTAAGAATGCTGCATGCCGTCGAAAACAGAAGTATGCGCATTCCACTTGAACAGCAGAATAGCACATCAGCAGAGCAAAGTGAACTTCTGCCACCAGAGAGTGAAACATAATTTGTACCCTAAATAACTCTGCATCACCTTACACCGTTCCTTAACGTTCAAAAAACACCTGTAAAACTCAAGTCAGAAACTAGAAACACGGAACAACATCATGAAGAAGCTAGCTGGTACTTCTTGGGGACTCACTACGAACAACCGCCCTCATGACTAATAACAAGCTTAACTGGGCAGGACACATAGGACAGGTGGTAGGAGAAGGTTTCAAAATTCTGCACTTGTTGGAAAGAATGGTGAGTGGATGTACGAGAGAAGTAAAGGAACTGGTTTACAATCGGACCATTGCTTGAATATGGTAGTGCAGTATGGGACCCAAATATTGAGTATCAAATATAGGAGTCGGAGAGGGTGCAAAAAGGGCTGCTAGATATGTTTCTGGAAATTACCGTAGAATGCAATCAGTAACAGATACGATAAAAGTGCTGGAATGGGATGTAATGGAAGACAGGAGGAGGGTGAAGAGGGTCAGGCGAGTGTAGACTACATACAAGGCGTATATTGGCGATGAGACATGGAAAGATATTGTTGTAAGAATTAAAAGTAATGTACGGAAAGAAAAAGATGACAATGATCACAAGCTGGCACTCGATTTTAGGCACAAGGGTGTAGGAAGATTCTCTTTTTTAGGTAAGAAGGTCAGTGATTGGAATAAATTACCAAGAGAAACGATAAATAATTTACCAAAAACGTCGAAAGAATTTAAAGTTGAAATTTGTAGAGAGCAAATATAGGTGGGTACAGGAAAGGGGGAATATAGGTGTGTAGAGAAATTCCTACCGTAGCATGCGCTCCATTGCAGTTAAATTAAAGTGAAAAAATGACTGGCACACTAAAATCCACCCCAGGTTACTTATTATCAGCAATATACAACATCGAGAGGTGAGACGCGAAGAAGCAACGGTACGTGATTGGATAAAACTACACCATCCTGACCATCTACAGGATCTCCCAACACACGAGGTCCTAAATGACCTACCCCACACTCGTCTTAAATCCTCAAATCTAATATTTCATGGCGTATTTGACTTCGATGTCAATGAAAAATGGCGACAAAGCTGGAATTCTTCATCTGTGAAACATCAAGAGACTGAAGATCCTACAACTGGACTTTCGAGATTCCATCTGAAGAGAGACCAGTTGGTCAAATTAAATCGCCCAAGAACAGGCCATACCAAATGCAACGCCATGCTGTACAAGTGGGGACTTCAGGATTCTCCTGCATGTGACTGCGGAGTTCCTTCCCAGAGTGTGAAGCACATCATCAAGGAATGCCCTCAAAGGAAGTAGACATTTTCAGAGCTACACCTTCCTTCTTAGACAGGATGCAACAACTGGACGTCAGTTTGTTAATGCTACCAACGTTCTTGTCGTTGTATATATTGTAGATATTTTTATGTACGATCTATTACACTAGTTGCTTAGCCATACTACAAATAAATAAATAAATAATGATGCCTTCCATTTTGAACTAGTGAGTAGAGGGTAAAGTAATTGTTCTGTATAGTGCCATAGGCATATACATATACATGTTAAGGATGTTTTTTATTCAGAACTCTCATAGCGGACCTGAATAACACTGGGAGGAAGTCATTTTGTTCGCCGCGCAAGAACGAAGTTGTTTCAGCCAACCCTGCAGCGGAGTGTGTCGAAAGTTAAAGATGTCACACAATTACGAGAATCAACAGCTGTCAGCGGCTACCTGCTGACCCCAAGCATCCGACCTGACCGTCGACTTCGAGGCCGGAGTGATTTAGTGAAAGGGAATTCGATCCTGCGTCCACAGAATACGAGCCATGAACGTTACCACCCACCAACCATCCTCTGTATCATTGTAAGAGAGCACCATGAGATCTGCGGCGAGGTCATCAGGTCATATTATCCACCCACACATAATCTAAATTTAGAAGGGCAAATCGATCGTTTGATTTGCCTGCTCGTTGTTAACGGATCAGGCCTCAATAAACTGTGACAAACGTTTTGTCTCTTAATCCGTAAAAATTATGTCCTATCCCTGATTGGAAGTCACTTAACATTTGGCCACAACCTGAAATATCGGGGACACGGGTTCGATATCTGAGGCAAGGAGCGGCTCTCGACAAAGGATTTTGGATGGAAAGTAGACAGGCAAACTCACGCTAGAAATGACAAAAGCCAATTCCAATGCATTGGACTTAAATGAGTTCAAACTAGTCTACAGACAGTTTGAAATAGGATATTAGGATAATCTGGGTGCGGGAGAGAAAGTTACTGTTTCCCCAAGTCAAATCCGCTGGTCAACTACGGCAGCATTAATACGCAGCAGTACAGCGATGCAAACTACAGCACTACGTAGCAACTTGATGGTACTGGCCCCTCCCTGTGGTCTCCGTGATCCTTTATACTAGGTCAAAACAGAGAACGTCGTGCCACTTGGCTAATTCTTATTTGCACATGAGCAGCAGCACGTCTGCTCGCCCAGTGTGGTTGTAAACAAAACCAATGGGTGACACAAACTCTTGCGTACATGATACTCCTTTTCCATCTGATGCCGACGGTAGCGCGCCTTCCTATACGCGCAGTTTATCCCAACTGACCGTGCGCTGGAGCGCTCCCACCAGCTCGGCTGTCCACCATGTGTGGCCAATGCGGCTTGGGCAGTCCGCCTGGCTACGACTAAATATCTTATAACAAATACACTTTACTGTAATACTCAGTATACTACAATTGTACGGGGGTGTGGCATTTATAACCCCCACCCATTACAAGTCTCTTTACTTCAGCGATCATAATACTTGCCAGCCAGAAATGAAGAATAGGGATAGAATTTTCTCTCCTTATACTTTTCCATAGTTTGATTGTATCGTAGTTTAGCTTCTGAGATACCGACTATCTCACGGGGCATGGAGTCTGCAAATGTGAAAATATTACTAGAGTTCGTAGCAGTAGTATTTCCTGTCCCAAAAACAGCAATGGGAGGTATCTGCGATATGAGTCCTCTGTGGTTCACCATTCACGTCTGCCATTGGCCATTCTGGTGGTTCAGTATAAGGTGTCCGATTTATATGCGGGAGTTCTCGGTTCCATTGCCGGTTCCTCCAGTAATTTTCACGGATTGTTAACCTAATGTCTTTCTCATACTCTGTGTATGTGAAATAACCTCCTGTTCACACTCTATACTAAGCATGCTCTGACCGTTAGGATTCTAGAGTTAAGTTAACCAACGAAAGAGACGAAAAACGAGGTCAATTAAAATTCCGTCAAAAAAAAAAAAAAAAAAAAAAAAAAAAAGTTAAAGCTTCGTGGTCGACCCAGTGATTTCTTAGCATTATTTTTACCGTCTCTTTAATACTCCACAATTCAGTAACTCTGTATTTCCAGACAACACTCCTGTTCAGAAACGTCGTGGATGATAACCATTACACAACTCAACCGCAAGGAGGGAAGGAAAACTGCAGGGTTATTCAAAAGAAAGAGCAGATTTTTGCATTTTTATTTATCACTAACTATAAAAGACACAAATACGTGCATCCGTCACTGGATAGAGGAAGGTTCAGCGTTTGTAACACCCATTCGCTGGCACCAACTGCGCTGTTGTCAGTTCACGTGGAAATGGCGAAGCCACAGGAGAAGTCGTTTTGTGTGCTACAATACACAAAAAGTGAATCCATTGTTGATGTGCACCGCGCATTCCATTCTAAGTCCTATAACGTGCCTTCTCGTCATAAAAAGATTTACGATTGGTGTAATGAATTCGTAGAAGATAGGAGCATATGTAAAGGTAAAAACATTGGGCGTCTTAGAAAGTCAAATGGACATGTTGATCGTGTCCCAAATGTTTTCGCGTGGATCCCTCATAAACCCTGTACACAGTACACAGTAAAGCTGTGAACTTTCGCCTGCCCAGTGATGTGTTACACGTTTTTGTATCTTTTATAGTTTGTGACAAATAAAAATGTCAAATCTGCTCGTTCTTTTTGAATAACCCTGTACTTGCCACAAGTATTTCTCGCTTAATGGTTGGCGCAGACCATTCAGCAATAAAATTGTGAATCTGCAACCTCTGACCTACAACGATAACTTCTCACGTTAATGAGCTGGAAGCAGTGGTGTTACCTGTTTCATTCTCAGTGAATTGCTCTTCTTGCAGATCCGAATTATCTGGAATTATGATCACTTATTTGGGAGGGCGCGGGTTCGAATCCCCGTCAGGGCAACCAGATATGGATTTTCCTTGGTTTCTCCAAATCACTCCAGGCGAATGCCGGGATGCTTCCTTCAAAAAGGCCATGGCCGAATTCCTTCCCGTTCCTTGTCCCCATCCCGCCTCTAATGACTTTAAATTAGCCTTCACCCGCAGTGCATTGAACCAAAAAAAAAGCGCAAGAATCAGGTATTAAAATCGTGAGTATTTAAAAATCTAGTGTCGGATATTCCGCTTGCAGCGAATTTTGCTTCTTTCGAGGGTGCACCTACAACTTGACGGCCAATCCAGATCATGCAGAACTTAAGTTTTTCTTCATTCATCCAGGCTGCCATTTTACAAGTTGTTAACGAAGGGGTCATTTGCGCAGTGAAAGGATCGCGGACAAAAATAAACAGAAGAAAATGGTGTCTGTAGTTATTGGGCGAAAATCTCGAAAAACCGATATGTAGATGGCGGGACAGTGTAATTAAAACCGCGTCCTCCGGAAAGACATAGCTCACTCAAGAGGTTCTGAGAGAACTCGCAGCCAAATAACAAGACGAGAAGGTCAGGTCAATGACCTGAAGTAACCGGGATTCGATCCAGGGACCTCTTGCCCTCCTGCAATACTCCGCCCACTTTATTAGCACCTAGACTAACCAAGATAGAACAATAACAGATTCGCACCGTGAACCATCACTACCAGGTAATACACCTTACCACTTCAATATGCCTTATATTGACTGGCGTATTTACGTTCACATTACAGGTAGCAGGGATAAGGCAGCTTCTGAAGTAATTCTCGATTTGTTCTCAGATAATCATCTCGAGCAGCTAGTTAATGAACCTACGTGGTGTCATAACGGTAGCGAAAATATTTTAGATCTGCTGGTTACCAACAGGCCAGAATTATTCACCGACATTTCAACGACCACAGGAATAAGCGATCACAAAGCGGTAAACAATTCAGTTATTGATATGGTTGATTCTATGAAATATTTGGGAACGACAGTACAAAGGAAAATGAAATGGGACTTACACATTAATTCGTTAGTAGGTAGAGCTAATTCTAGACTGCGATTCATAGGTCGAATTTTGAAAAATTGTAATGAACAAACAAAGGAGATAGCGTACAAATCTCTTGTGCATCCACATTTGGACTATTGTTGTGCCATTTGGGATCCGTTTCATAAGGGGTTGATCGAAAGTGTAGAGAAAGTACAGAGAAGAGCCGCTTCATTCGTAACCGCTTGCTACAGTACTAATGAAAGCGTCACAGAACTGATTAGTAGACCAGATTAGTAGATCTGGTAGATAGACGACGCACGTTTCGTTTAAACGTATTGGTAAGCATGTGTACTCCCAATTTCACTTACGAGTGTAGTGAAATACTTCGTCCACCAACCTATTTGAGCCGGAATGACAAAGATAAGGTTAGAGAAATAAGGTACCGCACTGATTCTTATATGAATTCTTTTTTCATTCGTACCATTAGGGATTGGAATGCACAAAAAAGAGGTTAGCTTTGGTGCTGAGCACCCTCTGCCACCAACAGTTTTATGAATTGCAGAGTATATATGTAGATGTAGATGAGGTGTCAAACCTGCCTACGTAATTGAGAACCATAGTATTTGAAGGAATTATCTTTGTTAAGGTAACATTCGCCGTGTTATGGATAATTCATCAAACTCCGTGGGCTAAAACACTGAGCCTTTAAAAAAAAAAAAATTGTGATATTAAGGCTAGTCAGGGACAAGGGCGTTACAGTATTGAGAAAATAGTGTACAGGAAACGAAAGGGCAATCGATAATCGGACATCGCATTTAAAATGAACCTGTGCGTCATATGCCCAGTGTTATTTCTGCAAACACGGAAAACTAAAATACGACGGTTGGATTTGAGACAAAACTAGTGTACACACCGCTGCCAGACCCGAAAGTTAGCGATTCTCGTATCAGGCTGTTTCAAATTTCTTGGAGCTTGACTCGAGATAACATGTTTCGCACTTCGCCCGTTTTACGAAACTTTTACCGTCGCTAATTGAACAGTGTGTACCAACGTAGTAGTCCCTGTGGATTCCCCTCCCCCAAGTAACCTGACTGGACTTTTGTCTCTATCCCCTCCCCCCCTTCTCCGCATGGCAAGTAGATTATTTCCTGAATGATTGCAAAAGACATTTTACACTGTTTCCTCTTTTCAGACTATGCTAAATTACATACGGAGATAATTAAATGACAGAAATAATTCACGTGCTGTTGTTTGTTCTGTACCTTATGTTAACAGTGACAAATAATATGAATGAAAAGCTACAAAGCTACGTGGCTTCGCTCCGAACCCCCCTCCCCTGCCCCCACGTATCCCAGTGTTGCTTACATTCTATCCAAACCCTCCCCCCTAGACCAAGCCACCTAGTTTATGTACGCTCCGTAACCTCTCATCACCTGTTTCTATGCAAATAGAGACGTGGAGCTGACGAAATGCAATGCTACCTCCAGCTGCAGGATCAACAAACATCCGTGCTGACGACATATGAGGAATGACAAGGACTCTCGCTGGTAGCAAAGAACTTAAGGTGAACAAAACAGTTACAGACTTTCAAAAGTCCATTTATCATGGATAAAATAAAAAAAGAACTTAAGCTTCAGGTCCTTCCTGTTTGTTAATTTTTTTAAGCGGATTTTTGTCGAATTTCGTCACGACGTTTCGGACATACCGAGAGGTGCGACGTCTGCGCTGTTATCCCGGCATTTATCTTACTCTCCTCGTGGCTAGCAGCGGGCCGGGAAATGTTTATTTGCCAGCCGTCTCGTTGATGGCTACGTCGCATGCGATCTACATAATATTTAACGCAACTGATGGCGACGGAATGCCACGCAATTAGTCTGCGAACCGCTCACTTGTCACGCCGACCCCGAAATAAAAACCTCCACTTTACGGTATCCTAAGCTTTAGTGTTAATTTTTCACGCGGCCGCGCTTACATTTGCATGAATTACGGAACGCGGAGGAGCCCGCTCGCACTGTCGTTTCGTTTATTGTTATTCGCGGCGTCTTTTTTTAATTTTTTTACGGCGACTTCGCGTGTCGCAAGGTCTACCCGCTCGGCTGCGGGAACACAAACTGTGTGAACAGTAAGTCGCCTCGGCTAACGAAGTTTCGAGTTGAGATTCATTTAGCTATCAACACAGCCTGCATTTCTCTGGGTATATTTCAGGCAGGATAGCCATCCCCTTCACCAGTGTTTATTTAATTACGTGAGGTGTTTTTCCGGAACTACAGATCCCTTACCCCCTCCCCCTCCCCTCAGGTGAGGTTTGGTGAGATCTGGTTGGACCCCCCCCCCCCGTTAAGATGACGTAAGATTTTGACGGCACCCCTCCCCCTGATCCAACTCGTAGTTTTTGATCTTATACCGCCCTTAAAGTTGACATCCGCGTCGTTTCTGGATATTTTTTTTTCTAAGCTCTACTGTCCTTCAAGATTTTCAGAAGCTCACTCCCTCCCCTTTCGTGAGATTTCGCAGGACCCCCCTATTTCACCTCACGTAATTAGTAGTGTACGGCCCCTTAACCTATCAAACCTCGTTGGTGCAAGAAATTTTTATGTCGTTGACCTTGTCGGCAGAAGCATCTCGGTTCAAATTCCAAATCTGTTTGCAGATCGTATGGAGTGAAGACATCCTGCGGAGTGTCCATAAAATACGTAGCTTCATTCATGCCTCCCTTGAACACCTCTTCCCCCTCCACGTATCCCCACGTATCTTTTGTTTCTATCCTCCTCCCCTTTTCCCCTTCCCAAGTGGCACATAGCTTTTTTCCCCTATTGATGCATAAACTTTGGCCAAGCAACAACATTAGTGAGAGTTTAATTAAATTGAAATTTATGCTAAGCCGGAATGACAATCGGCATTCACGGTTACAGTAGAAACCATTAGTAATTTAATTTTATTAATTTTTTTTAAGTTGGTTTAATTAACAACAGGTTATTGAAAAGCAGATCAACGGTTTTTCAGCCGCAAAATTTACCAGTATTTTTTGAAATGTTACGAAAAGCAAACTTAATTATTGTATTATGACAATTGTAATCAAATTAAATTGTGAACATAATCACGATTTTCTTCTAATGGTGTCTCTGGTCACTGTTTTGCGAGCGAAGGCTGACACGTGACACCGTTCTCCAGCCAATAGCTATCGAGGTCAGTGAATGAGTGAGCTTACGAAATTATACAGTGGATGTCGAAGTAAAACCTTTGTAGTAAGGAAAATCTGACAGTAAAAAAATTCCCAGTACTAAGAATGACGACTCAGTGGAAATTAGCTAAATATGTGATGTTAGAATAAGGGTTTTCAAAATTGTAAATGAAAACACCGTCTATTAGGAACTGGTTTTATTCATGTATGCTCAGACGTGTTTCACCCTTGTGGAATGGTGCATCGTCAGTAACTGTGAATGTATATACATGTTGGTGTTATCAAAATTACAATATTAATATACATAAGTAACTAATAATAAACTACATTCTACTTACGACTTATGGTTGAGACAGTTACATGGTGGTCAGGAATAGCTCCATTTGCACTTTTTCGTGACCAGAAGTATAGTTGTGGTTTCACATAACTGTAAGAATAACTATTGTTTCCCTTTTTTAAAAGGTAACTATACCACTGTTTCCAAAATCTATTGAAATTTACACTTTGTGTTTGACGAACAGCAAGAGCCTTATTGTTTACATGCGTTTACAGTGATGCCAACCTAATGTTTTTGTTTGCGTTATAGCGTCTGTGTCTATGTATTATTAAAATATGTCTCTGTTTGTTTAATGGTATCAGTGTTGTAATTTACTTTTATGTGTATTATATTCCTGTGTCCTGGCTATTCTTCAATGTTTTAAACAGTGTCCCATTTGTTAAATGAGTGAATTCATTAAGTGCAGTTTGCTTTGATGCAATGGATTTGTGAATGTGGTAACGTCCCTGTACTGTAAGTAGGTGTTTCTTGTGATTATTTATTTTCAGTATTTTCATGTCTGTTTGTATCTTGGTGGGTTGATGGTTGTGATCTAATAAATGTTCTGCAAATGTTGCGTGATTAGTAGATGTAATGGCTCTGATATGATCTTTGTATATTGCAATAAAGTTCCTGGTTGTCTGTCCTGTGTATTTCGCTAAGGTTTTCAACTTTAGGAGGCGCTGAAGGAGATGTTGTAGTATGGAATCGCAACCCCTCATCCCGCATCTTATGGAGTCCATACCGATAGCCTACAGTCGAACACAGATATCAGTCGATGCTGAATTCGAGGGATCGATGATGTGTGTGATCCGTGATTGGCCGTTCGAGTACGTGTCCCTACTGACTAGGCGTGATGGCCGAGTCACGAGGAAGCAGTTTTTAGAGAGCCTGCTTCCGCCGAGAGCCTTTCTTCTGCCGCCTCACTGTTTCAATTTACGTCAAGCGAGAAAAACGGAAACTCGCTGGATGGAGGAATAGGCAGAGGGCAATGCTCGCGCCAGGTGAACCAGGAATGTCTTCACTTCCTGCCTATAGCGAGCTCTGCCCTGAAGGTGGCACCACTGGATACATAATAAAACATATGGCAGTTATTGTAAACTGCCGAAAGAAGTGAAAACTTCATGAATTCTTATGTGCAACCCGTCATCTACGAATTAAAAAAAACATTTTTAAAACTCTATGTGTGGAGCACAGCACTTTATGGTAGCGAAACATGGACTTTAGGAATACCGGAAAGAAATAAAATTGAAACATTTGAAACGTGGTGCTACAGAAAAATGCTGAAAATTAAGTGGACAGAGAAAGTAAGAAATGAACGAGTTTTGGAAACGATGGGTAAGGAAATAAGTTTGTGGAGGAAGATTACTGAAAGAAGAGACAGGCTGGTAGGTGTAAAATTATTATCTTTTATTGCTACTCATTTTTTTACACACAAATAACATTTACTTTCTCTATTCACTCAATATATTAGCAGAATATTCCCAAGCACAATTCTTCAACTACATTTACATCTTTTCTCATACGGACTTCTCCTCTTCTTCTGTCCCCGCCAAAGATGTTCTTTTAACACACTGCTTTTTGCTCATGCATAATAACTATTACCGTATCTTTTTCTTTTACAAAAAGAAAAATTAAACAAAAAAATTCTTTACTTTAAATATACACATATAAAACAATAAAACTAAAATAATACGGACAAAAATTTAAGGGACTACGTTTCCTTACATAGGTCATATTTTGAGACATGCTGGATTGGTTAATTTGGTGGTGGAGGGAACAGTGGAAGGTAAGAACTGTAGAGGAAGACAGAGATTAGAATATATGAAGCAGATAATTGAGGACGTGGGTTGCAAGGGATTTGCAGAGATGAAGAGGTCAGCACAGGATATGAAGGGATGGAGGATTGCATCAAACCAGTCGAAAGACTGACGAGAGCAAAAAAAAAAAAAAAAATGATCTGTCCGCCAGTTTCAGGTGCGGTTCTTAAGTGTTTGATCTGTAACACTGTTCCCTCTAATGTTGGTCGAAGGGAGATCGTCGGCGCATACACTGTGTGCGGATGAAGAGGTCGTACGAGACGCTCAGCTCAACACCTGTCAAGACAAGTCGCCGTGGCAAATCCCATCAGCTGCCTGTGTGCGGCCGCGAAATCTGCTTAGTCTCAGGGATTAGCAGCTGGCGGGCGAGCCGATAAATTTCTCGTTTCTGGCTCGCCTAACGTTCATTGCCAGTGACGTATTCCGACTCTCCCCACTTCCGGAACGAACAGACATCCCTCCACCGTCACACGGCTCTCTATACTGCGGGAAGATCGATCACAATCTTCCTGACGTGAATGCGTCTTCCCCGGACGGTACGGGCTATAGAAACTGTCACTTTATAACGACTGTACCCCGTTCACTCACAACTGGCAACTCAAGGTGACGGTCCCCTTGCCCCCTCCCAACCTCACCACCCCCTTCCGTTGTCTACCCCTCTGAGTAGACCAGGAAGGCCAGTGGCAAATTTGTCAGCGGGAACTCTTTCCCCTCCGCTTGTTGGGGTAAAGGTAGCGGAGTAGGGGTACAGCAGAGTGACCTTGAGCCTCTGTTACCGAGAGTGGTGGTGTAACGGTTAGCGTTCTGGCCTCGCATTCGGGAGGACGGCGGTTCGAATCCCCGTCCGGGCATCCAGATTTGGGTTTTCCATGGTTTCCCAAATCACTCCAGGCAAATGCCGGGATGCTTCCTTCAAAAGGCCATGGCCAAATTCCTTCCCATTCCTTGCCCCCCATCCTTTCCCGTCTCTAAAGAACTCGCTGTTAAGAGACGTTAAGCAGTTAAAAAAAATTGGGCCACTTTTATGGTGACTTCCTACGGCCCGTGGTTTTGTAGGTCGCCCCGTGCAGCCGAATTGTACGGATGAGCACGCGCCTCAGGTTAGCCCTCGCTACCTCGCAGCCACCTCCTCTCCTAGTGTCGTTTCAGCTACCCGGGCGCTTGATGTTTACCAAGTGGGTGGCGGATAGTGGCACGCCATCCCTGCCAGCAGAGACGGCTCCCTTCCTACGGCCCGCTGATGATAGCTGGACCAGCGCGGCCTGCAGATGCACTGCCCATGGGAAGCGACCTACAACGCACTTAATAACTTTGCAACGGGGGACAACTGGATGATCAGCGTTTGACAGAGAAAGCTCGAAAGGAACAACTATATTAACTAATATCTCCTCCCCAAACACCCCGGAAAGGGAGTGGCTGGTCAAAGAGCGTGGTGGGTGATCTGTAACGCTACGGCTTCGCATTTGGGAGGACGCAGATTTGAATCAGAGGCCGGCAAACAAGATTTGGGTTTCCATGGTTTCCCTAAATCACCCCAGGCGAATGGGATGGTTCATTCCTCCCCTTTTCTTGTCTCCACTTCTTTCCCGCCTCTATCACCTCGATTTCAACGAAACCCTCCAGCGATTGGTCAGGGAACAAAATGGCGAATAAGTGGACGATAGGTGGCTTTACAGAGCCTACGACGTCAAGATGATATTATTTTCATGAAATACGCTACTGCGGGCAATTTAAGACAATTTCCAGAGCGATAAAGGTACACTTCGAAAAATTGTGATACTTTGAAAGTGAAGATGTCAAAGTACATGGTAAGAAATTGGAACCATAACCAGGGAAACATAGGAAGAATTGAAGAAAGTCGATGTTATTCATTGTTAACTAGGAGGTCATTTAATGTACAGGTGGAATGCATTTAGTTCTGAGTTAATAAATTGTTGAAATGACTGAGGAATTTCGAGTTTATCACTTTTCACTAAAGTATTAGTCCGCCAATATCTCTTCCTGTGATATGTTCAGGGATATGCGACAGCCGAGTTGTAGAGTACAAGGGGTGATCAAATGAAAAGGTACAAAACGACGTAAAAACGTAACAGTCAAATATTTGCATATTCCGCCATGGGAGAACGTAGCGAGACATCTCGGGATGCGATTGGAGTCTCTGACTGGGATCGGAGCATGCGCGGGCGCCCGCATGCGCAGTAGAGAGCAGAAGCTCTTATCAAAAGCGGCAGTCCGTATGAGGACAGGATGGCGTACAGGTGGGGGAAGTGTACTGTGAGACACTCCGACGCCTACGCAGGTCCATCAAGAACAAAAGACCGGGGCTGCTCACGGAGGGTGTGGTTCTGCTCCATGATAACGCGCGTCCACACGTCTCCAGAGTCACACACATGGAACTGGCTAAGTTCAAGTGGGAGACGTTGGACCATCCGCCCTACAGTCCGGACATGTCGTCCTTCGATTTCAATGTGTTTGGTCCACTGAAGAAACACCTGAAAGGGAAGCGCTTCAACTCGGACGACGTACTCAAGGACGCTGTGAAGGACTGGGTCTCGTCACGGCCACAGGAATTCTGGGAACAAGGAGTCCAGCGGCTTGTTCATCAATGAGATCGTTGTATATTTTGAATAAAGTCTACATTTGCACCCACCGTGTCGTTTCGTACCTTTTTATTTGATCACCCCTTGTATATCTCTCTACCAGGCTGGAACTGATTTTGGGATCCGCTTCAAATCTTACGGAGCATGCGGGATACAAATTCTGCCTGCTGCAACTAGCGACAGGAAGACGCACGTGTTTCGATAGGCATCGCGCCTACGAACAAAGTGTCTGCTGGGAACCGAGTCTTCAGTCACGATCCGCTCCCGCTGACTGCAGCCAGATTGCTATCGATCTCCGCGGCCAGGTCGATGCCAATCTCGATTGCAGGCAGGCACGACCTCTAGTCGACGTGTGGCGAAGTACGTCACCCCAGGGCGCGGGCATTCTGGGCAGCTACCTCACAGCATAACGGTCGACCCCTCCACGGTCGATTTTAATACCTTCTTCACCAACTTCTTCAGAGAACTTTGACCTCTATAACACCTTCACAAGATGACGGAACAATCTGTTGATTTGCTGCCGGTATCTTCCACGTTATCTCCCCATTCCCTGTTGTGACTTGTTGTCCAATCCATCCCCAACCCCTGTGAACTATAATCAGTATGTAATTGGCATATTACTGTTTACAATCACGTAAATTGATAATTGCTAAATGACCTGCATGGCTGAAGGCCGAATGTAATAAAATGTTTCCCGAAGGTAAAAATAAAATAAAAAATGGTGTATCTTTTGCTGTGCTGATGTCCCATTATTAAGACCGGGAATTTTTTATTTTCCTGGCAATACAGCACTCGGTACTGATCGGTAATACACATTCCGTGGCGGTATGGCGCAGAGACTACACAGACTGATTTAATATTTAAGGAAGTATTTATGCAGCTAAGGAAAAAAAACCTTTGCTATAATGAAAGGACTAGGTTGAAGATATAATAGTCTGACATTTAATTTAAAGGAATTTCGATTTATCGGATAAGTACTATGTGAAGATTTTGCTGGTGATTGCTGCAAGTTATAAGGCAAAGTGGAATTCGTGAAACAATATCTAGTAAGGAAAGCTCGGGTAGTCCCAGACACTTCAAATTAATTGCTAATAAAAATAAAGAAAACACATTTTCTCTCTTTATTTTATCTTAAAATTAAACAGGGAACTTTTGCAGTCAAATTAAGTACAAGTTAGCGATCATAACTTTTTTTCAACAAATTAAATTGAAAACACTTTCGCCTTAATTTTTTGGCAACACAAAAGTTGTCGGGTAGCCCAGACACAATAATAAATGGTGACCTAATTGTGTTTTGGCCTTATATAAATCACTACAGTAATGGATATCTGAAGAATCTATATAAACACAATCTTTGTGGGTCCTGTCTGTGCTACATAGCACTGAATCCAGTCTTCTCCAAAATAAAAAATAAATAAATAAAAAACACTGACTTTACTTTTCTCCCCGTCCTCTCCACATTTTTTTTGTATGATGAAGATGTTTAAATCTCGCCCTTTTAGATTTTTCGAGTACGCGTTACTATGCGTTTATCTGACACATCACATCCAAATATCCCCAACGAATTTTGACAGGAGCGACGAAAAACTTGTGCCAGTAACAAAACACACACTGGTGTGGAAATCACTGGGCGCCCAAACCGCAGCTCAGTTTCATTTGTTTTTACACTACAGGGTGCATATTCACAATAAAGTTTTACCGACGCAGCGTGGTTGGTCTGTAAGATCTTCAAATGTCCGAGGCTACCCAACTTTTCCCTAATCGGTAGCAATAGCACATTTCATTCGAACTGAGAAAGATAAAAGTAATTAAATTTGTTTTGAGGTGTAGGAGTCAATGAGTGTAACATACAAATTATGCATTCCAGACTGACGAGAACATCTGTAAAAAAAAAAAAAAAAAAAAAAAAAAAAAAAAAATTGCTTACAAAGTCTTCTATATGGTATGAGTATTCATAATACCATCAAGATCACCAACATCAGCCAAATGCGACTTCTTAGAGTTATGATCCCGGTAGGGACGTGAGCAATTTTTCTAGTAAACGTCTTGGGTGATTCCCTGCCAGCTAAATCGAGCGACCGTGTTCCATTAATCTGGCGAATATCCTCTTGGTCTCCACGAACTCGTGGCCACCGCTCCAACACCATTCTTTCTAACTCTAAAGTTGAAGGCCGCCGGTTCGAATCCGGCCGCGGGCATGGATGTTAAGTGTTGTGTGTCTGTGTGAATGTCTTGTCCGTCCTGTGGCGTCCATACATTGGAAAAAAAATACACATCGAGCTGGCTGTATGGCCTCCGTTGCCGAATGCCATTAAAAAAAAAAAAAAAAAAAAAAAAAAAAAAAAAAAACTCTAAAGTTTTCTGCAAGCAATATTGCCTGCACACTGCCATTTCGAGGCGGTTGTTTCCTCTAGATATTTTTAACCTTTGTAACTGCTTTGATGTCGGTTGTTTAGCTCTTCTTTTTCCTTGAGAAACCAAGCGGTAACATTATCACAGCTCCAACTCTAGGAAAAAGTAAAAATCGGCAGATTACATTTCAGCGTTTGTGTACCAATGTTCCGACATTTCAGAAAAGTGGAACAATCTTTCTCCTGAACATATGAATGACCTTTTGGTTATTTACAATCACGTCTGAGAGTGATATCAGTTACATCATTAAAGTGTTGTGCATTCAGAGTTACCAATCCTTACAAGACGTTACAAATATCTGAAACTTCCGTATAAATCATAATGCACTAAATGTGGATTCAGGGTATACTTTATGTATGTCAGTAACTATACATAACTTATTTATGTTATGGTTTTCGTTGCACTGTGTTCTGTTCTCATGATTGTAATACTTCCGTTAGGTATGTTTATCAAACACATACACGGTGCACTTCATATCTACGACGATTCAACTGATAGAACTTACACAAAAAGTTGATAGCAGTCACTGCATACTGTACGAGAATGCCCCTGTCGTACAATTTTGTGCCTTTTCTATGATGTACCATCCTCGTTGCGCGGCACGGGCTTGGAAGACACTATGCGCTATTCCTGCATTACCGAGCCTTCGTATGTCCACGGAGCCTTCGTTTATCCACTGGTCCTTCGTAATGCCGCTGTGTCTACATATGTCTACCGAGCCTTCGTTTGTCGACTAAGCATTCGTATGTCAGGCGAACCTTCGTTTGTCCACTGAGCATTCGTTTGTCCGAAGAGTTTTCGTACGTCCGCCGAGTTTTCGTATGTCTACCGAGCCTCCAAGCCTTCGTATGTCCGCCAAGTATTCGTTTGTCAGCCGAGCCTTGGTATGTTCACGTACCCTTTGTTTGTTCCCCGAGCGTTCTTATGTCCACCGAGCCTTCGGATGTCCCCCGATCCTTCGTATGTCCGCCGAGCCTTCGTTTGTCCGCCGAGCCTTTGTATGTCCGCCGAGCCTTCGTTTGTCCGCCGAGCCTTTGTATGTCCACCGAGCCTTCGTATGATCGCCGAGCCATCGTTTATCCGACGAGCCTTTGTATGTCCTCCGAGCCTTCGTTTGTCCACCGAGCCTTCGTATGATCGCCGAGCCATCGTTTATCCGACGAGCCTTTGTTTGTCCTCCGAGCCTTCGTTTGTCCACCGAGTCTTCTTTTGTCCGCCAAGCCTTCGTTTGTCCATCGAGCCTTCGTTTGTCCACCGAGCCTTCGTATGTCCGCCGAGCCTTCGTTTGTCTTTTTTTTTTATTTGTGGCTTTACGCCTCGTTGACGTCGAGGTCATTAGACTGGGGACTGGGGACAAGGAACGGGTAGGAATTTGGCCTTGGCCTTTCGGAGGAAGCATCCCGGCATTCGCCTGGAGTGATTTGGGGACACCATGGAAAACCCAAATCTAGATGACCGGACTGGGATTCGAACCACTGTCCTCCCGAATGCGAGGCCAGAGCCTTAACCCTTCGTTTTTCCGCCAGCCTTTGTATGTCCGCCGAGCTTTCGTTTGTCCGCCGAACCTTCATATGTCCGCCGAGTCTTCGTTTGTTCATCGAGCCGGGAGAAGTTCTAGCGGTCACAGTTCGCCTGGGTAGAGAAGATGGGTCATAAAAATAACCGAGTGAGTTTAAGCATGAGCATGACACTACTACATGCATTACGGGATAGGGAGGCGTAACCTCAAATAATAGTCCAGAGGGTGAAGACACATGGTCTAAGTTTCCTGTTCCGGAATATCTGCAGGTGGTGGAGTGTGCGATGTGTTTTGCACACGGTGGCTAGGTCTTTGTGTAACTAGAGGCCGCCGCGGCTTACGACTCATTCAGCTGAGCCGACCCGCGGGCTGAGCGTAGAGAATGCTGCTCATTACGAGACTCCTCCAGAGGCGACCGGCGCGAATCTGTCTCCGCAGCGCTTTTTGTTTTGACGGAATAAGACTTTAGAGTCACCAGCCGCCCTTCCGCCGGCTCCCTCCAGCCGCCAGAGTTCACTGACAACAAAGCGTCCCGAAGAGAATGCCACAAAACCCTATGCTGTGGAAAGATTACGATATACAGAAAATATTGTAATAAAGAAAACTTCAGTGGCTTTAAAAATCATTTTGCTTTAGACTAAACCAGTGGCAGATCAATGATTTTACAGAGCAGGGGCAAAAACTTGAGATTGCCGTCTCTTAAAACATGATTTTGTAGCCCCCCTGAAGTTTCCAACCGTGGAAAGCGCCCCGGTTTGACCCCTCCCCCCAGGTCCGACACTGGGCTAAACTTTTATGGCTTTTGATAATACTTATGTGAAACAATATATCCAAATTTTAAAGAAGTGAGCTCTAAAAATATCGAGACAGAAGGATATATTCTGTAATATATAAGAATCGAGTGACTACAATCAAAGTAGAGAATCGTGAGAGACATGCATCAGTTAAAAATGGTGTGAGACAGGGTTGTAGAATATCTTCATTAATATTCAAGCTGCATGCAGAGGATGTAATAAACGAAGTAAAATAAAAGTTTGAATGTGCCATAAGTTTTCAAGGAAAAAAAATCAGTATGCTATTATTTGCTTATGACATTGTTCTCTAAGCAAAACAAGCTGAGGAAATTGAGAAGTTACTGGATGTCACGAAAATAATATTGAAGGAAGATTTAGGAAAAAAACATAAACCAGAACAAGACAAAAGTGATTAAATGTGTCAGAAGTTATAGCAACAATAGTAGATTAAATATAAAACTAGGATCGGATGCAATAGGGGAGTAAGTTAGTTCTGCTACTTAGGAAGTAAAATTACAACTGATGGACGAACCAAGAATGACGTTAAAAGCAGAATAGCGCTAGCGAAAAGAGCCTTCTTGAAAAGGAGAAATCTTATAGTTTGAAATGTTGATGTAAGACTAAGAAAGAACATTTAAAACTCTATGGTAGTGAAAAACAGACTTTAGCATTATCAGAAAGAAGGAGAATTGGAGCATCTGAAAAGTGGTGCTATAGAAGGATGCTGAAAATTAAGTGGACAGATAAAGTGTTTTGGAGATGATAAGAGAGGAGAGACGTTTCTGAAAGAAGACAGAATGGCGAGTCAAATTTTAAGACATGTGGGAATGGTTAATTTGTCAGGGAAGGGAACAGTCGAACTAAAGAAATGTAGATGTAGACAAAGATATGTGAAGCAGATAGCTGAAGACGCAGGTCGTAAGGTTTATGTTGAGACGAAGTGGTTAGCGCAAGATAGCAAAACATGGAGGATGACTTCAAACCATTCGAGAGACTGACGACAACATATATATATATAGCCACTCCGATTGAAGACCATTACGACTCAAAACCAAACATGCCAAAGCGTACGAATTTTCCGTACTAATCTAGCCCTACACGGAAGTGAATCATGTACCGCAGATTCATTTTGGTAAGGAAACAACCGGAGGTATTTGAAGTGTTACAGACGAATGCTGAAGATATGCTTGATGGATTATGTCACTTATGATAAAGTATTCAGATGATTTTTCGAGGAACAAAGTTTCTGAAAGAACTTACAAAAAGAAGAGACAAGATTATAAACCAATTTTTTGGAACACAATGGTTTGTTTAAGGTGATTCTAGAAGGAAAGATAGAAGTAACAAACCACAGAGGAAGATTAAGCTGTATGAACCAAATTATGAATGAGATGAAATGCAGCAGCTATATAAAATTAAAAAAGAGGGTAGAGAAATGGCATACATGGAGAATTACTTCAAACCAATCCTCGGATTGATAACTAAAAGAAGAAGACGACCCAAATGGTGACAGTGACGGAGGTTGAGCTCTGTACATCCTTTCATGGCGTGCCGGGGTCAGGGCCACGCTACGGCAGTTTAAATGGAACAGTTTCCTCCTGAACTAAGGGAGCGTCCATAAACTACGCGGTGCCATTGTGGCCTCCCATGGAGCCCTCCCTCTCCCTGCGCAGCCTGACGAGGCTTTTGCCTCCACCCCCCCCCCCCTCCTCCTGATTTGTGCCACGAAGCTTCATCCACATTAATTCCAGAAGACATTTTTTACTGTTTTCCCTTCTTTTTATTGCTTTACGCCTCGTCGACTGCTAAGGTCATTAGAGGCGGGGTCAGTGCTGCCATTTCTACGGATTTATCCGTATATCTACGGATTTTTATAAAAAGTTAGGATTTTCGGATTCTGTTAAAATATCTACGGATTTTTGCTATTTTTTTACTATTTGTTGATTTTTCCTTATATTGTTGTTTGGTTAAACTTTGAGTGTATAGTGTTAAGGCAATAATTGTTAATCGTTTTCTTGCAACCGCTTGTGTGATCGAACGATTAAAATAAAGCTCATATTTTGTTTGATTATAGATTTTGTAGATCTTAAGAGACCGTAATACAGAACTGCCGGCGCACTCTTTATGCACGGTGACACGCTCGTTGGCACGGCTTACAAAGCAGTGCCTTCCGAGAAGGATTAACCAATATCCGAGAGTCAAAGTGTTCACAGTATTTAACATTTCCTGTTACCGAAGATATGCTAAATTTAATGTCAACAAATAAAATAGATAATTTATAGTCTCCCCTCCCCCCCCCCCCCAAAAAAAAAAAGAGTAGGCACAGCAGCAGCAGCTAAGAAAGTGGCGATGTATAAAACATGTTCAAAGATATTTCTTATTTTCAATGTAGAATATTATTTTGTATTTCGAATTTTAAAGACCCTGAAATAAAAATTATTATTAATTTTGACTCTCTCTTCAATAATTATTATTTTAGTCTTTTAGTTAGCGAGTCTCCGGATTTTTTTACCCAATCTACGGAAATTTTAGCGGCCATCTACGGATATTCAAAGCCAAGAGGCTGACAGCACTGGGCGGGATGGGACTGGGGACAGGGAACGACAAGGAATTCGACCATGGCCTTTTTGAAGGAAGCGTCTCGGCATTCGTCTGGAGTGATTTAGGGGAACCATGGAAAACCCAAAGCTGGATGCCCGGACGGGGATTCCAACCCGCGTCCTCCCGAATGCGAGGTTAGATCGTTAACCGTTAACCAACCACGCTTGGTACTGTTTTCCCTTAACAGACTATCGACAAAATTATTGCGTATATCATGAACACAACCGATATTTACGCTAAGCACTTTTCCTTATTTATAAATATTTTGAATGAACTGTTGAGACTAGCCACTCCTCCAAACGATGGATTATTGGGAAAAACATCTTTCTCAGGTACAGCCAGAGATCCTCTTCTTATTGAGGAGTTGTTGAAAGAATTCTTCTTACCTCATCCATCATGTTCATTAATTGACACAATAGAATAAACTATACCTGCCGCGTAAAAAATTAAGACCAATGGCATTTTTTTTTCTTTGTGTGCAGTTTTATCACCTTTCTTTCTCCATCACCAGCGAAGGAGTAATTGATCTGCTTAAAAGATTTCTATAACTCCTTTGATAGTGAAAAACTTGTTGGAAAAATATGTTCTATGTCTCGTAAAGTTTACTGTACTGTACAGTGCTAATTCACACAACGATTTGAAGTTGAAATAAGACTTCAATGAACACTAAAATTCACTTGAAAATAAAATAGAATTATTTTATCACTAGCAGAGCTTCCGGCGTTGCCAGTTACCCACTCTATAAACATTGAAGTTTATAACACTTCACGTTCAAACCCATCAAATATGCATTACTTACTATGAACAGCGAATATAAGTTCACTTCTAAACATCAGAGATTGTAGTTGTGCGGCCTGAGATCGTAGTTTCAAGAAGTAAGGAAGTTCTCGGAAGGTTCTACAGTAAAGATTTTTAACAGTTCACTTTAATGTTCAAACCCGTCGAATATGCATTACTTACAATCAAGAGCGAATATAATTTCACTTCTAAACATCAGAGATTATAGCTGTGTGGCCTGAGATAGTAGCTTCAAGAAACAAAGAAGATATCGACAGGTATTTTCATTATATTAATAAATTAATTTATGTATTTTCCTCTTTACGTAGTTTCCTCTTCGCATTCCATACGGCCTTAAATGGGGTTTAAAGCCTAGAAACCAAAATTTAAGGAAGGAAATGTTATATGCGATAATGTGGCTATTATTTTTTTACGAAGTACGACGTACGCACCTAGTTGGTATTTCATCTTTTGTGTTTCACGCAATATGTTCAGATTTTCACTTACTGCTTCGGCGTTATGTTACGTTGAAGCATAGGACATACCAAACAATTTATTTGGAATTCTAATCTTTACAATGGTAAAAACCCCATCGAAATCTGCGCAGAAGTTTTTGAGATTTTAGGAACCAATATAAACGGTTTTCGTTTTACAAATATAGATTGAGCCGTATGGTCAATCAAAACAGTTTTATTTCAATCCATCGAAACAATGTTAACTGTCACTGCCTTGGAAAATCCCGGGTGACATCTCTTAGCGAATTTCCAGGTACGGCGGATCTAATGTTTTCCGAATCGTAATACGTCGCGTGTCGGTCTGTTAAAATGCGCCGACCGCGTGCAACCCAACGCTATGACTACACGTCACACGCAGGCGCAGCACTGTCTATATAAAGGCTATCTGAATTATTTATTTATTTAAAGGTTTATTTAGCCTGGCAAGATTAGGGCTGTCAAGCCCTCTCTTACATCATACCAGGTATTTACAATAAATAATATACACCTTACACAAACTAACAATATACAACACTTATATAACATTTGGCATAATTTAAGGTCAAGAGTAATACTAACAAAAAATCTTAATAATATTTATGAGTAAAATACTAACTAAAATCTTAACTAGTTAATAATTTAATGGTATAAACTAATGCTAGTGGAAGTTAATGAAGTAAACGGTACAAACTAAACACTAGTAGTATGATGAAACAAGACACAAACTAATAATATGGAAGGCACAATAAAGAGGTGGACACTGTATAAATCAATATTATTCAAATCCCCTGGAGCTACACTCCCAAACTTTGATGTTACCATCTCCGGCACAGCCCTTGAGCAAGTAGATAGCTTCTCCTATCTTGGAAGCATTCTCTCTACACAGTGCACAGCAGAGAAGGATGTAGAAAACAGAATTCGAGTAGCACACATAGCCTTGGACGACTTACTCGGCGAGTGTTTCTAAACAAAGATCTTAATTTAAGCACCAAGCTGATGGTCTACCAAGCTGTAGTTGTCTCCACGTTGTTGTATGGGTGTGAGACATGGACACTCTATCGGCGAGATATTAAGAAAATGGAGCGATTTCACCAGCTAAAACTTCGCTCTATAATGAACATTAAATGGGACGACTATGTGTCCAACTTTAGAGTCTTGGAAAGAGCTCAAATGTATAGCATTGAAGCCCTCATCATCAGCCACCAACTTAGATGGGTTGGACACGTTCAGCGAATGAGCAACAGTAGACTCCCTCGCCAACTTTTATACGGTGAGCTCAGCACTGGCAGCAGACCTCGCGGTGCCCCTAAGAAACGCTACAAAGATCAGTTCAAGAAGACCCTGAAGAAAACTAATATAGACCTTAACACCTGGGACAGCCTCACAAAAGACCGCGTTCTATGGCGCAAAACTACCTCCGCAGCAGTGGCACGTTTCGAAGAGGAGCGGCGAAGTCTGGCAGCTGAATCCCGTTCAAGGCGGAAAGCCCGACAAACCCTACCGCGCCAGCCACCCACATTTGGGTGCAGTGTGTGCGGACGACTGTTCTATTCAAGAATCGGCCGGACCAGCCACCAACGCACACACAAATAAACACGCAAGAGAGCAACATAAACTCGGAAACGAGTATGGCCGACGACCATTCAAATCTAAAAATTAAGTAATGCATGGAGGGAGATATCTTTTAGCTAGTGCTCCAATAAGTAATGCTTTCTCAAAAGTTTTAAATGGGCTGATTTTTGTGGTACTTCTAATTTTCAGGGGAAGATCATTCCACAGTCTTGCCGCTGAAATGAAGAAGGAATTGGCTAGGGTTTCCGAGCTGTGGGAGTGGATGGTTAGTATGTTTGAGTTCAGGGATCTGGTGTTAATATTATGGGAAAGTCCTATGAATGAGATGTTGGAACAAAGGTAGGCGGGAGTTTTCAGATGTATGAGGCGGTGAAGGAGACATAGAGTGTGGAATCGTCGTCGATCCCAAACGCGCAACCACTGTAAGCGGTCGTATGAAGGTGAGACGTGGTCGTACAGTCGTAGGTCACAGGTGAACCTTACACAGGAGTTCATAACAAGTTCAAGTCTCCTTAAGTCTGCCGAACTCAAATTTTGCTGAACAACATCACAGTAATCGAGATGGGGTAGCACCAGAGTCTGCACCAATAGCTTTTTCAAATGAGCGGGAAAGAATTTCTTACATTTATTCAGAGCATGAAGCGAAGAGAAGGCTTTGCGACATAATGAAACAGTATCTTCACACCAGTTTAAATTACTATCTACTAGGATTCCAAGATCCTTTACAGAGTCGCTGTAGTTTAACTATGTTCCCTGAAGCTTTATTTTTGGGAGATTTGATGTGAAGTTGCTGCCTATCAGTTTTGGACTTGCAATAACAACAGCCTGAGATTTAGAGGGATTTATTTTTAACCCAAGTATCTTTACCCAATCACAAAGATTCTTAAGGTCTGAATTTATTTGCTGTATTAGGGTACATCATTTAGTGATGCACTAAGGTATAGTTGTAGGTCGTCAGCGTACAGAAGGTAATAACATTACGTATGGAGATAATTAATTGGCGGAATTAAATATCCACATGCTGTTGTGTGTTCTGTACCTTATTTTAAATACGACAAATAATGTGAATGAGTAGTGACATGGCTTCATGGCTTAACTCGGACCCCCCCCCCCCCCCCCACGTAGCCGAGCGTAGCTTTCTATGCAACCCCTCTCCCCCCTAGTTCTAGTCACGTAGTTTATGGACGCTCCCTAACTTATTATCAAACGTTATGCCAAGATATTCACACTTCACGCCTTCAACCAACAATTCTGTCCCCTCCCAATGATCAAAACAACCTTTAATTTTTTTTATCTGTTTACATAAAAATCTGATTTTACATTTTATCTGTCTCCTGCTTCTTCCGTCTTTGAAATTGGTATGGATTCCATAACTATTCCTCAGTATTGATCACTCCAAATCTCCTTGCAGATCTTCTGTCAATAACTCTTTAGGTATAGAACTAATAACCACACCGTCGACAAGCTGCAGAGCTCCGAGAAGCGGTTAAAATAAAAGTCCGTAACGAGTAAGCGCCGCGGAGGCAATGTTTGCTCCGCGCGACGCTATCAGCTAGGAGTTTCGGCGGCGAATAAATTGAATGCAGGTAAAAATATTTTCTACATTTTTTGGGCCATTAATAATGGTGGTACGGCGTATGATGTGGGTACAAAAGGAGAACACGGCTCTTTAGGTACCCCAGATCCATATCTAGACTGCTCTTCGCTTCTGGCAGTCCACGTAATAATGTTACCCCGTGAAACGAGTCTAATCTACTCCTCGTTTCACTTCTTTTTAGAATAACGGAGCGGCAATTATGTGCACAGTGTTACCTCGGATCTGTATCTCCACATCGCGACGGCTGAAGAGCATATCAAGCGCGGGGAGCGGGCACTGTAGTGCATCACGCACTGTGCGTACAACACGGGTAATTGAATCCTCAATACACGTCCAACCAGTAGTATATTCAGCCAAACGCCGAATGTTCTGCAGACTTCCTGGCCGAATAGCCGAATATTCGGCAAAACTTCACTGATCAGCCAGAACATTACGACTACCTATCTACTATCGATATAAACCCGTCCAGGCGATAGCAGCGTCATCTGACGAGGAATGACTGCTAGTCAGACACACGCACGGTGCATGTAGTATCAGCGATCGTGCTATCCGTATTTAGAATGGTGATGGCGCGCGATTTATTTGAACTTGACCAAGGGCAGATTGTGATGGCCCGGAGGTTCGGCACGAGCATTACGGAAACTACACGACTTGTCGAGTGTTCGAGGAATGCTGTGGTGAGTGTCTTCAACAAGTGGCGAAACCAAGGTGAAACCACGTTCAAACGTCGAGGGATTGGGCGCCCACATCTCATTACAGACATCAGACGTCGTAGGCTGGGCAGACTGATAAAAACAGGACAGGTGGTGAACTGTGGCGGAACAAACATCAGACTATAATGATGGGCAGAGTACAAGCGTGTCTGAACACACAGTGCACCGAACACTCTTAACGATTTGCCTCCGTAGCCGACCACCCGTGCATGTGCCAAAGTTAACACCACGACAGCGGCAACTACGACTGGAATGGGCACGTGACCATCGTCACTGGACGTTGGTGCAGTGGCAGTGCGTTGCATGGTCTGATGAATTCCAATACCTTCTTCATCATGGCGATGGGCGGGTGCGAATCCGTCATTTTCCAGGGGAACAGCTTCTTGACATCTGTACTGCGGGACAGAGACAAGCTGGCGGCGGCTCAATTATGCTCTGGGGAACATTCACGTGGGCATCCATGGGTCCAGTGGAGCTCGTGCAAGGCACCATGACGGCCAATAAGAATCGTACACTGATTGCAGACCACGTAAACACCTTCATGACTTCCATGTTTCCCAACGGCAGTGGCATTTTTCACCATGATAATGCGCCATGTCACAAAGCCAGGACTGTGATGGAGTGGTTCGATGAACACAGTGGCGAGTTGCAGTTGACGTGCTGGTCCCCAGCTCGCCAGATCTGAACCCGATCGAACACATCTAGGATGTGATTGAACGTGGCGTCAGAACTCATCGCCCCCCTTCCCAGAATTTACGGAAATTAGGTGACTTGTGTGTGCAGATGTGGTGTCAACTCCCTCCAGCAACCTACCAAGGCCTCATTGCTTCCATACCAAAACACGTCCCGCTGTTATCCGTGCCAAAGGCGGACATACCGGCTATTAGGTAGGTGGTCATAATATTCTGGCTGATTAGTTTATTCGGCCGGTTTGTCTCTGCTCTGTGCCAAAATCTGGCCCGCCGTTCAAGTATAGTTACCTCCCAATACTACGTGCCCGTCTTGACATGCTGAAAGTATGGCCTCAAATATCGACGTTGATTTATTTGTGACAGATTCCTTTTGTTTTTTTGTTAAGAATATAGCTTACTTGCGCTAAAATCCCTTTCCACGTGGTGTGAAGATGGAAAATCTTTCTTGCGATAGATCATAATACAGAATAAGCAACAGGTACATATTTCCGAAGTCTGAATTGCTGAAACCGCTTTCTGAATTTAGTACAACTGGAATGGAGCGCATGCTCCGGTGGCAATTTCTCTACACACCCATTCCCCCCCTTTCCTGCACCCATCTACATTTGCCCTCCACCAATTTCAACTTTAAATTTTTTCAACGTTTTTGGTAAATTATTCATCATTTCTCTTGGTACCTTATTCCAATCCCTGACACCCTTTCCTAAAAAAGAGAATTTTCCTACACCCTTGTGCCTAAAATTGAGTGCCAGCTTGTGGTCATGGTCATCTTCTCCATTCCATGCACTACTTTTAACTCTTACACCAATATCTTTCCATGCCTCATCACCAATATACGCCTTGAACACTTCCATGACCCTCTTCTCCCTCCTCCTGGCTTCCAGTGAGTCCCATTCCAGCACTTTTATCATATCTGTTACTGATTTTGTTCCGCGGTAATTTCCAGTAACTGAATTTCCCCTTAAGTTGCTCGATAGTGACTATTTCGATTAATTCGTCGATACGGTACCATATGGATCGATAACCGAGTGAGATATTTTCATAGTCAAAACATGTTCAAACCTCTTTTTTAAGTCTGTGAGAAGGACATTGAGGCCAAATGTTGAACATAGCCCAAAACGTCATCATTCTCGATGTTTGTTAGTGATAAGTTGGAAAACTGGGAAAATTCGTGCCTTCCAATGTTTTGCTTGAAAAGATTAATTTCGGCAAGAAAAGCCTCAATTATGACCTTCACTTTATTTAATTCAGACTGTCACCTTGTCACTACTGTTAGTGCTTAACGATGCAGAATAATTAGTTTTTCTGCATCACAGTCTTCCACTCTTAAATTTCAGTGATGATTATTCGAGTGAATAGATATTTAATATGTTTGTTAGTTTTGCTTTTGACAATGTAGAAGTTGATTATGCACAGTTATTTTTCTAATTATAAGAAAAATATATTGTCATATAATGAATCAACCGTTTTATTTCAGGCAATTCAGCAATGACATTTTGAAGGGACCATCCCGGGGTCCTTCTCAAGCGATTTGGAGAGACCATGAAAAACCCAAATCTGGATTGCCGGAGGGGGATTCGAACAAACTCTCTCTCTTCGAGTGTTGTCTTTTTAACAAAGTAACAAATCGCGCATATTTCAGAATGTGATCCAGCTTCCTATCTCCTTTATTCATAAGTCATCTCCATAAAGCTTTATCCGTCAAAAGTTACATCAGAAATCCTAATACCTCTGCTTTCTCTTCTTTTTGTCCCTCACCAGCCTAAGTTTCATTTACGTAAAAAATGAAGCTAAGCTAATTCAACACGAAAGTTGGTTGAACCTTCCTGAAGGAGGTAGGGTGGCAAGTTCCTTTCCTCCTTTACCTACCCTAACCTGGTAATTCTTTAAAAAAAAAATAAAAAAAATACGAGAATCATTTTTCTACATCTAAATAAGCTATCCCAAGAAAATACATTATATATATATATATGATTGAATCAATTAAACTGGTAACTTATGATGGAAAAATTAACTATTAAAATTAATCAAATTTGGTGATTATGACATGGATCATCGTATTGACATAACGTAACTATAAACATTTATAATTCGTTACAGATGATTAATTTGATGATTGTCTATCGATTGATGTAACTGCAGCTGCTCGGATCTACAAACTACACCTAATTGCCAACATTCAAGTAACATCCGGAAAAGATATGAAACGGTCGATCTGAAACAATAGCAGCTGGTATTGGTGTACAAACTTTTTTTTTTTTTTTTTTTTGACTGCTTTACGTCTCTCAACAGCGAGGTCTTTAGAGACGGGAAAGGATGGGGGACAAGGAATGGGAAGGAACTCGGCCATGGCCTTTTTAAGGAAGCATCCCGTCATTTGCCTGGAGTGATTTGGGAAACTATGGAAAACCCAAATCTTGATACCCGGACGGCGATTCGAACCGCCGCCCTCCCGAATGGGTGCATAAACGTCAAGATCTGTGAGTGGAGACTTTCCCGGCGTATCGATGCAACAAAATCTTCTCGGGTGTCCAGCCGGATGGTGGTGAAAAACATGACGTTTCGGCAGCTGACTCTGCTGTCATCAGGTATCTGGTATATGAAGACAGCAGAGTCAGCTGCCGAAACGTGGACACCCGAGAAGATTTTGTTGTACCGTCAAGGTCATTTCGTATTGAGATCTCGTCACTGCAACGCTAAATACGAATTTTCACATCATTCCCGTTATAAGGTTCTGGACGAAGATTAGCTACCTAAGAAATTACCAAAACTAGTTTCATATAAAATAAATCGGTTAAAATATAAAAGTTTTTTTAGTGCACTTGCTGTACGTCCTTTGCTATATCTTAATCAAAGAGAGTAAAAAGGAGAAGAGATTTAAACTTAAAAAAATATATGATAAATATGAAATTTAAAGAAAATCCAAAGAAGTTAAGGCAAATCACAATTAACTACGTTTTGCTTCAGACATACTCTTGTAAAACTTGTTACTGTGGAAAATAAAATGTGTATAGAGTACCATTAAAAGTAACTACTTATTTAAAATGGCTGCAGTCTTATTCTTGTCTTCAGCGAGCGTTTACACAGTGAAGCTAAAGAGTATGAAAGTCGCAGATATTTCAGGATTCCTACTCAAAATGAGACACGGCTCCATAGCACTTCCAGTCTGTGGTATCAGACACGGGTGGAGACTACAACGCGCGGTAGAGCGAGTAACCTCAGTGACAGTCTCCTAACTGCAAGGCCATCTTTGAAATTAGCGCCATGCGAAAAGTAATTTGTTAATACAGATCGCAAAACTGCAAGTCAGATCAGTTGTTAGTGCGCAGTTGCAATTGTGAAGCATTCTGGGCGAACATAATGTATAATGTTACACAAACAGTATACTGCTTAATAATAACTGAATTTTCCGGGAAAACCGCGTTTTTTTATTTGCATTTCTAAGCTTTCGGCTGACTTTCTGCTCCCTTCGTCAGAGATACTACATATGTTTACCCAGCAACGAACATCAAGCGTCATAAAGTCTTTGTTGAAGTTCTTCGTTTTCTTCAAACCTCCTTCGCTCGTCAATGATGACACCACTGGTCTTCTCTCCACAGCAGCCTCTTGTTCACAAATTTTTGTCTCGTGTTCGGTGATGATAGCATGACGAACTACGGCGGATTTGTCGCTGTTGTTTTGTTTATAGTGGCGGATTCGTTCTTTAAGTCTATCCACCACAGTACGACCCGTCTCAATGACGTAATTTTGAATAAAACGAACAACTTAAGAGCCCTTAACATTTTCACCTGAATTTGAGCGTCTAGATACCCAGTCATGCGCCTTCATAAACTGAATCGGAGTAGTATTTTATCACGTACCATTCTGAGATGGTAAGATCATTTCGACTAAATAAATGTGTAAAGAAATCGATATTTTGAAAAGTTTGAAAAAAAATTGTTTCGTGCGTCTCATTTCCACCCAATAAAGAGGATATGCCAGTGAGACCATACTGAAGGAAGTGTAATAAACAGATCCATGAAGTATATGCGAACATAAAATACTAGTAAAACAATAGTCATTTTATGCACAGCGAGGAAATTATCAGTACAGTTTTAGCGTAAGAAAATTTGCTCTCATTAAAACTTTTTTTGACAATCACATGGTAGAGAATGCTATTCACAGACAGGAATGGAGATTTTCTTGGATAATTTCGGAAGCTAGGTGAAATTTTAGCCATTACCCATCATGCGATAACTAATTGTAAACATTTCCTGGGAATATAGAACTTTTCAGTTAGAATAAGAAATAGTGTTAGATGAACTTGTTACAAGAAATGAACTGCCGATTATGCCAGCAATGGTGACAGGAGCAACAAATAAGAGGAAACAGTTTACAAAAAATGTATATGAATAAAGATAGCATAAGGTAGCATTTTTAACGCGCTTCTACCTCAGATATGATGGAGCAATTTCGACCATCTTGTGTAATGACACAGCCAAATGATGAGATTGTCCTGATTTCCGTCTCACCGGTGGACATTTACAATAACACTTCAGACATTTAAATATGCTTCAGTTGGTAATGAAATAGCTTGACATGCAAGGTAGATCGGAAGAAGACCATGCCAAACCACCTTCCAGATTCTTAATACGAAAACATCGCTGACTAAAAGATTGTGGGCAGATAGAAGGTCCAGAACACAAGTTCCAAATCGACAAGCGAAAATAACTTTACGAACCAGGAAGACGGCATTTAGACAACACGACAAGCAGTACGCTCGTAACCGAAAACAGCTTCCCGGATTAGAGGGAACAGCGATGCTAAAGTGTCAATGTAACCACCGAGGCAAGCTTTCGTAATGCCCGAGATCAGAAAATAAACTTTGTCCGCTAAATACGGATTTCCGTACAACACAACGGCGGTCAAAGCGCTTTTGATACCGAATAAATATTCCTCCGAAACAGCTTCAATCTTCTAAAATTAATGCACGCCCGGATAACATGTGCAATGACTGTTATAAAAAGGAGGTAAAACCTCGGGACGGCGGAATGAGCCCGGACGTTTATGACTGGGAGTATAGTATCAATGTGTCTCCCGGAGCACGTAGCGAGGAGATAGCCGTAAAAAGTTTGTTCCAAAACCTCCGGCGCCTGTATCTCAACTTAAAATCTGGACGGCCTCCTCGATACGAATATTTCGGGGAGGGAAATAAAAAGAGCGCCAGCGAGACTTACAGGTTCTTTATTACGGCAACAAGCCCACTGCACTGCGTCCAGGGCGTCCTTTTTTAATGCCGGGCCACCTGCCCGGGAGTAGCACGCTGACAAAGCGATATTCGTCCCACACCGAGACCCGAAATTAGTACTTCGGCTGCATCACCAATTAACGCATTCCGGTATTGCTTTCAAGCTTAGTGCAGGACTCTTCAGACCCATTGTACGGACTGCTCCTCTGTGATACCTTAATGTACTGTTTTAGTGGGGAATTCGACAGTCGGAGATAACCGGCAAACATTTCGGTAGTCCACCTCTGCATCTTGTAGCCACCCTCAGCTGCAGCGGTCCTTATTCTTTAGAAATATATGTTGATAGGTTTGTTATCTATGTGTTATTAAAGAAATATGTGCGGAGCAGTTAGGAGTTGTATCAGCCCTCAAACCTAAACTAAAATGAAATGGTATTTTATGAAGCACTTATAGTAAGCTAGAGTTTGGTTCAGTACCGGGTATTTAAAAAATGACCGGTATATTTGAAAAATCAATAAAAACTAAACGGGCAGCGATAGAAATACACCGTTTGTTGCAATATCCTTGGGACAACAGTAAACTTTCAGGCAGACCAACTTTCGAAATTATCTACAATTTTCAACAACAGATGGCGTTGCAGTCTAGAAAAATCTAAAGTACGATTATTCTAAGGAGTAAACCATTTTTTCACAGCAAACTTGCAATCTGTGAACAGCACACGCTTACAGCAAAAAGACGACTTACAGAATGGCGAACTCACAGACTGCGTTTACTTCTATATCTTTCATATCGCCTGCAGCGCCATCTATTGTTGAAAATTGTAACTTATTTAGAAAGTTTGTCTGCCTGAAAATTTACTGTTGTCCCAAGCATATTGCAACAAACGGTGTATTTCTATCAATGCCCGTTTAGTTTTTATTGATTTTTCAAACATACCGGTCATTTTTGAAACACCCGGTATATTCATTCAAAGTTTATGGTTTCTTATATATATTCACTGTCAATAGATATCGCTAGTATAGCAAGCTAAGAAACATGCACAACAGTACTCTGTTTTTAAGGATTTGAGCTTTATTTAATAACTCGAAGTAGCCTACCAAACTTCCAAGTATTAAGACAAGTTACGATGTCTATAAGACAATTTGCTACAGTTTAAAATGATTTCCGTGAATAATTTTGTGTTTAAGTATCTTTGATTTCCATTTCTGACCATTTTGTATTGATTGTAAATGATTATGCATTAATTCCGATTGTTTTTAATATGTTTCAATTGTTTAAGTATTGTTAATATTAGAGAAACATCTGTCGGAAGCTTTTGAAGTGTTCTAGAAATTTCGATGAAGCTTATATAAAGCAAACATCGGAGTCAGAGAAACAGTTTTCAGCGACTCAATATGCGACGCGAAGGATTGTATTGTCTGTGGAAGAAGTGTTGTATACAATCGCTGGATTGTATGTATGCATGTAAACAGTATCTTTGACGTCGTGTTTTATGAAAATAAAAGCAAGTTTAAAGTGAACTGTATGGTGGACTGGTTATTTGTCATATTAATTAAACCACCAACAATCTAAGCTTCCGAGAGATTATGTAGGTATCTTTGGACTGGATCATCATCATCATCAGTATTCTGCCCTGGGGCAGGTTTTCTCTTGGCTGCTCTCCAAACTCTTCTGTCTTCTGCCTTTCCCTTCAGGTCCATGTACTTGCCGTTTTCTCTGATGTTGTCTGTAATTTTGCACCTCCTTCTTCCTCTCATTCTCCTTCCAAGGTGTCTTTTAGCAAGCACTCCCCTCTCAGCAAGTGTTCTTCTTTCTCTCTCCTTCCTCCAACCCTAGACAGCACTTTCCATCCAGCTTATCCTCCACATTCTTCTTCACATCCAAATCTCAAAACCTCTTAACCGGGTCTGACTGGATCAGAGTGATGTAAAGAGAGTGTGAGTGTTTTTGGGCAGTCAATCATGTAGGGGAACGTACATAAAGTACGTGGCTCTGTCTGGAGGGGAGGGGGAAAGGAAAAGGGATTTTGTAGAAAGCTACGCTGATCAACGTAAAAAGGGGGGAGGGGGAGGTACGAGCCAACCACGTAGCTTTTCGTTCATATTATTTTTCACACTTAATATAAGATACAGAACACCAATATTTATATTTATTCCGTCCATTTTATTATCTCCGTTTGTAACTTGAGGCGGCTACAGACGAGCCAATTTTAGTCCCAATATGCAGGGGAAATCTGCAGGGTAATCATATTGTACTTCCCTCCAAACGTCACAATTTTTCTTCCAATTTTAGTTTACATTGTGATCGCATGATTGTTAGCTGCAAGCGCTTAACAATGGCTCCTTTTCTGTCAAAGCAACAAAAAGTAGACAGCGTGTTAACAATAACCTGTACTACAGTTTGTACTGAGAGAAGAAGGAGATATTGAGCGAATAAATGGGTTTTATTGAGAAAAAAAGTTATCTTACTTGAAAATTTTGAGAAGCCTAGAGCCACAAGATTTTAGAAATTTTCTGGTTCTGAAAGTTTTGCAGACTTACTCAGCTCTGTGACCACTAACATATATGTAAATACCTTAATGCGTGAAAGTATAAGCGCCAGAGAACTATTAGTCGATACTTAGCAATTTTTGGGAAGTAGACAAACCTATGTGGTTTATGAAGTTTTTGATTTTTTTGTACTACAATTCTTATAGATTTCGAAAATATTCGTCCACACCTCTTTCTATTTAGACATTTTTAACGACACACACGGCTAATGGCACGAAACGCTCTCGCTCTCTGCTCCAAGCCGACTGAATCGAAATTGTCTCAATCGTTGCAATCGCGCTTCGCACATCTCAATCTGCCCCCAGTCTGCAGGGACAATTTGTAAATTGTTTGTCGGGCTCTGGCCATCTCCCGATATCGGGAGCAGCAGACCCAATTTGCCTACTTATGCGGCAATTTACAGGGTCCCTGCCGGATTGCCCCAGCAGATTGGGACCGGAATTGGATCGCCTGTAGCCGCTTTTAGATAGTGGACTGAACAAAGGAAGAGAATCCACCGAGGAAAAAAAAAAAAATTGAGAGCTGTGGGGAAACTCAGAAAATTGAATCGTAAAGGCTTTGCGGGATCCAACAGGGTTCAATTGCAAATAATAATAATACACTTGTTTATGATAACACCTGAATATCTCTTTCCCTTACCCGCTTTCTAGTGTCAAGAACTTCCCACGATTTCATCCCTGTCACTCTTCAAACCTTTGCTGTTTTGTACTAGGGGAAAGTCAATGAACGCTGCAGTCCTTTCGTGAGCTATTGTATCTCAAGTAGAAACGCGGAACTAACAGTGTGATGAATTGTCAATCGATGTGGATTCAAAGCAGATTTTTTTTTACCCAACTGCAGCCTAGTTCGTGGTGAATGTAAAGTGTTGTAAGTGTGTTAAGCAAAAGTACGTCACCATCGACTGAGTCACCTGCAGACTCCAACGGTTCGAATCCTGTCAATCTATGCTGTAAGAGGAAAAGTATATAAAAAAAAGAAACCGGCAGACTTAGCACCAAACCTGATTTCCATTCTATGCATTCTATTCTAAACAGCACGAGGTAGGGAAGAATTCATACAATCATTAGTACGACACTTTATTTTCATTCTGTTACCTCTCCTCTATTACGAACCAACTATGTTGGTGGTGGAAATATTTCACGGTATTCGAAAATAATAGTTGTTCACCTGTTATTCAGTCAACGGACAATCAAGGATGGAATGATCTACCGTGGTATCCAAAAATACTGAAAAAGTATGGGAGGACAACGCACACGCTCAAGAAGGAGAGGGTACCGTAGTGACTTATATAAGAGGATATTCTACTACAAATACGCAACGGGTATGAGATTAACGAAAGATGCGACAAGGCTAACGTAATTAACAACGAATTTAAAAATTTAGTCATTGATGAAGATATGGTTAACATAAACATTTCTCCACGCCGTGAGGAGTTAGAGATGGATTCGTTACGGATATTACTGCAGGTACTGTAAAGCAATTAGAGCTCCTGAAGAAAGAGAAAGCGCCGCGTCTCTATGGTTTCCCAGTAAGAATGTTTTCAGAGTTCGCGAAGGAAATAGAACATTTCTTCATACTGTGTACTATAAGACCTTAGAAGCGAAAGAATGTCTTCCTACTGGAAATTAGAATAGCCAATTCTCATTTTCTCGCTTCCAATGATTTCTGAAAACCATCGAAACCGAAATCAGCATAACCATACCAGGGATCGAATTCGCGTCCTCCAGAACGCTTTAATCGCTCGTCCAAAAGTAAACAAACTGGATTCTCTACATCACAGCAACCTGCAATGGCTTAATGCACAATGGAGTGTCGTGATTTAGATCAACATTCGTACAGTATCTCCATTATTGTTCTGCAGTTCACTGGACTAAAAGTTGGCTCCAAAATATTAATGGCACAGAATTGAGTAGATACTTATTAGAAGCTAAAAAGAAGTTATTTTTCTCACCTCATCCTTTACTATTCTGGACTGAGCAGCCTGAATTATTATTTCTTTTGATTGAGGTATGAATGTAGAGAAATTGATTTAATGTCCAATTCTCTTTCTGGATAATAGTCAGCTTTTATATACTTCACAAGATAACCTGAAATTTGTTAGTGGCATCAGGCAAAAAAGAGAAAGATTGAGACAGATTTGGCAGAAAAACGTTTATAAGAAGTTTGATTTGACGATGAACGGTAATTCTTTGAGGACAATACTTGGAATAGTATTCACGTATATTAAACAAACTTAGCCCACAACCCGAAGGTTGGTTGGATCCTCCCGGAGGAGGTATACCAAACCATTGTGTCAGAGGTAGGACGGCCAGTTCCTTTCCTCTGAGAATTAGAGTTTAACTTGGAATACGAACCACGAAACGAATGATAAAATGCAATACTTAAAAATTCTTTGCCCCACCGGAATTTGAAACCTGTACCTAACCTTGAAATTTTGACACCCAGTATAACAAACGAAAGACTTAATTACGTGAGGTGTTTTTTCCGGATTTCCGGACCCCTCCCTCCCTCCCCTCCTTTCTGGTGAGACTTTGTGAGATCTGGTCCGTGAGACACCCCCTCCCCATTTTCTAGAAATCGCCGTCGCAACTGTTTGAGACCTTTTTTTTAGGTGTCACCCTTCCAAAGCCGGTAACACCCCTACTTTTCGACGAAACACCCCCCTAAAATCGACTTTAGTACTTTTTTAGACCTTTACACCAAGCGTGGTGGGTGAACGGTTAACGTACTGGCCTCGCTTTCGGGAGGACACGGGTTCGAATCTCCGTCCGGGTATCCAGATTTGGGTTTTCCATGGTTTCCCCAAAACACTCGAGGCGATACCCGGTATGTTTCCTTTACAAGGTCATGGCCGAATTCTGAAGGTCCTCGGTCCAAGTCCCGGGTTCCATTGTATGTAATTATTACAGGCCTTAAAATTGACGTTCATCTCTGGCAAAGCTTTAGTGTGATGATGATTTGTCAATACTGCGTTCCGTAAATTATAAAGTACACGGGAGAGAGGGGAGAGTGTGGCCCGACCTTTAAGCTGTGCGCGATTGTCACGACACCTCCTCAGCCACTTGCTGATCCTCGCCATTGGTGTCGCAAGACGAAACAAAAGTCACATCTCAGCACTTCAGCTCGTAGGTAACACGAGCTGTCTATCCAACCAACTTACCCGATCCCTGAGGGCTGACATCCATGTGCGTGCAAAAATAACTTTATTGTATAAACATTTGTTGAGGCCAACTAGGATCACGTTAAGCCTTTGTGCAATTGGCAGTCCTTCATTCGTTTTGAGTGGGTCTTCTGCGAAGAGGAACCGCGTCTTCTTTTGGAATGTTCGTCTCGGCTTGTCCCACTTGTCATTAACTTCTTGGAAAAAAGGTCTCTGTTGAAAGCATCTTCTAGTTCTAATCACATAAAATGAAGGTATTCTTTATTATTTACGAATCAGGGCATTGCAGTGTTGGGTTTTGAATCAAAGAAATTAAAGATTTTTTTGTTAGTCTGTTCTCCTCTAACCGTTTGAGGTAGCCACAGAATCGTGCTAGTTTTTTGCCGGTTGTTTAACTGATTTTCTCTATTTTGCTGTAGACTTCTTTGTTGGATGTCTTTTGATGTACAGTACATCATTGTTGAAGTTAGAATCCAGAATTCCTCCAACAATTTTCCGCTTCTTTCCTCCAATTTTCCCAAGAGTACTTCAGGAACAAGGTTTCGACTAGTGGTTTCAGAGCTGTTTCATAATGAGGTATCTTAATATTTTTTGTAAGACATTTTTTGATGTAGATTTCTCACGAAATTTGGTAGGCTAGTTCCAGTCTGTCTATCCTTTCCCGAATAGCTTCTTTGCCCAATCCATTTTTCATGATGGTCTCACCTAGGTACTTAAACTTTTCCATTCCATTAATGTCTCCGTATTTGGGTTGAAGTTTTGATGGAGTCATTACTTCCTTTTTTTTCAAAAGATATCTGTAAACCGGTTTGATCAGCAATTTCTTTAAGCAAATCAATTTGGATCCTAGCAGTTCTTAAGTCATCTGATAGCAGTGACCCCTTTGGATTTAGTTCCCATTCTCAATGGAGTGTAGTCAGTTTCTTTTAAGTTCGCTCGCCAGATCCGAATGATATTTTCGAGAACACAGTTAAAAAGCAGTGGCGACAGACCGTCACCTTCCCCGACACAAGTTGTGACATCAAAAGAATCCTAAAAACTTAATAGCTTTATTATTAAGACAAAAAAACATGGAGTAATGCTGTTCACTACAGTATCGGTATTATTCTTGATTTATGTATGAGTCTGAAATTAAAAGAACTTACCAACTCCATCCAGTATCACAATTAATTAAATGCGGTCCTTACCAACAATCCCTTATAGTTTGCGACTACCTAGCCCGGTAGGTGAGTGGTAACACTCGGGAGGACGCAGGTTCGAATCCCCGTCCGGGTAACAAGATTTCGGTTTTCCATGGTTTGCCGAAATCTCTTCAAACGGCCGTGGCCGAATATCTTGCCGTTCCTTGCTCTCAATCCTTTCCCGCCTCAGTAATCTTGACGTCGACGAGGCGTAAAACCACAGGGAAAAAAAAAAAATTCGCCTTGTAATTATACAATGTACAGTGTAACTACAATACGGGTTTCTGAACCAGCTACGCAGGGAATTACGTTGATAATTACCTGAAAGTCTGTCTAAAGCAAACTAGTATATTGAAATTAAAACGTCAATTAACAACTGATTGTTGTGAGTTTTGATACTAGTTCTCTATTTGAATTGATTTTTTATTTATTTTGGCCGGAAATACAAGTAACCCGCTGACAAAAAGTTTTTCTACGATGACGTCACTTGTAACCTTTCGAGACGCCTAGATGGCATGACGGATCTATCTCCGGGCCTGGCTTTCAGGGAGACTTTCAGGGAGACGCCGGTTCCAACCCCGATCACATCATGCAGGTTTCAGTTTTCCAGTCTGTAACCATGCATTCCACGAATTTTTTGTTTTAGTCATAGTCCTGCAAGATTCGTCTCCTTGTTTCTTTCTGTTGTCCAGTAATATGTTTAAGGTCCCCGTGTAGCTGGCGATAATGCTATCCACCTTGAATTTTTCAAACTTGGGACATTGACATTACCATTCTAATACTGCTTTAAAGGAATCAGTTTTCTGAGTTGTATCTATATGTTGAGGCCCATCGAAATCTGATACTCCGCAGTGCTCTTACTCTACCTGCTATTAATTCGTTTAAAACCAAAACTTCGTTTTTTGCGAAGCGCTACGAGGCGTTGGGTACAACCAATTACAGATATTAACATCTCAAATCTATATCACGCACGTTACTCATGAATCATGAAATCGAGTAAGATATTTGCAGAAGAAGAACTCATCTTTAAACCTCCCCGTAACTCCAGAAAAGAAGAAAAAGGATTACAAGCTCACCCTTCGCATTAATTAACCATAAATTGCTGTTCAATCATCGCGCGTATAAATTTTAATTTGGTCGTCAAATTAGTTACCAGAATGACGTGGAATGGTTGTTCCCATGGCAACCTTCAAAGGATGCCGTGCTCTCTCAAACATCGACCTCGAAATGGCCCTTTAATTTAATGAACGGACTATTTTTTCGTTATCTGGGTGGTGCTACCCTTCCCCTCTACCCCCTACTCCTCCCAAGCTCTCGTTAAACTACATGCTCGTTTTACATCAGAAAAACGAATTTTATTGCGTATAAAGTTCCCGGTAACTGTGGCGGCGACCCACTTATGCGGGAAGGACGGAAGCGCACGCCACCCTCGCCGCTTCTTTTTTGTCGCAGTTTATTTTTTAAATACTCGTTAATCTCGAGCTTCCAATGCAGGGCGGCTCGCGCCGGAGTTCATTAGCAGCTCCTTTTAATTGAGTTAAGAGCTCGAGGTGTTAAACTCTTTGGCCGTAAATCAGAGACTTTAACTGGCGTGAGCCCGAAAGCGCTTCAGTTTACTTTTCTGGCAGAGTATTAAGCAAAGCGTCAGGTCGAATTCTCTTTTTTATTGAAATTTTTTTTTTTTTTTTTTTTTTTTTGCTGTCGTCAGTCTTTCGACTGGTTTGATGCAATCCTCCATCCCTTCTTATCCTGTGCTAACCTCTTCATTTCTACATACCCCTTACAGCACACGTCCTCAATTATCTGGTTCATATATTCTAATCTCTGTGTTCCTCTACAGTTCTTACCTTCGACTGTTCCCTCCAATAAAAAATTAACCAATCCCGCATGTCTCAAAATATGACCTACTAACCTGTCTCTTCTTTCTGTAAGCTTCTTTTCTCACCCGTCATTTCCAAAACTCGTTCATTTCTTACTTTGTCTGTCCACTTAATTTTCAGCATTCTTCTGTAACACCACATTTCAAATGCTTCAATTTTCTTTATTTACGGTATTCCTAAAGTCTATGTTTCGCTACCATAAAGTGCTGTGCTCCACACAAAGAGTTTAAAACAAATTAAACACGTAGCGCAAATGAATAAAGCGATTCACTTTGCCTGAAGATGGTCCACTCAGCTTGGGAATGCATTACCACCGTTGGTGCGGTACTGTTTGCGGTTATCAAAATATTAAAGAATGTATATATACGAATCAAGTGGCTATAATAAAAGCAGAAAATCACGAGAGATATGCTCCAGAACAAACGGGTGTGAGGAAAGGTTGTAGTCTATCACCATTAATATTCAACCTGTATGTAGAGGAAGTAATAATGAAAGTAAAAGAGAAATTTGAATGCGTCATAAGTGGTGTGGGGGGAAAAAATGAGTATGCTACGATTTTTTTTAATAACATTGTCTTGTTAGCAGAACAGGCAGAGGATCTTAGATGTTTCGTACGGCATGAACAAAATACTGAATGAAGATTTTGGACTAAATATAAGCCAAAGCAAGGCAAAAGTGATGTCATGAACCAGAAGTGGTAACAGCAATAAAAAAATTAAGTGTAAAAATAACATCGGAAGCAACTGCAGAAGTAAGTGTATTCTGTTACATAGGAAGCAAAAAATATAAAAGGTTCAGGTTGAAAGTGAGTAAGAACGAACATTTTTAGTAATCAATATTTTGAGAATTTTTCTCTTTTCATAAACACATTATTTATTCTTTTTTGCTGTCATCAATCTCTCTACTGGTTTGATACAATCCTCCATCTCTTCCTATCTTGCGCTAACCTTTTCTTCTTAAAACCTACAGCTTCAGTTATCTGCTTCATATACTGTAATCTCTGTCTTCGTCTACATCTCTCTCCTTCGACTGATCCCTCCACTAACAAATTAACCAATACCATATGTCTTAAAATGTGACCCACCATCCTGCCTCTTCTTTTTGTAATACTCTTCCTTTCTCACTTATCACTTCCAAAACGCGATTATTTCGTACTTTATCATTCCACTTAACGTTCAGCATCCTTCTACAGCACCGTTTTTCAAACGCCTCAATTTTCTTTCTTTCTGGTATCCCTAAACTTCATGCTTCCAACCATAAAGTGCGGTAAACAAAAAAAGTTCTAGATTAATATTTGAAACCAAAACATTGGTCTTGTCATGAAGGTTCTTTTTGCTAGTGTTATTCTGCTTTTAGCATCATTCCTGCTTCGACCATCAGTTGTAATTTTACTTCATATGTATCAGAATTCACCCACTTCTTATATTGTATCCGATCCTATTTTTGTATTAATTCTACTATTATATCTAACATTTCTATTACATAGCTCTTGTCTTACTCATATTTATTCCAAACATTTCGTTCAGTATTTTGTTCATGGCATTAATTAATTTCTCAATATCCTCAGCCTACTTTGCTAATAGGACAATGTCATCAGCAAATCGTAGCATACCGATTTTTTTTATCCCTTTATCAAATTTTTCTTTTACATCTTTTATTGCTTTTTCTACATACAAGTTGAATATTAATGGGGATAGACCACAATGATATTTGATCTGCTTAAAATATTTTTGTAACTCTCTGGATACTGAAAATTTGGAAAAATGGACGCGGGTGATCCTCATTAAAACAGCTTTATTTCAAACCATCAAAACAATACTAACTGTCAATGCCATGGAAAACGCTTTTGAGTCTAGTTGCGGCGTGTCTAATGTTACAATGCGATCGCCGAATGCAACGCAGAGCTATGATTTCAAGTCACACGCATGCGTAGGTAACACTGTTAACATGCGGAGATAATTTAGTTGCAGAAATAAATATTCGCATGCTGTTGTGTGTTCTGTACCTTATTTTATCTGGGACAAGTAATATGAATGAAACGCTACGTGACTTCGCTTGGAACCCCCACCCTTTTTCCTTTTACACGTAGTCCAGCGTAGCTTTCTGCCCAAACCCCTTCCCCCCTCAGATTGAGCAACGTAATTTATGGATGCTCCCTTATGAATTCCTTCTCCATTAGCTGTGTGTGGGATTGATTACGACGGGTTGTCATTGTGGGCAGTCAATCATGAAATCAGCATGACGAACCTGATAGATGTGTCGCATTCCCTTATGCGTCTCAGTTTCGCCTCCTCTCCTGTCGTCGATATCAGCTTCTGTTCCCTAATCGCCGTTGTGGATTACGCGCGTGATCACTGCGGGCAGCCTTTGTGTCGCGGGTGCGCTGGTGCGACTAATGCGACTCGATTGTCCGCGTGTCTGCGTGTGTGTCGCTGATTATTTTGTCGTCCGGTAGCGCTGACTGTGCGGTAGCAGATTAACAGAGGTAGATATTCATTTAAATCACGCGTAAAGCGAAGCAGTCGCTTTGCAATTCTAAACGGGCGGGTCTGGTTCCGAGCGGCGCGGACAGATGTCCCGGCCGATACAGCCAGTGGGGCCAACATCGCCGCAACAAATACCGGCCACTACGGTGACCTGACGAACGCTTCTGCGACTGTCACCTCACTAAGTAAATACCGGCCACTACGGTGACCTGACGAACGCTTCTGCGACTGTCACCTCACTAAGTAAATACCGGCCACTACGGTGACCTGACGAACGCTTCTGCGACTGTCACCTCACTAAGTAAATACCGGCCACTACGGTGACCTGACGAACGCTTCTGCGACTGTCACCTCACTAAGTAAATACCGGCCACTACGGTGACCTGACGAACGCTTCTGCGACTGTCACCTCACTAAGTAAATACCGGCCACTACGGTGACCTGACGAACGCTTCTGCGACTGTCACCTCACTAAGTAAATACCGGCCACTACGGTGACCTGACGAACGCTTCTGCGACTGTCACCCACTAAGTAAATACCGGCCACTACGGTGACCTGACGAACGCTTCTGCGACTGTCAACTCAGTAAGTAAATATCAGCCACTACGGTGACCTCACGAATGCTTCTGCGACTGTCTCATCACTAAGTAAATCACAACCCATTAACGTCCAAAATATTATCAACTCTTGCTCAATTACTTAACTATATAAAAAAATGCTTTTTGACTGGTTTCATGCAATCCTCCATCCCATCCTATCGTGCGCAAACTTCATGTCAACACACCCCTTGCAACCCACGTCCTCAACTATCTGCTTCATATATTCTAATCTCTGTCTTCCTCTACAATTCTTTCCTCCAACCGTTCACTACACTAACAAATCCTGCATTTATTAAAATAAGAAACACTATTCTGTCACTTCCATCTGTAAAACTCTTCCACAAACTTCTTTTATCACACATCAATTCCAAAATACATTCATTTAGTATTTTATGTGTCTACTTAATTTTCAGCATCCTTCTGTTGTATCACATTTCAAATGCTTTAATTTTACATCTTTCTGGTATTCCTAAAATTCATGCTCTGCTAAGTGCTGTGCTCCAACTATAGAGTTTTGATAATTTCTTTCTGAGTCCTAGATCTATGTTAGAATCTTAAAGAATTTTTCATGAAGGTTCTTTTTGATATTGCTATTCTGCCTTTAATGTAATTTCTAGTTCGGCCATCAGTTGTAATTGTACTTCCTACGTCTGAAACCATGGCGAAAATTTACAGAATTTGTTGCGAACATGCCATAATCGCTACGTATATTGGAAAAAGAAAAATTTTGATAACTGGACGAAGTGGTACAGTGTTGAAAGTATATATATCTAAAAACACATTTTTTGCCAATGTTCTTCATAAAAACACAGTTTTTATCCGATTCTGATGGAACTTTGCATACGTATAGGCTTACTTTAAAACAAATCGAAAATACTGTTTACATTTCATTTACAAGAAACCTAAACAAACTCCTCCTTTGCACCCTCACCTTAATTTCTGTCTACGTGGTTCATACAAACTCACAGTTTCTACGCGATTTTAATAGTAGGTAATTAGCACACGTATGCCTCAAAACAAGGTGGTCTGGTAGCTCAGCGGTCAAGGCGCTTGCTTCCGAAAGTTTCTCCCTCTGGTCGTCGGTTCAAATCCCGTGGAGAGTTGGAGTTTTTAGGAGTTGTATTTGATTATACGAGCTACGCCGGAACGTTCCGCTGTTCTGATTCCACGTTAAACTGCAGGCCCCTGTAGAAAGGAATCAGCCTTCTTGCCTCTGACACAGTAGCTTGGTACATCTCCTGAGGGAGGATTCGGCCAACCTTCGGGTTGTGGACTAAGTTAGATTTTTAGTTTTGAAGTTTAGGACCATTGGGCGATTTTTGAATTTTATGATGCTAATGCTAATAGTATATATGCAGCGGTTAAGTGGTTAAGGTGTCTGACTGGGGAACCGAAGGTCACTGGTTCGAATCCCTGTCTCGCCGGGGATTTTCATAGACTCTTACCGCGACTTCCACCTCTGGCACAGTAATGTGAAGTACGCCAGAACGCTTACGTGGTTCAGGTTCCACGTTAAACTGTAGGTCCTTTGTACGTGGCAGCACCATCGCGCTAGCTTGTGGCGGCTAAGACAGGGGCTGTATGCGTAGCCAAAAGAAACCCTGTTACCAGGTGATTACGACCACACAGAATTATTATTATTTATTATATCTGTAGCTATACGTATGACGGGTTGCGCGTATGATATTCCTAGTTTTAAGTTCTCACTTCTGCTTATCAGTCACCAATAATTGCCAATTGTTTTTATTATTATTATTTAATTTGTTTCGTCCAGTTATAGACCATGTTATTTCAACTATTTTCTTTCCTCGGGCTTTAAGTTTTTCCTAGTATTCCTGTATTCGTTTGTTCGCTGTGCTTCCTTCCTTGTCTTGCCTGTTCCTGGCTTCAGGTTTTCTTAGAGAGACTGGTGTATTCGAGGTTTTTCTTGAGGGAATTACGCTCTTTGATGCCTGGTGCCCATTTCATGCAGATCTCTTTCCACCTCACTGAATCAGGTCCCCTTTATTTCCCTATCCAGAAAATTACAATTGTACGTTCTATGTTTACAAAGCGTCTCATTGCCACATTCTGCAGGCAATCTGCGTTATCTTTCTGGTAGTTTAACACTTTCAAATTACGTTGTGTAATGGGTACAAGATACATGAACTACCCGTTTAATCGCCATTAAGTTACTTCTAAAATGTAATTTTTTTGTGACGAGCAATCTTTCTCCCCTCATACTTAACCTAGCGACTGTTTGCAAGTTGCGGACACATTCTCACCGTTCCAGCTGGAGTCGTTTCCAGTTTCCCCGTCTGTGTTCCGTGTGGCCTGTTGGAGGCTGGAACAGGCTAATCGTTTCGATTTATGTGTGTTTTGGAAGCCCTACCTCGAGGTTTACGGCACGTCAGCAGACTGATCATTACGAACCGCCACCAAAACGAACGCTCAGGCTCCACAATTAAGCGACGACTCTGCAGATAAATACTCGGAACAGCTTGACTAGTGTGGTACTCCCTGCCTCATGCGCCACCAAAGCGGAAAAACGTACCTAAATCGGTATTTTACTTACTTTCCGATTACCTGAAGCATTGTTCACCTTGCCGCATTCCAACTGTAGGTCGGGGTGAAGATTTATTGGAACTAGTGGACGGCTATATTCAAGTCTTGAGGCCTATAGTTAGAGTCCGACGGCTGGTTATTCCGGTCCTGTATGCATGTAATCATGTGGGCACTGCAATCTCTTTAGTGTTTTAAAGTATTACGCTAGATGTACATAAAGAATGAGGTACAGCCAGAAAAAATAACTGCAAGAGGACGTGGGCGAGGTACTGTGGAATGCAGAGAGTATGATAGCATCAAGCTCAGCAACGATCTTAAAACTGAGGACATACCATCGTCATTGCTTTAAACAAGTTTAGATGCCAGTAAACGTCCTTACAGCGGTAAACAATTAGAGAGACGCCAACTCATGTGGGAGTAACCAATTTATCACTGGACTTGCGGCCTCACGAATCAATGGATTTCCGTCCGACGCTGCAATGTAACGTGGTGTCCAGGTATAATTCTTGTGGATTTGGCACCGTGGCTTCAACGTAAATTTGGTTGATTTTCTTACTAGCGAAGTCAAATGCTGTGAACATTCATACAGTTTCGGGGTGGGCATTAGGAATTCAAATGAAGGAGTATTCAAAATCTACTTCTACTACTCATACATAAAACGTGTTTAAGATCAGAAACGTAAGTGCTTTTTCGCTAACGATGTCTTCAATTCTCTCCAAATAAATCACGCTTTTCACTTTTACGTGCTTAAGCGTAAATTAGAGCTGTAGCATTGAATTCCAAGCATTTTTCACAAACTTCGCTCGTTCACGTAGGGTCATAAGACGTACTGCTGTTTTTTTTAAACTTTGAACCTGTGAAAACCCAATGTGAATACGGAGTTATTATAATTGACTAAAGCTATTTCTCAAACTTGCTGTAGCTGTATTATTTGACATATTGTTACAAAACTGTACATTCTGCTACGAAAGTGCAGATGTTAGTAAATTCTTAAACACAAGATTGAGATACCGATATATTGGTATTAGTGGGGAGGATGATCAGCAATTCCTATCATGGTTTCAACACTCATCCAATCTAACCATATGTGATTTTTTGAGGGGATCATGAGAAAGACAGGAGTGATGAAATGTAACAGAATTGATACCGATCACAGTAGACTAAATATAAAAACAGGATCTAATGCAATAGGAGAAGTAAGTGAAATCTGCTACTTGGGAAGCAAAATTACAACCGATGGACGAAACAAGAATGATGTTAAAAGCAGAATAGCACTAGCAAAAAGTGCCTTCATGAAATACAGAAATCTTTTAGTTTCAAATATTTATCTAGCAATTACTTTATGGTAGTGAAACATGGACTTTAGGAATACCGGGAAGAAAGAAAATTGAAGCATTTGAAACGTGGTGCTACAGAAGAATGCTGAAAATTAAGTGGACAGATAAAGTAAGAAATGAACGAGTTTTGGAAATGTTGGGTGAGGAAAGAAGTTTGTGGAAGAAGCTTACAGAAAGAAGAGACAGGCTGGTAGGTCATATTTTGAGACATGCTGGATTGGTTAATTTGCTGGTGGAGGGAACGGTCGAAGGTAAGAACTGTAGAGGAAGACAGAGATTAGAATATATGAAGCAGATAATTGAGAACGCTGGTTGTAAGGGAGATGTAGAGATGAAGAGGTTAGCACAAGATAGGAAGGGATGGAGGATTGCATCAAACCAGTCTAAAGACTGACGACAGCAAAAAAAAAAAAAAAAAATACGGAAGATTCAGTGTTTAAGCCTGATTTCCCATCAAACCTACCAGAACTGCGAGCAGGCACCAACAGTGCTTTTGAACAGTTTGATAGTGGCATACTATAACAGCCCTGAGCCCTACCGATTTTATTAAATGTTATTTTAAGAATTGTCTATAGCAAGCTGGGAGTTGATGATTAAGTATGGTTTTGTATATTTTCCGTGTAATTAATTGTGAATTTGTATAAATGAACATTGTTTTATGGAGAGAAACTATGTTAATACTATTTAAGAAGTTAAAGGACAGTATTATTCACGAAACATTGATTATAAGTTATTTGATGTGAGCTACAATATTTGGAGGACAATTTGCAACGGTTTTGACTGGTTTATACATATAATTTTGTATGTAAGTACTAGCAAATATCTTTAATTTTCATCTCAATGTGTTTCGTGATGGTTGTGAATGATTTTGTATTATTTCTCATTGTTTGTGTATGGATTAATTGTTAAAGTATTGTCAGAATTCGAGAAATGTCGGTTGGAATTTTTTTAACAATTCTGGACGTTTGTAAACCGTGTATTTAAGCGCGCAGAGAGAGTTGTCAGTCTGTATTTTTGGCAGTATGTGCGTTTAATCGCTGGAACATTTCTTTACGTTTGTACTTAATATCTTTGGATGGACTCGATGTCTCGAAAGAAAAACCGAGCGTTGTGAGTGAACGGTTAACGTTCTGCCCTCGCATTCGGGAGGACGGCAGTTCGAATCCCCCGTCCGGGCATCCAGATTTGCTCAAACATCTCGTTCGGGTGATTGCAATCAGTAAAAAAACTTAGTGTAAACCACGGGTAACCACAACACAAGCGATTTTACGTGACAGGTCTCAAAGGATCTGGAGACGTAGAGAAAGTGATTCAGCCATAGACTGCTCGAGTAGAGCTACAGAGACTTACGGTCCACTCTATATACTACTAACTACTAACAAAAAAGGCAAAACCCACTGCCCTCTACAATAACAAAGAACTGTCTGAAAAATTTTCATCCAAATAATGATTGAATTACGTTCACTTTTTAATATAATATATTTTAGGACAAATTCGACAATATACCGTTCTCGAACAGGTTTCTCGTAACCCAAATAGTCTCTTGATTCAATGACCTCGAATCTGGTGTGGGTGTTCTATTAAGACGCTGGTTCGATCCTCGGGTAGTTTATCCATATTTCGATTAGAATGGTTTCCAGGAATTTCTTTAGACGAGTTCTGGTACAGTTACTTTAAAACATCATGGGCGAGTTCTTACACATTTCTGGACCCCAATCCATTCCCGACACCCAATGACCTACAATTCGACGAATCTTCAAGCCATAACCGTTTGATTCGATTAAAAATTCTGATTTGTGAGGAGTTGCTTGATTTTTTGGAATGGAGGTGTAGTTTATTTCAGCAAAACCTGAATCATGTCGCTGCATGTTACAATAGACAAAAACTTGTGACTATATGGATTTTCTTGATTCGTAATGAAATTGTTTCTTCCAATAACCTTTAATTTGGGTAGGATTTTTTTCTTCTAAGCCTAGAATACTATTGTCTGGTTATTACGTTATCCGTTCAAGGTAATCAACAAGCAAAATATGTTCAGGATTGGTGTCATACTATCTCCTGCTTATGAAACTAATTACGTATTTTGGTAATAAACGTCCTGGCATTTTTTTTTAAAAAACATATCTTTCTTTCTCCTTGGATTCACTAGTTGCCAATCTTTCTCTTGTAAACGTGGTTGAAAATTCTTTTTTTATAATTCTGCTGTTATCCATTTTGTACGCCATATATTAATTGATCTGACCTCGCATTCGGGAAGACGCGGGTTCGAATCCCCGTCCGCGCATCCAGATTTTGGTTTTCCATGGTTTTCCCAAATCACTCCAGGCGAATGCCGGGATGCTTCCTTCAAAAAGGCCATGGCCGAATTCCTTTCCGTTCCTTGTCCCCAGTCCCATTCCGCCTCTAATGACCTTAGCCGTCGACGAAGCGTAAAGCAATAAGTAAAAACGAATTAATTACATAATTTCTGCTGTTGCTGCATACCCTGCGCGTAGATCATAACTAATTTTATGATCTGAAAATAAGGGGCAAGAGTTCTGACAAAATTTTACCAACTTAGGCGGTACTATGTTCGGTATTAATTTTTCTTCTAAATGAATTTTCACACTGCGCTAAAGTTAGTTCAATTGTTTTTACTTATGCTCCACACAGCTGCATTAAAAAAAAAAAAAAAAAAAAAAAAAAAAAAAAAAAAAAAAAAAAAAAACTATTTTACAGAATAGTTGTGAGAAAAATTTACCATCCTAATAATAGGTTGAGGGTGTAGGCCTAGAACTTTTCAGACCCGCGCGTCTCCTAGTGGCAGACTGGCGTCAGTTGGCCCTTATGATAATGCGCGTCCGCTGGCATTGTATTCAAATGTTAGATAACCCGGGTAGCGGCCGAGGCAGCGGAGGCAGGTACACATTTTTTGTGGCTCCTTCGTCGACCCCGGGTCTCGATCATCATTTTCCGAATAATGTAATTAAATCGTTTTCTTCCGCTCCGACGATACCGTGCAATATTTTTTACCGTTTCACCAACGGAAAGGAGACAATCCAGTGATTCCTACTGCGTTCTTCCTAACTGTGTATTTTCTTTCAGTTTCAGTACAACGTTTGAGACAGGTTGCTAATGCAAAACTACTCGGGGTAAAGTTCTGCTGAAGACCGGAAACAGTCTGTGCGTTAAAAATCTTCCTACACGAGTATCGTACGGCTAGCGGAGATTCAGATTAACCTCTTTAAGTTCTCTTCGTTGCGTCTGATTGACGGTGGAAATAAAAACACTGATGCCAAAAATGATATCTCCGATTTGTTCATAGCGTTTTTTGGACCAAAATTACGAGGCTTGTAACGTTTTCCCAATATCTGTTTTACTTTAATTTTTTTTTTTTCCTCCTTTGAAGTGGAAACTTCTATAGGTGGTGATGTTCCGATACCATCAAAGTATCGATACGTACTCAGATGAGTAGTACTCAAACTGTCACACGATACTTACTCATATGAGTATTGCATAAGTATCGATACTTACTCATAGCGATACGTGACATTTTGCTAAATTATTGATTTTATTTGCCTAGTGTAATAAAATCAAATAACACGGAGTAAATATTTTTATTTATTTATTAAAATTATAGAAAAGCGCACATTGTAAGCAAACTTTGAAGGTTTTGTCTGATCTTTACATTTTTATTTATTATAATTTTAACACTTTTAAACAAAAAAGGCCGCTTTTGGAAGGTTTCCAAAAAAAAGGAATTGCTCCAAATATTTTGGGGACAGCTTGTTTCTTTTGTTTGTCATTGTTTCACCCGCATTAGAAAACAAACATTCACTCGGTACCGACGTCGTACAACAATAAGATACTATTGTGCCTATTTATACAGACAGGGAAATATAAGTTTCATTTCTTCCCATTCTGTAGATGGATTGCTTTTTAGTGACATTACAGTGTTTGACAAATAGAGAGAGATTGTCACTACGGTGCGTTTTCTTTTTGTGGCCGTTGGCTATCTCTTTGTGGTGTTTCCAGAAGTCGTATTCCTGTGAAACGTTAGCTGAAGCAGCTTCTTCTGCCGATTCGCAAGGGGCTACTTAGTTGCTTTGAACCACATCTTTTATTTTTTGTGTGTGTGCGGCTGCGCGGCATAGCGAAGTACGACTTTATTACAATGAAATAGGGACTTAAAACAAATTCTTTGAGATTAGATGCCTGTAGCTGTTGCCTATTCTAAGACTGATTTTGTTTGATTTTCAATGCTGCCAACTTGACGTGAGGGGGAAATTAATTTGGCAGGCGTGGCTGAGTGGCGCAGAAGGGTTGATGAGTTCAGAATTTAACACCGGGTGCATTTCGATTCGTACAAGTAGTTTTCTTCCGATGCCGAGTAAGTATCGAATGAATTAGTTCGAATACGAAATTACTCGGTATCGAAACAAAGTATCGATTATTTATTCGTATTTAATTGTATCGGATCATCACTATCTATAGGCGCGTTGGATGGGGAAAATCTTAAGAGTTCCCGTCACCAACATGCTAATGTTAACAGTATATCTGTAGCTATCAGTATGACGTGTTTCGCTTGGACAGCAGTGAAAGTATGAATTCTACTTTCATCTAATATATGAAAATGAATGTTTGTTTGTTTGTTGGTTGGTTAGTTCGTCAGTTCGTCTTCTTTGCGTTCCTACAGCATTCATCCGATTTCGATGAAACTTTGGTGAGTTATTGTATGCGTGGCTGGGAAGGTTTCTGGCCAACAAAAAATAAAAAAGGACCCTTCTTCCCCTAAACACCCCTCAATTTGATCAAATATTCTTCATATAAACCCACAGTTTTTATCCGATTTTTATAGCACTGTACTTAGCACACGTATAATTCAAAACAAAGTGGTATGGTAGCTCAGTGTTGTATTTGACTATCAGAACTACGCCGGGACGTTCCGTGGTTCTAATTCCACGTTAAACTGTAGGCCCCTGGGGAAAGGAATTGGTGTTCCCACCTCTGACACAGTAGCTTGGTACATCTGCTTCGGGAAGATTCGATCAACCTTCGGGTTGTGGACTAAGTTATATCTTTGAGGTGGAAACTTCTTTAATAGCATTGGGCGATTTTTGGGTGGGTAAAATCTTCTGAGTTCACGTCAGCGACTTGCTAATGTTAACAGTGTATTCGTACCTATACATCGGAAGTGTTGTATTTGGAATGAGGTCTGGTGGCTCGCTTGGTTAAGGCGCTTTGGGGGGCACCCGTAAATTACGTGAGGTGTTTTCCCGCACCCCCCCCCCTATGGTGATATCTGGTCCGTGAGAACCCCCCCCCCCCTTTTCGACCAAATATCCCCCTAAAATCGACTTTCGCACAGTTTGTACACTTTATATTAGCTCTATAGTCCAAAAAATGTTCACAATACCTCACGTGAGATTTCCGTAGACCACCCCCACCCCTTGGTGAGATTTCACCGGATCCACCCCTTTTTGACCTCACGTAGTTTATGGATGCCCCCTTAGGAGGGCTCGGAAGATCCTCGGTTGGAAACCCGGTCTCGGCAGGATTTTTTACGGACCTTAAAACTGACCTTCACCTTTGGCAGAGCTCTGCTTTGTTTATTTTATTTTACCTCTGCAGTGCATCATGCAAACAGTATTTCACAGAAGATTAGGAATTATCTTACTGGCGCGAGAAAACAGATTTCTAGTTGTTAGATAATATTAATTTTAAAATTAAACCTTCTATAAGATTTTATAATAATTTTATATTTTTGTGTTGAATTTTGAAAATATGGTTACTAATGCAAAATTACTGTTTATTAGCTTATATTATTGAAACTTTGGATTGAAAAATTTACAAAAAAGCCTTAAATTTTTCGATACAAACTTAAACATGCAAATTAACTTTTATTTCAAATTTAGGGATTATTAGAATACACTATCGAAATTTCAGGCTGAAAATGTGTACATTGAAACGGAAAAGTGGTTGATTTTTAAATTACAAATTATGAAGTTTTAATTTTTGATACTATAATTAATTTGAAAATCAAAAAAAAAAACTCATTTCATAGTTTTAAGTTTTCAGTTTTATCTGGAGTCCCCAATGACTGCCAATTGTTTTAAACATATAGGTTTATGCCAAATTAACGATGAGTTCAGTAGAGGCGGAAAAGAACTGCGGGAAAAGAACGGGAAGGAATTCGGTCAAGGCTTTTTTAAACAATCATCCCGTGATACGCCTGGTGTGATTTCTGGAAACCATGCAAAACCGAAATCTAAACGGCGGGACGGGGATTCGAACCCACGTACTCGCAAATGCAAGGCCCGAACGTTACCGCTTACCCAATGGGCTCCGTTTGAAGAACCGTACGGTTTACTTTGTGCTAATGGACAAGGGGACATTTATAACCCTAATCTTTGCTGTATCTGCGGTGCACCTTCCTGTATTGTCCTGATCACTGGCGTCTACACCGTGGAAATTTGGAATCGATTCCCGTTTTTCTTCTCTTTTTTCGTGACTGCCTCAAGTCCACGGATCATTAGGCAGGGAACAATCATTGTGTTTGTTATGGCACGCACGTCGCTAACGGTTTGTCCTTCGGGGTGCTCAATTGTTCCACTACGAAGCGCGCTCATGCGATCTACAGACCTCAACGCCTCTCAAAACAGTCTCTCCAGGGGTTTGTTTCTCTTGTTACCGCAAGAATAAAGATACTCAGCCTGAAAATAAGACGTTCGAATAACTATACGGTCCTTGCCTTTCAACAGAGTTCCGTTCCAGAAGTTATTTTTGGCGCAAAATAGACATTCCGATGTACAGTTGGCAATATCCCCTGATACCAGCAGTGCTGCCAACTCTAAAAAATATTTGATGCCAAATATACGTTTAGAAAATGCTAAAAACATCAAACGTTTTTGGAAAAAAATGCAGAAAATGCAGAAAAACAGAATTAAAGGCCACAATAACATGCCTACCACAGAAACCTATACCCAAAATAAACACTACCACAAACAGATCTACCATGAACATTAGTACCATTCAACACTTCTATTAAAATGAAATCCTTCCAAAAAAAATAACTATATCAATAAATAACTCTACCAAATTTCGTATGAAAAAAACGCAGTAAATGGAGAAACAAAACAACAATGTACAAACAATATACACAAAATTTGGAAACATAAAAAGAGTTGAGAAATTCAAATATCTAGGGGAATACATACAAGTAGGAGGATCTAACAAGCTATCAAATTTAGAAAGATCAGAAAAGCTTCAGAAGGCTTATAGACTCACATGGCCATATTATAACAAAAGAAACATATCAATACAGGCCAAACTAAGACATTACAAAACAGTGGTACTGCCAGAAGCATTATATGCATCAGAAACAACCACGATTGGGGCTTCAGGCATAACAGAAGCGGAAAAAGTTGAACGCAAAATCCTTAGAAAAATTTTGGGAGCAATATATAAAGACGGTATATGGATGAAAAAAACAACGAAACAACTATACGAACATACAGATCGATTGACAGACATCATCAGAAGACGTAGATTACAATTCTGTGGACATTTACAGTGAATGAACAGCACTAGACTCACAAAGAGGATCTTTGATGTGGTAAATGGTTCACTCAGGAAAACCAATTGGTTCGAGGATATTGAAGAGGACTTGAATCACGCAAGGATCAGCAAGGAAATGACACGGGAAAGGGGACAATTCAAGAACAAAATTATGAACACAAAATTTAAAATACAGAAGAAAACAGAAACAAAATGGACAGAACAAAGGAAACAGGAACACAGTGAGCGTATGAAGAGGTTTTGGGAAGAGAAGAGGAAGAAGACAAATACAAACAAAAACTGAATAATCATAAATAATTTGAGTTTAAACACTGTCCTCAAGGGCAATAATGGTTAATAATAATAATAAATAACTCTACCAAATGTTACTTCTACGTAGTAACATCTCTACCATTTACGAATCCTACAGCATGGAAACTCTACCGTTATCATCTCTACCACCAGATTCTCTACCAAACGCAGTATCTACCATAGATATGTCTACCACTTTTATTCTCTATCAATCACAAGCCTACTATTAACATGTCAACCAAATCGTAAACCTACCAACATAAAACTTTATTAAAATAATTCTATACCCCAAAAATCTTTACGGAAAAACAACCGTACCTTAAGGTAACTTTATCATTTTCCCATACTATCGAAAAATAACCGTACCAGAATTTAACCCTATCAGATAAAACAAACTTTTCTATGTAGCATGCAATATATTAATTAGTTCCCGTCTGTAAGACACATATCGTGATATGTAAATTTTATCTTGAAATTATCTGAAATAAAACTTAAATATATATTTTATTTAAAAATAAGAATAAAAAATACATGTTTAATGTTTTACAGTGGAATTCCAAGGGAGACGCGAAAAATTTATAGTTATATAGGTTTCGACTTATAAAAGGTTATGAGGTTTTTGTAGGTACATGTTCGACTTGCAGAGGTCCTACCTAACTTTGAATTAAAGAGGTGAAATAAATAAAAATTCGTATTACAGAAGTAATGTTTATTCTCAACTTAAGAATTTGTAGGTACTGTATATTACGTAGAGATAAAAAAAAAAAAATCACATGCCGTTTCCTGTTATAGTGGTAAAGTAACGCTAATGTTTTGGTTTCGACTCTGCTTAAACCATTTAAGTCAGCATTCTTCAAAATTGGGAAATTCTGAAGATAGTTTTCTTTTGCAGAACAAATTTTGACCGCTTTCAATTTTTTTCATAATTTCTTATTCATTTTTTTAGCATTGTTGACAAGGTAATCACCGATAAACCAAATTGATCAGTAACATCTTTCTTCTTTTTACAGTTCCCTACAGCTTCGAGCACTTCTAACTTTTCAGAGAGGCTGATAGTTTTCAATTTACGTTTCACAGCTCTCATTCTTCAGAAATAGTTTTTGTGTACTGTATCAGAATTTGACGTGTATGCGAGTATAACCAAACTGATTCTGTGATATTTAAGACTTGCTTCGGTAGAGCTCAAACTACTGCCACAACAATACATAGCAATAAATATCCAAAATGAAACAATGGGACACCTGGTAAATTCGTATTGTCAGTCGTAAAAATTCGGTAATCATTTCTTTGTATAAATTTGCAAGGAACCCTATTTATTGCACACTCCTAAAAATTACTACCAAGAAAGTATTTCCGGCAATATTCTGTACCTTACTTATTTTCTTTTCAAGCTGTAGACGTTATTAATTTAAAATCGGCGAGTTGTACAGGTAGCAGAATCAAACATTGATATATTCGAGATACATAGAACAGAATTTTTTTTTTCGAGTTATACAGGGAAATTATGCACTGAAATACCTTGTAGAGAAATTTTGATTATTTTGACTTTTCAAGGTCTCAAATTTCGACTAATGGAGGTTTTGGAACTTGAAGGGAACGGAACAAAGGTTTCTTTCGAGTTGTAGCAGTTTTCGACTTGCCGAGGTATACTGTATAACAACTGAATAATTTAAATTTGTTAAAAAAAACAATTCTTAAAATCTCTTTATGGAGATACTTGCTAACACTTGTAAAATGTATAAAACAATAAACTTAAAATTAACAATTCGTTGAGACAGGTTATTTTAATACATAAATGAACAATGCAAAAATTTTATCACTCTAAGAAAATCGTTGACTTATCAGTGGAAAAAAATACTAAAAAATATGCTGTATGCTAAATTGATATTTTTCGTGCTAAATCCCTTGAAAATAAGCCAAATCTAGCCAAAAAAATGCTGAATTGGCAGCACTGGATACCAGTCTGTCGACTCGGGAAGAAATCTCTCTCTCCAAAGTTGTTTACTACGTAGAGTACAGGCGTCATGTATTAGTAAGCAGCAAACCTGTTGATACGACGGACGTTCAGATTTATAATTTGAATTTGACGCCTGATGAAAGATAAAAATCACGAGGTTGGTACGACTGCCCGGGGCGCGGTAACAAGTGCTAATACATTTCAGCTGTTCAGCAACCCGCGAGCAGTGATATTCGCCTGACAGGTATGACTGCACTGTGGCATCTAACACAGCGTCAATTCATTAGTATTAAATTTGACAAATTGAATAAAGCCTTCAAGGTTGGCAGGGAACATGTGCAGAACGGATCGAACTTTTGACGTCCTTAAAAAAAAAAAGCAACTGAAATTTTTTTCCTTTTTCAATACGTAAACTACGAAACAGGAGAACAATTACGTATCAAATTAGAAATACCATTTTATTACTTTTATAAATAAACAGTTATCATAGTCAATTTCTTCAAATCTCGTATTTGGAGAAAGAAACCCCATGACGCTATTTCGTATACCATCTGCCGAACAGCTAATTGCTTTTCTAAAAAATCTTCAAACGCTTTATTTTTTGTCGAGAGTTACATGTTACTATGTTACACTAGGTGCATGATTGTTAATATTTATCTCAAATCAAGGAACTCCGTGTTTTGGGTATCAAATACAGTAGTTTTAGGGCGAGCAAAGAAGGGCTGGTAGATTTGTCTCCGGAAATTACTAAACATAACCAGACGCTGATATGATATAGGAGCCGGATTGGGAGTCCTTGGAAGACAGGAGGAGGGTGAAGAGAGTGCTGGGAGTGTACAAGGCGTATGTTGGTTTTTTATCTGCTTAACGTCTCTCCAACAGAGAGGTCTTTACAGACGGGAAAGGATGGGGGGGCAAGGAATGGGAAGGAATTCGGCCATGGCCTTTTGAAGGAAGCATCCCGGCATTTGCCTGGAGTGATTTGGGAAACCTAGGAAAACCCAAATCTGGATGCCCGGACGGGGATTCGAACCGGCGTCCTCCCGAATGCGAGGCGAGAACGCTAACCGTTACACCACCACTCTCGGTGGGATTGGAATAAATTACCAAGGAAAGTAATGAATGGGGCTATCAAAAACGCTGATTGAAGTTAAATTTAAAATTCGTAAAGAGAAAAAAGTAGCTTGGTAGAGAAATTAGACACAACAAAATTACACAAAAATGAATTAGAATAAAATGAATAAAATGAAATAGACTGAAAATACGTGTGTAAGTAAATTGATACTTAAGCTTGCGCTCCATCGTATTTAAATTAAATTTAATAGAATCACTTGTGCAAGGTATTATTTATACTTCAAACAACGCTATATTGTTCTATCCGATATCAAATTTTGATCACTATTTTTTGTCACTGTTCGTTGAACGACTGGTTTATGTATGGTATTGTCTGTAATCTTATATATCGTCAAGTAATAGCAATTCGATTAATGAAGTGAACGAGCATTTCAGTTCTTTAAACTGTCGAAAAATTACTACGAAAATTATAGTTTGACTACTAAATATGTTTCGTAAAGCGGTAGGAAATGTTGATAACGTGAGTTTTATTCGAAATATATTGCTAAGACTTCGATGAGTAAAACTTCTGGGTACAGCACAACTATTTATAAGTAAACAAGGACGCATATTATTTCCTTTTGGTTTTAATATTATATGAACACAAAACAAATGGTCACTCATCCTATCCAGGAATTCATTCTAGTCTTATTGTCATTTTTTGTATTATCATTGGTTTAATTTTCATGTTTGAGCTTACTTACAATTGCAATACTTCGTTTCCAAAAATTTGGTGGGATCAAATATAATCCAATGTAACATAAAATATTAAATTATAGTCTGAAAAAGACATAACTTTACAGCAAGCAACCAAAATATAGGCCCTACATTGAAAATTTGATAATTTGGTAAATTTGAAACGTCGTTGAACCTAATTGTTATTACTAACTATATCTTTTTTGTGAACCTGTTAAAATAAATAAAGTAATTTAAAATCTATTTTTTGTCAGTAATGTAAACATATCTTAGATTCATTTAAATATCTACTCGAAGCTATAGTTTTTTTCCAGAAAATTCAGGCTACTTTTAATACCTAAAAACTTATATTTGTTGTTAATGTTTTGGTCAGATTTTTTATTTTTATTTTAATCTATCTCCAGGCAATAATAAGGTGAGGATACATATACCTCAAAGTTCTAAATAAGACCCTAAGCAATCAATCTTTCAAAATCCGTTATTTTTGTGTGATGAAGTAACAATACAATAGAGAGTAGCAAATATAAAATTCGTTAAAAATAAAATTAAAAGAAAATTTATTCGGTTTCAGAGAATTCCAAACTGTAACTAATTTTTCTTAAAAAATAATCACAGTCCCCTTACAGTTTCATGATAATGGTATATATATATATATATATATATATATATATATATATGCAACATAAAGCATTTGAAAGATAAAAAAATACTATTTTATTTATTTATTTATTTATCAATCTTGTTTCGTGGATCCCTGCTGAGGAATGACCTCTGGGCTGTGAAACATGTCATGGTTAATACACATACATACAATATGAGTCATAATCTTAGTAAAAACAAGTATATGTTGCAAAGACAAATAAAGAGAATAACAATAAACATTAATTTTTACAACTGAATTTTGCAAAAGTCATATGGAATACAATTAAATAATTTGTTCAAATTCTTGAATGGATTAGGAGGAGTTGCCAATAAGATAATCTATCAGTTTTTCTTTATATATATCTTTATTATCTGCAGACTGTTTTATACTCTGTGGAAGTTTGTTAAACAGATGTATACCAGAATAATTAACTCCTCTTTGTACTAATGACAGAGATGTTTGTGGTTTGTGCAAGTTATTTCTGCTTCTTGTATTGAGATTGTGTACCTGTGAATTAGAAGTAAACAGGTTAAAATGATCTACCGGTATTACAAAGCACATGAGAGAATATATATACTGAGAAGTCATTGTAAGAATATTGAGTTTTTTTACAAAGTTGTCTGCAAGAAGTTCTTGGTTATGCCCTACACAACATCCTAATAGCTTTTTTCTGTGCTGTGAAAACTTTTTTACTTTGTGAAGAGTTTCCCCAAAAGATTATGCCATATGACATCACTGAATGAAAATACGAGGAGTACACCTGTTTCGCTAATTCTAGATCTGCTGTTAGAGAAAGTGTTCGTATTGCAAAGGAAGCACTACTTAACTTCTTCAGTAGTGAAGTGATATGTTCATGCCAACAGAGTTTCTCATCTATTTTAATACCAAGGAATTTTATACTCTTTGTTTCTAATGTTGTGTTATTTTTATAGCTTACTTTTAAATCTGGCTGTGCATAATTTTTTGTTTTAAACCTAATATACTATCATACCCTACAGTTTTCACACTAATGGTGACGAAACACAAGGCTAAATCTAGAAATGGGCCTTCGTAGACGGTAATTAATGTTTTGAAGCTGGAGAGATATGAGTTTAATTTGCTTGTGTCGCCTTAGGGAGCATCCATAAATTACGTGAGGTGTTTTCCCAGATTTTTGGACCCCCCCCTCCCCCCTGGTGAGATTTCGTGAGATCTGGTCGGACCCCCCCCCCCCCTCTGGTGAGATCTGGTCCGTGAGAACCCCCCCCCTAGAAATCGCCCTGGAAATATTGTTTTTAGGTCACACCCTAACTTTTTTGACCGAAATACCCTCCTAAAATCGACTTTGCCGCAAATTTGAGACCTTTTTTTCGCAAAATCTCACGTGAGATTTCCGTAGACCCCCCCCCCCCTCCCCCTTGGTGAGATCTGGTGAGATTTCGCCGGACCCCCCCCCCCCAAACCCCTATTTCACCTCACGTAATTTATGGATGCCCCCTTACTGTAGACAGTTTTGGAGGCGTCGCAGTATTTTGGTTGCAGCGTGATCTTTGTTCTGGAGTGCGTACGCCGGTGGCGCATTCTGGCGGCCAAGCCCGTCTTTCCAGCCGACACGTTCTGGTGCCGTAGACCGGACTTACGCACACACGCAAGCTTCCAACACAACTTTTCCTGGCAGCAGTTACAAGATTCCTATAACTAACGTTTGATTAGGATCATCAAGTAGGACGATCTTACCGTCTCCTTTCACCCCAGATAACTGATCCTTTTACTTAAATAAATTTGTATGCATGTAATGGCTTTATTGAAATTTCGAAAGAATATCTGAATAAAATGTCGAGATATACCAGTATTCTGATATATTGCTAGGTGCTCCAACACTGGAAGCAGTATTTTTATTCATTTCATTGCTTTTTTTTTTTTTTTTTTTTTTTTTTTTTTTTTTTTTTTTTTAATGTAATTGCGATGGTGTACAACACAAATCTCTGCGGCAATTTCCCTATCCATTTCAGGATTTTTTTCCCCCTGAATTCTTTAAATTCTTTTGCTGTTTTTGGTAAATTGTTTGGCATTTGCCTTGGTAAAATATTGCAATTACTGACTCGCTTCGTACAAAAGAAAATTTGATCACTCCCTTACGCATTAAATCAATAGCCAGTTTGTGATCATGGTCACCTATTTTCTTTCCTGTTACTACAAATTCCTCTGCAAACAATCATCCATGCATCATCGCCATTATATGTCTTACACACTCTTTTCTCCCTCCGATTTTGTAATGATTGCAAGCCCAGATTCTTTTTTTTTTATATGTTACTAATTATGTTCTGCGGTAGGTAAACATTGGATGAAAATAAATGGAAAGAAGAGTCATCTTATTAGATACGCAAGTAAAAAACCAAAGGTTTATTATGATTATAAGGTGCGGAAAGAATTGCTTATTGAAGACTTGAAGTGTAAAAATCTTGGCATTACGTTTGATAACAAGCTTAACTGGACAGATCACATTGAACAGGTTGTAGGAAAAGGTTTCAAATTTCTGCATTTGTTGGAGAGAGTGATAAGGGGATGTACGAGAGAAGTAAAGGAATTGGGTTACAAAACTTTGGTCAGACCATTGTTCGAATATGGTAGTGTAGTATGGGACCCTCATTTTGAGTATCAAGTACAGTAGTTGCAGAAGATGCAAAGAAGGGCTGCTAGATTTGTTTCCGGAAATTATCGCACAACGCAATCAGTAACAGATATGTTAAAAGAGCTGGAAAGGGACTCATTGGAAGACAGAAAGAGGGTGAAGAGGGCCATGGGAGTGTACAAGGCGTATATTGGTGATGAGGTATGGAAAGATATTGGTGTAAGAATTGAAAGTATTGAATGGAAGGGAAAAGATTACCATGACCACAAGCTGGCACTCGATTTCAGGCACAAGGGTGTAGGAAGATTCTCTTTTTTAGGTAACGGTGTCGGGGATTGGAATAAGTTACCAACAGCAGTCTGCTCTGAGCCGTCGAACAGTGCGGATCGTTTCCTTGTTTACGCGCGAGCCGTTCTAAGTGGTGCGAGCAAGCTATCGGACTTCGTGTATACACAGTGGTTAGTGTGTCTTCGAGCTTAAGTTACCGCCTCTGTTCAACTACACAACAGGTGGAAGATAGTGGGTGAATAGTGCAAGAGGTGTAAGCCTAAGGGCTTACAGGATGCAGGAGGACTCGGAAGGGAGCACAGCAGAGGAAACAGCGGATGCTATCGCCTCGGCCCTTCAAGTGTGCTATACGCCGATCGAAGTGGACATCGTAAGTACGCCGCCCATTGCACTCCCAGATTCTGAAAAGACAACAGTTATAAAGAAACGCAAGCTACGTGCGTATGCCGACATAGAACAGCCTGCATGCATAAGTACCAGATGTGAAAGAGCCCCAACTGGGGAAATTGACCTAAATATGAATATTAATAATGTGCCATTTATACCTACTAACCCCGCAATTGCCGCAAGCGTTTCAGGAAGTGAAGAGATAGCCCAATCAGAAATACCAATAACAACTTATACTAGCAATAGCAGCCTAAACGCAATAGCTATGGGAACTAGGGATTTACCAACAGTCAATTCCGCAAATGTGCAAGCAGCTTCTACATTGGGAGAAGAGAAATTTAGGTATTCAGAACATGACACCGGTCCATTCATAGTCTATGCAGAACAGATAAATACAGAAGAGCACCCAAATAGGGGCGCCCTCGGACGTCTTCATCCCATGTCCGTTGGTAAATTTATCAGGAATTCCATCCCAGCAATGAACCATTCGATCCTTAACATATCAACCAAGGGGAGGAACCGTGTTCAGATTGAATTTAATAACTATAAGGCAGCAAACAGCCTGGCATCAGTCACCAATCACCCTCAGAATATAAAATTTTTTATACCACGCTATTGTACTGTTAAAGAGGGGGTAATAAGAGGGGTAGATACTAGATTAACTGAAGAAGAAATACTAAATGTCATAGATTCCGATATTGAAGTGATAGCAGCCAGAAGACTAAAGCGTAAGATCACAATCGACGGAATACATCAGTGGATACCGCGGCAAATGGTATGCATTACATTCAAAGGACAGACCCTCCCACCACATGTCTTCATTCACTACACCAGATGCCAAGTCGAACCATATGTTCAAAGAGTAACTCAGTGTTATAAGTGTTTGAGATATGGTCATGTCAACAAGCACTGTCGCAGCAATGCTAGATGCGCTAAATGCGGAGAGGCCCATGAAACATCCGGGTGCAACAAAACTAACAACTTTTACTGTGCAATATGTAGGGGAGACCATATAGCAACATCAAGCTCCTGCCCAGAGTTTGTGAAACAAAAGCGCATCAAAACCCACATGGCCTATAACAACCTTACGTTAGAACAAGCCACAGCTCTAGAAAACCCAACTTCCTACGCTAAACAAGCTGCCAGGCTTCCCTTTACCCCAGACACCTCCAGCTTCCCCCCAATGCACATACCTAAACCCGGAAGTTCAATATCCACCCCCATTCAAGCACGGGGAATAGCGAGGCCAACCCCTAACTTGCAAGAACGATTCAATAAGCAAGCCAGAACCGAGCCTCCTTCCAAGCAGCAGGCGACCAGAAGACAAAACATAAAGATTCCATCAGATTTGTACTTTGACCATGGACCCACCACATCTGCCCCGATAAACTACAACCCCTATAGGCCCCAGATCTTCGAAAGGGAAGAACCCCTCATAGATAAGGTGGTCTACATTGTTTCCTCGCTGCTGAAGATGGTTAATACAGGCGTTATGCCAGATATAAGAGAGTTCATCAGAAAATCCTTAGTGCTCAATAATAATGGCGAAGTGCAATAACTTTATGCAGTGGAACATTCGGTCAGTCAGATCTAATAAGGAAAACCTAATATACCTCCTCCAAGAAAATTCCATTGCAGTTGCGGGATTAATGGAAACGTGGTTGAAACCTGACAACCACTTCTCTTGTACAGGATACAATGTGATTCGGTCGGATCGATCAGACGGTTACGGAGGAGTCGCTCTTTTGATCAAAAGTGGAATACAGTATGATGAAATTCAGTTCAACTCGCAGGGATCGAATTTGCAAGTATGTGCAGCCAACGTAGAATATGACAGCAGGAACCACAGAAAAATAGCAGTTGCTTCAATTTATAGATCTCCTCAAACTCCAGTGTCCAAAAGAGAACTTCGTCAGGTAATAGAGCAATTATCCCCCCCAATGCTTATCATGACTGACCTTAACGCCCACCACCAACAGTGGGGAAGTGAATCCAGCTGCGCAGTAGGCAAAGTGGTAATAGATTTACTGGAAGAAATGAACTTAGTCCTTACTGAACGATGGATCAGAAACAAGATACCACAGAGCAACAGAACGTAGATCGGCAGTCGATATCTCACTCATCTCGCCGGGATTGGCCATGGACATAGAATGGAAGACCCTCCAGACCCATCGGGATCTGACCATTTTCCCATCATAATGTCCCCACCTGACCAGAGATTCAAAGACCACTCCTCCGTCTCCCACTTACAAGTGGAACACAAGGAGAGCTAACTGGCCACTATATAAGCAGTTCATAACAGATAAACTAGAAAACTTTAGCACGTCAGATTACCCCAAAAATGACTACCTCTCCTTCACAACAATTATGGATCAAGCGGCCCAAGTATCCATCCCAGAAAATAAACAGAGAAAGACGCCACATAGACACAGCCCGAAATGGTGGGATGAAGAGTGCACTAAAGCGATAAAAGACAGAAAGAAGGCGTTAGCGCAATATAAACGACAGGCAACGGACGAACAATACATACTCTTAAACAAGATACAAGCTTCCACGAAACGTCTTCTGAAGAAGAAGAAAAGAGAATACTGGCAAAATTTTTGTAAGTCTCTGAACAAAGACGTGCCAACTAAACTACTATGGAGACAGGTTAAAGGAATTCAGCGCAAGACAACGCAATCAAACAAACACATCTCCACTGCGACGGCCATGGACCTCCTTTGCTCTTTGGCTCCAGACTGGTGCCCAGAAAAGGAAGTCGACATTCAGAACCCGGAAGCAGACCACCCTTTGCTTCAACCTTTCACAATAGAGGAATTGGAAAGTGCACTCAAAAAATCTAGTAACACCGCTCCAGGAATGGACCAAATACAGTATTCGATGATAGATAACCTCCCCAGAGAAGGCAAAGACTTGTTCCTCAAAATTATGTACAGGGTCTGGATGGAGAGAGTCCACATTCCCCCACTAAAAGCAATAAGAGTGGTCCCAATCCACAAACCTCACCAAAAACCCCAGTGACAGCGGATCATACCGGCCAATTTCACTCCTGTCATGCTCCTTGAAAATGTTAGAACGGATGATTAAACTCAGACTGGAGTGGTATGTAGAACATCATCACCTTCTACCAGAAACCCTGCTTGGCTTCAGAAAGGGGAAAGGCACAAATGAAATCATAGCACAACTAGTGACAGATATCCAAATCAGTAATGGAGAAAACTTTTACCTGATGGCCCTATTCACCGATATATCCAAAGCATACGACAACGTTGTTCTCCCTCTACTGGCGGAGAAACTTAGACAGTTGCCTCTCCCGGAAACTTTCGTGGCGAATCTAATAGCGCTGCTGGAAAATAGAGAGCTGTTCATAATTGGAGGTGAAGTAGTCGGACCCAGGTCTACAAGTAAAGGACTGCCTCAGGGATCTATATTGTCCCCCCTTCTCTTCAATATCTACGTCAGTGACCTCCACTCAAAGATACCTCGGAAGTAAAATTGTTACAATACGCGGACGATGTTTGCCTTTACATCAGCCAGCGGACATTACAAGCCTGTAAGACAAGGTTAGACATCGCAATGGACAAAATGAAGGCTTGGATGATACGCCATGGCTTCGTCCTTTCTACAGAAAAGTCCGTAGTCTGCATATTTTCAAGACATAGGGTACCGCACATAACTGAAATCTCACTGGGAGCCCACTCTTTCCCAGTCAAGAAAACAGTCTCATACCTAGGATTGAAAAATGGACTCGAACCTTAAATGGTCGAATCATATATCTTACATCATCGAAAAAGGTGAAGCAGCCATGAATCTAATTAGAGCCATTACCGGCAAAACCTGGGGAGCGGAAAGAGAACTCAACATGAGACTTTATCGATCGCTCGTAAGACCACATTACGATTATGGCTGTATATGCTTTGGATCCGCATCGAAAGAGTTGTTGAAGAGACTAGATAGATCACAATACAAAGCACTGAGACTATGTACTGGGGCCATGGCATCTACGCCTACAAAACGCCTTGTTGGTCGAATGCCTCGAACCACCACTACACATTAGGCGAACATACCTCTCCAGAAAATTCATACTAAAGCAATTAGAACTCGAAGAGAATCCGCTGTTGGAAAAGTTATCAGTATTATCGGCACAGTACTCAGAACGTGCATACTGGAAGAAGAAAACTAGTCCACCCCTAGCAAGAGCATATGAGTACCTAAAGATATACTCCACAAAAATATACCGAGCTCAGCTATTACCTGTCTATTCAGGAAGAATGCCTATTACCTCTCTGAAATTGGACATCCGAACCAACATTAAATATCTGGAAGGGAGCGAAAGGAACAATGTCATAATGAGGGACTACATCTCAAACCTACCAGGTAACCCAGCATGCCTGTACACAGACGGTTCCAAATCAGATCACTCAGTGGGATGCGCATTTGTGGATACGACAAACAACAAGTCGGAAACCTACAGCCTACCGGAAGAAGCAACGGTCTTCACAGCGGAACTACTTGCAATGGTTCAAAGCTCTAGAATATTGCACAAAACTGCAAAGCCCGAGAATAGCAATATTAACAGACTCCCTGTCCGCTGTTAACAAACTAAACAACATCTCCAAAGACAATGGCAGATGTTGGTTGGCCTTTGAAATACTTCGATTAGTGTCCAAACTTAGAGAGAAAGGCACGGAGATCACTTTCATTTGGTCCAAAGGACACGCAGGTATTACAGGTAATGAGCAAGCAGACAGACTAGCCAAAGAAGCTGCACTAAGCGGAAACAAACTCAACCTCGTTCCGGCATCGGATCTATTACCAGCGATTCGACGCGATGTCAAGAAAGAATGGGCCAACGAATGGAAGACAAGTGACCTCCATAAAGGTCAACATTACCGACAGATCCATCCCTCAATTCCAAGAGCTCATTGGTACTCCAACCGGATACTGTCCAGAGGACTCTCAACATTCATAGCAAGGCTGAAGTTTTAACCACGGGCGGTTCAAATCGCATCTGTTCAAAATCAACGTAGTTAACTCGCCCTTCTGCGAATGTGAAGCAAATATTTTGGAGGACGTCGACCACCTTTTCTTCGCATGCAAGCGCCACTGGAACAAATCTACACAATTAATATTGGACTTACAAAGACACGGGGCTGAACTTCCCACCAAAATCCAACATCTTCTTCAGAAACAAGAACCGGAAATCTATATAAGCCTCTATAGATTTGCCAAGGAAAATCACATAGATATATGATCCTTGTAATAAATATCTGTACAGAAAAGTGTTGCTCATGAATTTATAACACAAGATGTAATCCAACTTTACCATAAGAGTTTTAGTTCTAACTTAGCAGGATAACAAGTAAACAGATTATAGGATGAGATTGGTACTCTTAACTAGACAACATAACAAGTAAATCAATTGTTCGATAAGTGTAAATGTATAACCGAATAATACAACATGTAAATCAGTTGTACACTAAGAGTTTTATGCCTAATCTGGCAACGCAATATGTAAACCAAGTGCACTGTAAGAGCTCCATTTCATTTACTTAGGTTAACATATAAATCAGTCGTATGGTATGAGTTTGTATTTTTAAAGGTATAACATAATATGTAAATCTATTGCACCACAAGAGTAGTACTGTTATCCTTGAAATATAAGATGTAAATAAATGCTAGTTTAAGAGTTTTATTTCGAACTTTGTAAATTACCAGGCAAATCAACTATATGTCAAGAATCATATTCCAAAATTAATAATAAAAAGCACGGTAGGAGTTGTACTCCTGGCATCACTACACAATATGTAAACCAAAATATTGTATTGTATGATATTTTACTGTATTGTAATTGGTTGTATTACAGTATATGGCACTTTATTGCATTGTATTGCCCTGTATCGTATTGTATTGCGCTGTAATGTATTGTATGTTTTCGGTATTGTTTTGTTCTGTATTGTATGGTATCGTACTGTAAGAAATTGCACCTCTAACCTTGGTACCATCAATATGTAAAGGTATTTTTGGCTGTATGGACTCTGTCCTTTTGCCAATAAATAATAATAAAAAAAAAAAAAAAAAAAAGTTACCAACAGAAATGATGAATAATTTGCCAAAAAAGTTATAATTTGTAAATGGTAAATGTAGGTGGATGCAGAAAATGGGGTAGACAGGTGTTTACGGAAATTGCCACTGTAGCATGTGCTCCATTGCAATTTAAGTTAATCCCACAAACAGCTTATTGTGGTTAGGGTAATATTAAAAAACATCAAACTGTTCCTATTACTGCTTAAAACCATTACAATAAATTATGAACAGAATTAATAAGATTTAGATTGTTATAAAGTAATCAGATATCGAAGTGTTTTTGATTATCAAATATCGTTAATATTATGCAAAAGTTGTAATGCATCAACACTCCAAGTCCATTGGCGGTCACTTATATGGAAATGGTAAATGTTGTCAAGTGATCCGTATCTTCGTCAGCTTTGTAAAAGAAGTACGAGTCATAGTAGATTTTTAATAAATGTGAACTGACATTAATCGGCTTGTTTATTGTAGTAGACGCAATGTACACAGCAGCAAAGACAAATGCTTGTAATGGAAACATGCTTTAGAGAAAAAGCAGAGATGTGTGGTTACGAACCTGAAAACCACTAATGTAAATAATTCGTCGCTGATAATGCCTCGACAAGAGGCGAAACGCGTACGGCAATAAAGCTACAAAAACAGCTGCATTAGCGTTATCATTTAATTTACTGAGCAACAACAACACTGCATTTAATCGGCTAGTTGCTTATTTCTGGGAGCACATTTTCAATTAGTATATTTGCAGTAACAGGGTACTTAACTTCGGTGGAAATGAAAACCACCTGCCGAACACAAACTAACTAATTAAATCAACGACGCAACTCCGACACCTGCTCCAGAACAAATTGGTTAGTTCATTCTTTTATGATGACTGATTTTATTTGTACTGTAAGGTAATTTCTTACACTTTTTAATACAACAAGAATTTGTTCTCCTAAACATTAATTCTGCTGCATATTTGGTATATAGTATTTTGAGATATCAAAATTAAATTAAGCTTTCTTCGTCCATCTACAACGGTTCCGAAATACTGTAACCATTATGTTAACTTCAACCTCATCTCTGACAGCAAAGTAGCTGACCTGTACAACGATCTTTCAAAAACGGGAGTTTATATCTAGCAAACGGATCACAGAGGGAAATGGAAAAATAAATAATATATGGTTAGAAAATGACGAGTACATTTGTATTGGCCAGCTTTCAAGTAAGAGCAGATAAAGGACCAGAAATACTTTTTCGCATCAAGGAAGGCTTTCTGGAAGCATTCTATGGTCCTCAAACTAAATTTTAAAACATTGCAAATTACTCTTTTCTTTTAAGGAAATATTGTGGAAGACCTTATTATATGAGTACATGAGCGCACTACTAGTACATGTCGTTCGATTTAGTAAAAAAACACAAATTAAAGTTAAACGAGAGAAAATGTTTGGTAAGAAAACCGTTTTATTTTCACTATGGAAATTATTTTTTAATTCTTAATATTTTTTAGTAGATCTTATATTCCTTTTGTTTAAGCAAAATAATTACTATTTAATTTCGTATGGTATGAGAAATTATTTAATTACTACAGATTTTTTCGTCGATGGTTCCGTACCAAGTATTTGAGGAAGTAAGATGGATAACCGACGAATATTACTGGAACACCATTCCCCCCCTTTTTTTCATCCCGATGACCAAAAAATTGAACAAAAATAATAGTGTGGGCCACTAACTTAAGTGGGTCTAATTTTTTACCTATGTGTATTTTGTCAACATCTCGGACATATTGTGTTACACCATTACAACGTAATAAATTTAAAAGCATGTTCTGAATTCCTAAGAAAACGCAGCTACGAAACTGGAAGTGAATTATTTAAATTACATATTGACCAGTGTCTTAAAATTTAATAACTATATGAATAATAATGTTACTGCAGGGTAGCTGTTACACTGTATCACCGACCTACGTGCACAAAATAAAATAAAAGAAACGAGACCTGAGAGCTTTCATTGTTGTTTAATTCACCGCTTTTATGTTACCGACCCTACCACAAACCACGGCCCTTCACACCTACTGCGAGACCCTCAGAAGACGGTCATTAACGTAATCCCTAAACAAACGGCGCTCTTTTGGAAGCCGGCTGGAAACGTTGTTACTGAATAGGGGAACAATGTTGTCATCTCCTCATAGCCAAGAAATGGCAGATTTGTGCCTGCACATTGAAATGTGTATGACCATTATGCTTATACCTCATATTCGCTTATTTAAAGTTTTAGTATTCTGCCTGTGGATCGTAAACCACAGGCAGAAACACTGTACCAGAATCGTTCTAAAGCCTAAAATGTTTGTATCCGTTGTTTCGGGATTTTTGAAGTGAAAACTTCTATAGGCGAATTGGGCGATTTTTTGGAAGGGGGTAAATCTATGAGTTCGCGTCACCGACATGCTGTAATGGCAGTATACGGGGTGTTTCAAAAATGACCGGTATGTTTGAAAAGTCAATAAAAACTAAACGGGCAGCGATAGAAATACACCGTTTGTTGCAATATGCTTGGGACAACAGTAAATTTTCAGGCAGACAAATTTTCGAAATTAGTTACAATTTTCAACAACAGACGGCGCTGCAGGCGATTTGAAAGTTATAGAAGTAGACGCAGTCTGTGAGTTCGCCATTCTGTAAGTCGTCTTTCTGCTGTATGCATGTGCTGTTCACAAATTGCAAGTTTGCTGTGAAAAAATGGTTTATTACTTTAGATTTTCCGGACTGTTTCTTTCGTCTTCTATGCAATAAAATTTTTGTGAGTTATTGTGTGCCTACCTGGGAAGGTTTCTGGCCAAAAAATTTTTTTAAGAAAAAAACATTCTTCCTCTACCGGTATACACCCCTCAATATTTTCAAATGATCTTTATGCAAACCCACAGTTTTTATCCGCTTTTGATAGTATTTTAGCACACGTATACTATTTTAAAAAAGCCGGTTTGGTAGCTCAGCGGTTACGGCGCTGATTTCCGAAAAAAAAATTCCATTCGGCGGTTCAATTCCCGTGGTGAGCAGGAATTTTTAGGAGTTGTATTTGGTTATATGAGCTACGCCGGGACGTTCCGTGGTTCTGATTCCACATTAAACTGTAGTCCCCTGAGGAAAGGAATTGTCCTTCCTGCCTCTGAGACAGTAGCTTGGTACATCTCCTTCGGGAAGAATCGACCAACCTTCGGGTTTTTTTTTTTTTCAGTTCAATGTGATCATTATGACTCATCCAGTGTACATTTTCTCTAGTGAATTGTTGTTACTTAGTATCGACACCACGGTACGGACACGCCATTCACACAAGCACACACTACTTAATCACCCGTGCCCTAGGCCGGAATCGAACCGGCGACCGTCGGCACCTGGAGCCAGTACTCTAACCCCTACGCTACCGAGGCCGACGAACCTTCGTGTTGTGGACTAAGTTAGATTTTTTAAGTTAAAACTTCATTAGGCGCGTTGGGCTATTTTGGGTGTGTACACAGTACATCTGTAGCTTTAAGTATGACGGGTTGCGCCCGTTATTTCATAGTTTTAAGTTTTCACATTTGTTGGCAGTACCCAATGGCTGCCAATCTTTTTTTTTTTTTTGGTCACGTATTTAATACTCTTCTACCTCGACGTCATTACAGCCGGGAGAGGAAGGAGGTTAGAAACGAAAAGGAATTCGGTCATGACCTTTTGAAGTAACCATCCCGGCATTCACCCGCAGTGATTTCGGGAAACCATGGAAAAATGGATAACCTAGTCCCCAATCCCATCTCTAATGACCTCGACGTCGACAAAGGCATAAAGCCGGAAGGAAAAAAATAAGTCGTCCAATGATGTTTCAGAGAATAGAAAAAACATTAGGATTACTGTGTCCGAAATGAGTGAGAGTACTGTTACTATAACCTATTTTTGTTTGTTGAAACATAATTTTTTTACTATGCCTCGTAGAGCTCGCCACGAACAAATGTGGTGAACGCTGTTCTTCTATCCGACCATCGCATTCCACGCCGACGATATATCTGAGTTACTAACCTGAAAATCTGGTAACCTCCTAAAATAAAAGCGAACCGAATGTATTAGGGAAGCCATTATGCAAATCCGTCCTTGTTCCCATTCGATGCATATTTTGTACAAAATGCAGAAGACCGTTTGTGGACGTTTCGGTAATAGCCAATTTGTGCTCATCAGAACGCCTCCGCGTGACTTGGCTCCTGGGACGAATGGGCTTACCGCATCACACACGGGTAAGGACCCGTACGGCCGGGTGGGTTTAGTACAACTGGAACTTCACTTAGGTTAGTGGATCATCGAAAATAGACATAACAGATCAACATATTTTTAGAGTAATAATAATAAAACAAGCAGGATTCAGACCAAACAGGTCGTGCCCCGAACCAATTTTCAACCTCAAAACCATAATCAAAATGCGAGCCCTCAGACAAAAACTCCCTAGTATGCAAATTTGTGGATTTCAAAAAGGCATATGACTCAATAGACAGGCCTTCACTATTCCAAATTTTAGAAGAAAGGGGATTAGATCCAAAAACACCAGAACTCATAAAACAAACACTAATTGGCACTAAATCTAAAGTAAAATTCATGGGAGAAACTTCAAAACCCTTTGACATTCAAACTGGTGTCGTTCTAGACAAGATTAGGGAAGAATGGGAGAAAGAACTCAAGAAATGTATTGGAAACTAATTCCATTTGGCTTTCCCAAAAACAACCTCTATATACCATACCTCGATTTTGCGGATGATTTGGCGATACTAGCAGAAGATGAAGAGACAGTTTGAGACACTCAAAGAAGTGCAAAAAAGTTGGGTTACAAATCTCATTCGAAAAAACTGAATTCATATGTTCAAAGATAGAAATAACAAGTTTGAGAACAAAATAGGGTAAAATCAACAGGGTCCGATAATTTGAATACCACGGAGAATTCATCGAACCGACAGGCCATGAGAAAATCTCGCAGCAAAATCGCCTCCAAAAAGTAAAAAAAAAAAGCGTTAGGATTAGTGCAAAATCTCTACAACAAAAAATCCATGTCAAGACAGACCAAAATTCGGCACTACAACACAGTCATAAAAACAACAGTCCTCTATGCAAGTGAAACATTAACACTTAACAGAAAACATGACCTTGAAGAAATTAAAAAAGTAGTTAAAAAAATCATTAGAAAAATTCTAGGAGAAGATTCACTAAAGATGGTTACAGACTACAATCAATCAAAACAACAGAAAAGTTTTCAAATATCGAAATTGACATCAAGAAAAGGGGAATGAAATTGTTTGGTCTCCTTAAGAGGCTACCAGAAAATCGATTGACAAAAAAGATAATAGATTATGTAACTCCACTTAAAAATCCAACCCCTTGGCTGAATGAAATTCGGAGGGATCTTAAAATTGCAAGCATAGGAGCAACAGACATCTTAGAAAGAGACACCTTCAGACACTAAGTAGACAAATGAAAAGTTATAACTGAGCAACCAAAACAAAAACAATACCGACCAAAGTGGTCGGAAGAACGCAAACAAGCTTTCTCGGAAAGAATGAAAGCCTGCTGGAACAACAAGAAAAACTCAAAGAAAACTTGATTGGGTCTTTTGCTTAACGTCTTCCATTTATTGGGAGAATTAGCCAATATCAATAATAACAAAACAACAACAGTTGGCAGTGATTGGGAACAGCCGACAGAGGTGAAGACTTAAAACTATGAATATCATCCGCGCAACACGTCGTATTTATAGCGGCAGATATACTAAATAATAATAATTCCGTGCGGGCATAATAAGCTGGTGACAGGGTTTCTATTGGCTGCGCATTCCACCCCTGTCTTAGCCGCTTTAACCTAACCCGGTAGTGCTACCAGGTACAGAAGATCTACAGTTTAACGTGGAATCCGAACCACGGAAGCGTTCTGGCGTTCTTCACATTACGCAGCTAGCTGTGAATGAGGTGAAGGTCGGGTTAAGGATCTATGAAGATCCCCGCCGAAACCGGTATTCGAACTGGGCACTTTCGTACCCCAGGCAAACGCCTTAACCACTGAGACACCAGACCGCTACAGATACACTGTTAACAATAGCATGTCGGTGACGCAAGCACATAAGATTTTTACCCACGCAAAAATCGCCCAACGCACCTAAAGTAGTTTTCACATCGAAAACTAAAAATCTAACATCGTGCACAACCCAAAGGTTGGTCGAACCTTTTCGAAGGAGATCTAGCAAGCTATTGTATCAGGAAACAGGAAGTACAATTTCCTATCGGCAGGAACATATAAATTAACATGGAATCAGAACCACGGAAGATCTCGGCGCAGCTCATATAATCAAACACAACTCCTATACATTCTGAAATATACGTTTGCTAAGTACTATCAAAATCCGATTGAAAACTGAGTATGTCTAAACAACGTTGATAGAAATTACGGTGAGGGGGGAAGGAGGAGAGGGTATAGGTTTTTGTAAATCAAACGTTAACAATATTTTTTTTTACCGAGCGTGGTGGTGTAACGGTTAGCGTTCTGGACATCGCTTTCGGGAGAAAGGCGGTTCGAATCACCGTCCGGGCATCCAGATTTGGGTTTACCATGGTTTCCAAAATCACTCCAGGCAAATGCCGGGATGCTTCCTTCAAAAGGCCATGGCCGAATTCCTTCCCATTCCTTGCCCCCCATCCTTTCTCCGTCTCTAAAGACCTCGCTGTTAAAAGACGTTAAGCAGTTAAAAAAAAAAAAAAACAATATTTTTCTATTTATTTTAAAGTATGCGAAAGTATGCGAATGCAAAGTTCCAACAAAATTGAATAAAAACTGTGTGTTCCAAAAAAACGTCTAACGCGCATGTTATACTCCCAAAACGTCTTAGCGTGTCTTAACGGATTTTCCCGCATCCTGCAGACCTCTTATAGAAGTTTTCACTTAAAAAAAGTCTCAGAGTTTAAAAAAAGATGAAAAACTAAAATATCGATGAAGCTATTAAACTCTTTGCAATTTCACTAAGTATATGCTTCCCTCTACTTTAGTAAAGACGCCAGCTCCCCAGTATATCGACATTGACAGTCGACCCCTCTAACCGTAGACCATCGGATGCGAATGGGGTGGGAGGAGGGGAGAAGATATCTGAAGGGGAACCTTAAATACTGCCATCTGTATGCGAGTCGCTTAACTTATGTTATCTGTGACAGGTGTAGTTTTGTTTGTGAAGTATGTAGTTTATGAGACGGAAATTGTGAACCTACACAGCATTCGTCTATGTGATTGCGGAGAACCGTCGAAAACCCGTAATCAGGACACCCCTACTCCCCGGGAACAAGGGACATTGGAATTCCCCACGCCCATTTTTCACTGTGCCCGGGCGTTCAAAAATATTTATTTACCGGAAAAGTAACGCAAGTGTGTAAGTTTCCGTACCGTTACTTTCCACTTTTTTCCATTTATGACTTTACACCTCGTCGACGTCGAGGTCATTAGAGGCGGGATGTGACTAGGGACAAGGAACGGGAAGGAATTCGGCCATGGCCAGTACGCTTCGTTTTCGACATGTTCTCGCCCAATTTTGCTCTATTTGAAGAGAATTTTGTTTCTCGTTTCCTCACAAAGTTACATTTGATTATTTCATAATTTTTGTTGGTTTCAAATTTTCATTTAATACAGTTATTGAAAATACTCTGTTGAACACTTTTATTCAATTCCTCTTTACTCGTACCTATGGAACAAAAGACACTGCACGTTGGATGAAACAGGTTAGCATCTATTGCCATCTATTTTTTAATCCTACTAACTTTAGAACTTAACATATAAAATAGCTTATGGGATTAACGCTGCGTTGAAATACTCCTTCTTCTTTGTCTACCCAACGTTTCGACCAATACTTAGGTCTTCTTCAGGGGCCGTCTTCCGAATCTGCTACAGACTTGTATCTGCTGGACTGGCGTGGTTAGTTGTTTATGTAAACAACTAACCAAGCCAGTCTCGTCCCTACCCTTCGGCTAATGAGGTCCCGTCCCGTCTCGCCTTCGTTACAAGGGATCGTGGGAACGCGCCTTTAGCCGAAGTGTAGGGACGACCGCTGGGCGCAGGTTAGTCCTATATACTTACCTCGCCGCCACCTCCGCACCACGTTGCCTAGTGTCGTTTGGCACAGAGCACTTTACAGCAACAGAAGGTGTGCGCACCGCTGCTGCAAACCGATGGCAACAGCGCACCTCTACACACGCCTGTAATGTTTACCGACTCAGAGTGGGTAGCTGCATCTCATCTCGCTAGCAGAGGCGGCCCTGTTCCCATGGCGTGCTGTTGAGTATCCGTCCCGTCCTGTCCCGTCCCGCCTTCGTTACAAGGGATCGTGGGAACGCGCCTTTACAAACATTGAAGTACAGGGTTACTTCAAAAGAATCATTCACTTTCAATACCCGATTTATTCAAAGGTATTATACTTACAAATATGATTGATACATGAAAATAACCACAAAATATCCAAGTTTGTACACCAGGAGGCGTGCTTACCTGAACCATAAACTTCCGCATCGCTGGATTGGTCGTGTTGGTGATAACGACCTCTCTGTCTTACCCTGTCTTCCCAGGTCGCCGGATTTAACACCGCGTGACTTCTTCCTTTGGGGACACATTAAGGACATTGTTTACGTACCCCCCCCCCCCCCCCACAACTAAAATCGATAGAAGAGCCGAAGAAACGGATCAGTGGTGCATTGATGAACGTTGACGCGATCACGCTACAGAATGAGTGGATTGAATTGAACTACTGCCTGGACGTGTGTCGTGTGACCAAGGGCGCACACACAGAACATTTGTAGAGTAAGCATAAAACGTGAATATTTTGCGGTTATTTTCATATATCAATCATATTTGTAAGTATAATACTTTAGAATAAAGTGAATGATTCTTTTGGAGTAACCCTGTACAACGATTTATATTCTGTGATGAATTCATGTTTTGATACGCTACACAATTTTCTAATAAACTAAAGTATAATCGTTTCTGGCTTTCAGAGTTAATTAACATGTCGACCAACATGTTATGTATTAATCCGTAGTTATTTTTGCTTTTATCACCATGTCACAACACTGAATCGGTCAGGTAATGTTTAATTTCATTCCCTGACATTACAGAAAAAAGAACACAACTTACGTTTGTTGATACAGGCCGCTGACAGGTGTTAGATGCTTCACAGTTCTGAAAACAAGAGAAAACTTTGTTAGAAAATCGTAACGCGAACGGAAGGATTTTTTTTTTAATTTCATTTTTGCTAAGAACATGTTACCTCTTCGTGCTGATAAAAAAAAATTAGAGTATTCGACGCCGGTAAATAAAAAAAATCAATAGTTGTGTACCAAATATTAGCATCTATTAATAAACGACGCCTACCTATCAGTTGGTCGCGCCCTGGATCAGGAGGACACAAGTTCAAATCTCGTCAGGCCATCCTGATTTTGGATTTGTATAGTTATCCAAAATCAGTCCAAGCGAATGCAGGGGTGGATCTTTCAAATGGCCATGGCCAAATTCCTTCCCGTTCCTTGCCTCCAGACCTTTCCCGCCGCTGTGATCACGACATTGAAGGGTTGTAAACCCGCAATAAAAAAGAAGATACCTTCACTGTGCTGCAAAGGCTGCTGAGCACCATGGTGGTATAACGAACGCTGTTAGTTGCCAGTGGTGGAAGAAATTATACGGAAATATATATAAAGGATGTATGGTGGATCGAAATTGGTATTTTGGAATGTGGAAAACAGAATGATTATGAATATTTCTACCACAGGTGCTTGTGTACAAAGTCTCATATTTACGGAGATATTGGAGTAATTTTCATTTGTTCCTTTGTAAATTAAGGCGTAAATAAAACATGATTTCTGGCTACTGATTCATTTATCTATTGTTTTATAATTAGCCGCAACAATACAGATACAATATGTCGCATAATTTTAGAAAACGAAAAAAAGTTAAATCAAATCTAGTATGTAGGAAAAAATCATTTATTTCACTTTGCACTACCACAGTTGTAAAGAAAACAAACTGACGAAATTTCAGAAAACACATGAATGTTTTTGGCATGTATTTTACTTTTTATACTTTCTGAAAAATTTGCGAATTAACCTAAAAAAAATGTGAGCAACATTTTACTTTTTCGTTGTTATTTTTCACGTTTTGTTCGATTTTGTAAAATATCATATCTATTTATTACAGTGTTCAAGAAATATTAATAATAATTGTTATAATTCGTGATTAATTTACCACTAATTGCCAGCAGAAACAAGTTTAGAGAAATACAAAACAATTACGATTGGTGGGTAACTACGAAACTTTGGACATACGCCTACGTGGTAAACAAATATCTGAGAATCAGCCGTTTTCTCATAGCCTGAAATATACACATCCATCCACCAAACACCTTGCGTATTAGTGTCTTTGGGGTATAGAGAAATTGCAGCACTAAGTATGTCACTGTTAGATTAAGATCCCTCTATGATAGGATTCTCTTAAAATTTCTAGTTTCGCAGAAATTGGAAAACATGGTTAAATTAGAACAAAGGTACGAATTGGAATCCATCTTTTATTTTCTCTCAACTGAACAAAATGTTGACAGAAACTGATATTACTGAGGTAGACCCTACTGAAATAAAGGTAAGAATAAAACATAAAGAGGACGCATTATAGCAGCTGTGACCAGAAAATCTGTACTACAGAGTTGTATGTATTTCAGAAATCAGTTCGTAATGGCTTCCCACTAGTCCCATTGTAGAAGTTCACGCATAATTTACAAATAAAACGGGAAAGGACTGAACAGCCAGAGAATGGTCTGGACAGGATATCCAGCTGGTAGGTCAATATGAAACGAAGATTGATGTCAAGAAGAATCAGTTTATTAGGTAGACAGATAAAAAATGAAGCTTTTTAGATTATAGGATGCGTAAGAAAATTATCGTCCAAGACAATGGGTGAAAATATCTCGGCATAACATTTCGTAGTAAACTCAACCGGGCAAGGTACATTGGCTATGTGGCAGGGAGATATTTCGAAATCTTTCATTTATTGGGGAGGATTTTTTTATAATGGCTTTACGCCTCGTCGACGTCGAGGTCATTGGGGACAGGTGAGAAATGGGAACAAGGAACGGGAAAGAATTCGTACACGGCCTTTTGAAAAAATAATCACTGCGTCCACCTGGACTGACTTAGGGAAAATATGGAAAACCAAAATTCGACTGGTTGGGTATCTGAACCCACGTTCTCGCGAATGACAGGCCCGAGCGTTACTGCTCACCCATCAGACTGGATCTATTGGGGAGAGTGATGAAGTGGTGTAACAACGAAGTGACGGAATTGGGATACAAAATCAAGATCTGACTGTTGCTCGAGTATGGTGGCATATTAAGGGACCCACACTATGTGTTTCAAATACACGGTTTGGATGGCATGTAGAGGTGGGCATCCTCATTTGTTTGTTGAAATTACGGCGTAACATAATCAGTAAATGATACGATAAAGAAAATTGATTGAGAGTCATTGGAGGACAGGAGACGGAGAAGAAGAGTACTAGGAGTGTATAAAGCGTATATTGATGATGGATATTTTCAGAATAATTGGGAGTAGTACGTGGAAGCAAAGGGATAGCCACGACCAGAAACTGTTTTCAAGAGCGAGGGAATGCGAGATTTACTTCTCTAGGTAAGGATGTGAGCGACTGCAACAAATCACCAAATGAAACGTTAAACAATTTACCAGAATCACTGAAGACTTTAAAATTAAAATTTGTGAAGGGAGAAAGTAGATGTTGGTGATACTGCAGTCGAAGAATTTCAGATTAACGTTTTTTTTATCTGCTTAACGTCTCTCTAACAGCGAGGTCTTTAGAGACGGGATTAACTTTAAAAAAAAAAAAACGAACCCTTTTGATACATTATTCTGTCAGAATTTACCATGCGTGAAGGAAGGTAAGGTTGTCTTACTAATTTGTGGGGGGTATATGCGAGTATTCCATCGCGGAGAGTATGTAGTTTCAAAGAGAACCGCTTTGATGAGAGGGATACTTCAATAAAGATCGTTCATACACTTTGATCCGCGTCAGTCAACTAACCAGGAACTTCATCGGAAGGTTTTTTCCACAACTATTTCACTACCACAATCTCTCGCTCTAAAATTTCATCCTTTCCATTGTCTATCCCAGGGATTCCCAAACTATTTTATTTCCCGGCGCAGTTTCAACATTAATATTTTGTCACGGCGCCCTTGTCGAAATATGTGTGAAATGGCACTAAAAAGGCACGGAAATTAAAACAACTTTCTACAAAAGAATTTTATAAAATAATCTACTGAATAATACGGAAATACAAAAGGTGAAAACATTCAATGATAACTTGCTCAATGCGACATTTGAGCTTGCTGATATACACACATTTTATCAAGTCGATATTGCTACTATTACTTCTTGCTCCACATTGGTTTTTGAGCTAAATTTACTCGTTATTACAGCTACAACTGAAAATCCGATTTCGCGTAAATATAGTGTTGCAAAAAGAATGAGAATTATTAAACCTTTGAACATAGAGTTGGATATTCATTTTTGTCCGTTATCCAAAACTTCAATAAGTCAGAACGAACAAATTTTGTTTAAAGACAACTGTCGCATAGAGTTCAATCATATTTTCTTCTTCTAGTGAAGAAAATTCTGATGTAGGTTCAGCATGGGAAGGCTCTTTTATCCACGCAAATTTTTAGACTTTATCTTCCGCAAAGTATTTTGCGAACCATTCAGTCAGCTTTGATAGGTGTTCTGTGAAAAGGGACAACTTTTGTAAGACAACCATGGCATTAGATATTTTTTATATGTTTTTATGTTTATATGTTTTTTTATATGTCATTAGAGGCGGGATGGGATTGCGGACGAGGACGGGAAGGAATTCGACCATAGCCTTTCTGAAGGAAGCATCCCGGCATTCGCCTGGAGTGATTTGGGGAAACAATGGAAAACCCAAATCTGGATGTCCGGACGGGGATTCGAACCCGCGTCCTCCCGAATGCGAGGCCAGAACGCTAACCGTTATACCACCACGCTGGGTACGATCGCATTAGTGACCGCGTATGCTTGCAATTCAGGTAAATAATCATGAGTACTATACTCATTAATTTTTCTTTCCGCAACAGCTTTTTCCAAAACGCCCCATTCTCCAAAGGTTTCAAGATGTGCATGTTATTGCCCTGCAGAGGCATATTCAAAGCATTTAGTTTGTGAAATATATAGCACAAATATGCAAGTTTCAGAAAAAAGTTTGGTTTGGCGAAATGGAGCCTTCAGTTTGCATGATATTCCTCTACGGAAAAGTGTGAATTTCAAGACATAACTTGAATGCACGGGATAAGACGTTTCCATTTGAAAGCCATCGTATTCTAGAAAGGCCCCCATGTCGATACATAATTATTGGAACAATCTGGCATTCAGCGGCCTGGTTTTTGTGTAGTTCACTACGTCAATGAGACGTTCTAATACCAAGTTCAGAACACATCGAGATTCATGCAGGTGCTTCTCTACGGATGGTGCCTTGCGGCGCACCTGCTTAGTTCTCACCAATCTGGCGCGGCGCACACTTTGGGAACCCCTGGTCCATCCAAAAATCTCTAAGGAAACACCTTCGAGAAGGAAAATCATCCACCAGCTTTGCTGGATGACTTATTTAACTCTAGATCACCAGATGTCACAGCATTGATTATCAGTGTTAGATAATGCAGATAGTTTTGTCATCGAATAAAACACACCATCAAGTTGTGTATCAACAATGGAGCCCGTTGACGAGTGGTGGAGGACCGCGAGCAGATGCGTTCCATTACGCCGGTAATGTGGCAACCGTGTGGCGGAGGGTCTGCTGGCCATGTACAGTGGATGGTCGCTGCCGGCGATGGCCATCGACAGCGCCATCACCATACAAACAGCCGTAACCGAAACCTAGCCTCAGCACCGGACCCGCCTCGGATGATTGGACGGGGAGGAAGGGAGTGCCCCGCGGACGTAAGGGCATCGCCACCCGACAAGTGTCTGACCAGGGGCTCGGCTTCTGGAACCACTCGTTGCGACGTGGTAACTCCCCGATCATGATACATTCAATACTGTACGACACCACTAGTCAACAAATAGGGAAGCCACATAGTTTCATCTCTTCCATCAACTTATGGAGCTTGTTTACGGATTTCTCGCTGCAGCTTGAATCGTTGTGTTTTCCAGGTTGGTCGTATGGTCACAGTTCATCATATTTACCATCTTTGAACACAACGGTGTGAATGATCGTAGATTAAACCATTTAAGGGGTCTTCATGCAGCAGTTTTGAAACAAAACTCACATTTTGTATTTTTATTTTTTCTTTATGCCTGAAACGTGGGAAATAAAATTCAGTCATCCGAAAAAAAAGTTCCTAAGATCAGCAAAACGATATTCCTTGAATTATAGAAGGAAGAATGAAGAAATAAGATAACAACTGAGTTTTTTTCTCTGGCTGATAAAATTTACCAAAAAATGGGAAAATGGAAGGGCCGTATTCTAAGGATAGGTGTTAATGACAGATTTCCGAAGTTTGCCCTGCAATACCATCGTACAGGAAGAAGGGGTTCTGGTAGATCCGTGAAGAGATGGTTGGAAAACTGAGGTTGTAACAAGGTTTGGCCTATCCATGAAGAGGAAGTAAGTAAGTAAGCTTTACGCGTTGTCGATATCGAGGTCATTAGAGACGGGAAATGACTGAGTGAAAGGAACGGGAATGAATTCGGCCATGGTGTGATTTCGGGAAACCATGGAAAACTGTAATCTGGATGCCCGGACGGAGGTTCGAAGCCGTGTCCTCCGAATTGCGAGGTCAGAGCTTTACAACTCACCCACCAAACTCGGTACAATACTTTTTCAGTTCTTCCCACACATGGCACAAATAATTTTGAGCAATCTCTTCTGCCAATAATATACTTAAACTCGTAAAAAAATTTGACTCATCTTTTTGTGAATAAATACTACTAATTATCATTGCTTTTCCTTGTTGTATTTTTGGGTAGTTTCCATTTTTATTTGCGTTTCAGAATTTATTGTTTTCTTTCACTTGCACGATGTTCAAGCCTGACAAAGAAAAAAGACGAGAGAAATATATTCTTGTACGAGTAATTAAATCAGAAATCCTGGTGAAACCGCTTTTGTGAATATGGCACTTCTATGTCCACAATGGACTTTTTTGCAGATTATTTAAATTAGTTTATATAGTTGTCTGTATACATGTAAAACGGGTAAAAGGGTGTAAAGTATTCAACGCGATTGTAACCTGGTGCCACCACACTCGGTTTTAAACCTGTGATGATACGTATGTGCCAGGAGCTGAATATTCACATCTTCTTGCCTATTCATTACATAAACTGCCTCTTCCCTTTAATTCCATTAGGTTCAAGATAATGCCAAATCTCACGTTAAATCGATGCATTTGAAAGTTATTAAAGACATCGCTTCAACACATACGAATACTACATCACATCACATCAAAATCATTGAGCTCACCAATAGTATTATTCACGCAAACAATTAGGTAATTTTGCGGCATTTTCTAATCAATAAAATAATAAATACCTAAAGACGAATTGTATCTGAAGTGTATTAGTATTTTGTAAATGGTGTCCACACATTTAGCAAATATGCTGTGCTTCAGACGTGAGTGTAATTTTTTATCAACATGCCATTTTTAATAGCGCGGCTAATACCAATTTTTCGTAAGTCAACACAAAATAGTAAAAGTCACATTATTAGAGAGCGTTTAGTAAATAACATTTCCAGCGGAGACTTTTCAGAATGGTATTTAATATTTCATACTAACAGCACAAGCTAATCGGAACTACATTTAAGCTAAATTTGATTCCGTGCCCCCTAATACACTCTGAGAGAGAGAGACAGAAAAAAAAAAAAAAAAACAAAAAAACAAAAAAACAAAAAAACAAAAAAAAACAAACAAACAAACAAACAAACAAACAAAAAAACAAAAAACAACACGGCCCAAAATACAACAAAACCTATTCCGAAAACAATGTAACAATCCATTAATTTTTTAAATAAGAGTCTTGTACGATTATTTTCTTTGCTGAGTGGAATGTGAATTAGACAAAAATAATACGCCGAAGAAATCGAAAAGGCCAATGAAATTAAAAAAACCGACCGTGGACGATGGAATGCAACGTACGCGATAGCTGTAACATTCCCGATGCCGGTGCACGAGCTGTCAGCAAACGAAAATATGGCCGGAATGACACATGTGTGCGACAGGTATTAAGCGATTAGTGGCAGCGATTGAAAACGAGTATTAGACGCGACGCCAATACGAACATCGCGGCGCGCGGGTCTGTGTAAGCCGGCAACAAATTGTCTCTCAAACAAAGCCGGGCCCAGACAAGTGTATCAGACTATTTACACAGCCCGGCTCTCCGCCGCACTAAATTACTCTCCGCTGAGATTCTTATCTGCGGTGCGCCGTCAGCACAGATTGTTATTTCTCGGATGTTAAAATGATATTTTCTAATTACCATTGACAGCTGTGGGAATGGGAATAACTCATTCGAGCGGGCTGCGCTTTTTATTGGGAGCGCCGTACAGAATACTTCGTGCTCCGCTGGTCTCTCTTCTTATGGAAGCTCGTCGTTTCACCGCTGGAGATTTCGTCCTTTGTTTTGTCTCGGTTTTCGAAGAAGGTCGGACCATCCCCTTAACATTACCGGGAACCTGAATCTACCAATTTCTGCTTGATTGTGTACTACGTTTTATTTCTGTTAATTTAATTTGAATCTGCTACATATTTTACAAGGGGCATGGCGTATCTACAGGATAATTCAGGTGGAATGACCGAGCGTGGTGGGTGAACGGTTAACGTTCTGGCCTCGCATTCGGGTGGACGCGGGTTCGAATCCCCGTCCTGGCATCCAGATTTGCGTTTTCCGTGGTTTACCCAAATCACTCCAGGCAAATGCCGGGATGCTTCCTTAAAAAAGGTCATGGCCTAATTCCTTCCCGTTCCTTGTCCCCAGTCTCATACCGCCTCTAATGACCTTAGCCGTCGACGAGGCGCAAAGCAATGAGTAAAAGAATAAAAAAAAAAGGAGGAATGGTAAATATTGAAGGAGATGGTAGTATCAACGATATTGACTAAAAACGTTCATATAAACATCTGTCCGATTTCTATTCGTTTTGAAGATACAAGTGCTGCAATGTTATGCATAAAATAAACCTCAGAAAATCATCAAGAGCACACAAATAACTTATTGAAGTACTTCATGCAAAAACACACGCATATTTAATAAAGTTTAAATTAAATGTTCGAAAACAACTATAGTCTCTTTTTTTCTGAGATGCGCGCGCATCGATACTGTACGTGTCGACTTCAAGCATCGATAAAGTGCTTCAATTCATGTATTGAAGTCGATGGTGGGAATTTCCAACATTCAGTTTAGACTGTTGTAAAATATGCGTTTGTTTATATAGGGGAAGCTCGGGTAGCCTTGGACGGCAGTTAGCTACGTGTATTTAAAGTTGTGACAAACCAAACACGCTGTGTCAGAAAATCTTTATTGTAATTATGCACCCCAAAGTTTAAAAGCAAATGGAACTGAGCTGCGGCTTGGGCGCCCAGTGAGTTCCACACTAGTTTGTGTTTTGTACCTCGCAGAAATTTTTCGTCACCCCTGTCAAAATTCGTTGGAGATTATTGAATATGATGCGTCAAATAAACGCATAGAAACAAGTGCTTGGAAAATCTAAATGGGCGAGATTTTAACATCTTCATAATATAAAAAAATGTGGCGATGAAGTGTAAAAAAGTTAAGGTAGTAAAAAGGACGAAGCGAAAAAATAAAAAGGTAAAGGCGCTATAAAGACGTTGAATACAAAGAAAAGTATTCAAAGTCTTTCGAAACTAAATCGAGTAAAACAGACCAAATGCATCGTATGTGGAGACATATTTGAAGAAGACTGGATTCAGTGCTATGAAACAAAGATAGGCCCCATGAAGATTGTATTTATATAGATTCTTTAGACATCCATTATTATCGTGATTTTTGTAAGGTGAAAAAACGATTAGGTCACCATTTATTACTGTGTCGGGGACACCCGACAACTTTTCTGTTGCAAAAAATTAAGGTAAATTTAATTCGTTGAAAATAAGTTATGATTATTAACTTCTGTTTAATATGACTACAAAAGTTCCCAGTTCAATTTAAGATAGATAAATAGAGAACATGTGTTTCTTTTATTTGCAATATATTAGTGTCTGAGACTACCCCAAACTCCTCCTAAACGGCTGTACTAATTTTTATGAAATTTTGTGAGTGTGATGCAGTTGATTCGAGAATGGTTTCGATTCACAATTCGATCCGGCTGGCACCCCCTCACCCCTTTACAACCCTTAATTTTATACGAATCCACATTTTTTGTCCGATTTAGATGGAACTTTTCACACGTATACTTTAAAATAAACAGAAAAATACTGTCGTCATTTGGTTTTCAGAAACCCTACCCCTCTTCCCCTTTCCACCCCGTTATTTTTGTAAACGTTCTTTATACATACCCACAGATTTCATCCGAATTCAATTGTTCTTTGCACACATATACTTTGAAATAAACAGAAAAAATACTATACAACATTTTACGCTTTTAGCAGGCGTCATATTAATCAAATATTCCACTTATTTTTTTCGGGGATCGCACTGCACTCGTGGACATTCGCAACACAAAACCTCCAACGACAAGATCTCTGGAACAGTTGACACCTGTTGCCGGTAACCAAAACAACTAGCTCAGCGACGGAGTTGTGTTAAAACCATCACAAGTGAAATTTCGATTCTGGAAACCCTGATGAAGGTTAGGCGCCGAAACATCGGTACTAATTCATCAATCAAAGCAATGCGATCCCCAAAAAAAGTAAGTGGAATATTTGAGAAAAAATACTGTCTCAATATTATTTTCAGAAACCCAACCCCTCCACTCTTTCCACCACATTAATTTTTTGTCAATGTTCTTTACGCAAAAATACAGTTTCTATCTGATTTCGAAGGAACTTTGCACACGTATACTTTAAAGCAAACAGAAAACTTCTGTCTACATTTGGTTTACAAAAGTTGAACCCCTCTCCCTCTTTACTCCTGCCCATCTTAATTTCAAAAGTTCTTTATAGAACTCAGATTTTATCAGATTTCTGATGGAACACTGCACACGTATCTTTAAAACAAAGAGGAATGTATTGCCAACATTCGGTTTAAAAAAAAAAAAAAAAAACACCCACTCTCACGCATCACCCTTCTTAAACAAAATTTACACATGAAAGCATTCAGTTTTTTCGTGATATCTTTCATTTATTCAGTACATGTAAATCTGTCTGTTTTGTATATGCATACCCAATTAAAAGCATTGCAACGCATTCCAGGCAACCCTAGTATATATATATATATGTATATAATCTTACCGGCGACTTGGTCGACACTGACTGAAATTTGTTCTGTTCTACACTATAAAGCTGAAAATAATACGAAGGCAGATCGGAAAGTAACGATCAATAATTTTTTTCTCCCCTGGTATTGCAACTGGAATGTTGAAATTTCTCGACGATATAGTTTGAAGTTTGCGCTATAGAGAGTATTTTGTTTTCATGTGCAGCTCTAGCGAGAGAGGCGTGAACTATGTTACTATGTTACTGTCGTCCACGTGTGAAGAGCAGCGAAGTGAAGTTCGATATTTGTGGGCCACAGGGCATTCACTGAGTGAAATTCACAGGGACATGCGTGGCGTGTATGGGCACGACTGTCTGTACCGTAGCAATGTCTTCAGTTGGTGAGTACTCTTCCAAGAGGGCTGCGTGAACCTCAGTGATTCGTCACGCTCCAGGCAGCCGGTAACAGTTTCAACTCCGCAGAATGTCCGCGCCATTGAGTCAGCAATCTTGAAGGACTGCCGTGTGCACCTGCGAACTTTATCACAGACATTCAACATTTCTTATGGTGCAGTGTACGACACTGTTCATGACATGTTGAAATTCCGTAAAGTTATTGCTCGCTGGGTGCCTAAGGACCTGACAGACAACCAGAAGGGCCAGCGAATGATGGCAAGCTTGGATCACTTAACGCGTTACGCCGCAGAAGGGCATGACTTTCTGTTGTTTTTTTTTTTTTTTTTTTTTTTTTTTTTAACTGCTTTACGTCTTTCAACAGCGAGGTCTTTAGAGACGGGAAAGGACGGGGGCGAGGAATGGGAAGGAATTCGGCCATGGCCTTTTTAAGGAAGCATCCCGGCATTTGCCTGGAGTGATTTGGGAAACCATGGAAAACCCAAATCTGGATGCCCGGACGGGGATTCGAACCGCCGTCCTCCCGAATTCGAGGCCAGAACGCTATCCGTTACACCACCACGCTCGGTGACATGACTTTCTGAAAGGAATCGTCACTGATGATGAGTCGTGGGCGTACCACTACACGCCCGAAACCAAGCAGGCCTCTATGGAGTAGAAACGGCTAAGAAAGTGCTTTTGACAGTATTCTGCGATATGTTTGCCGTGTTACTGGTGGACAGGGGCGGATCCAGGATTTTGGTTTCGGGAAGGCTTGAGCGGACTTTGGTTTGGGGGGGGGGGCTTGGCTTGAGTGAATTTTGGTTCAGAGGGCTTGCCTTCAGTGGATTTTGGGCTTTGGGGGGAGGGAGGGGCTTGAGTCGGCCATGGGGTAGTCTTTATAGCTCCCTTGGGCCTCGAATCCGTAGAGCTAAAAAAAAAAAAAAAGTCTCTAAAATTACAAAGTCGGGGGTGGACCTATATACTTTTTGGGGGGGCTTAGCCCCCTAGCCCCCCCCCCCTGGTTCCGCCCCTGCTGGTGGACGGAACCATTGTGAATGCTGCAGCCCACATGAAAACTTTGTTTAAGTTGCTTCGTGACAAACGCCGCGACATTTATGCTAATGGTGTCAAACTTCTTCATGCAATGCACGTCCCCATGTTGCTACTCCTGTTCGTGATAAACTCGCCACTTTTGGGTGGGAGGTGCTCCAGCATGCACCATACAGTCCGGATTTGGCACCATCTGACTTTCATCTGTTGGTCCCATGAAGAAATTCCTGGCTGGCCAACATTTTGCAACAGATGCGGAAATGAAATCAGCAGTCCCAACAAACGGACTTCTACGAACAGGAAATATTGAAACTCGTACCACGATGGAAGAAATGTGTGGAGAAAATTGGTGACTATGTAGAAAAGTTGGTCAAAGATGTAAGTTAATTTGTGATATGTTTGCTTGTGGTACATATTAAACTTTTTGGGAAAAAAATTATTGTGCATTCCTTTCCTATCTGCCCTCGTACCATTGTTAAGTAAAATACGCATTACTGACGATAAAAATGGAAGGTACATATTTTATACACATACGAAACGAAACATTTGTTTCATGATAACAAATCAGTTTATTAGATAAACTTTGATGAACGCAGATAATACAATTGCTACTAAAAATAGTACAAAAATTATTATATGACCAACGATTTACCTTCCTTATATGATAATAGAACATCAGTTAAATATCTGAATTTTTAACAAGGTTGTGAGATTATATCAACAAGTTGCTTGTCTGTTTAAAATACCTCGACAGTATGCATACCAGAAACCAAATTCCGTCACGATACCGCAACAACCCTAGTAGGCTGGGCAAACAAGAAAAATATTGAACATATACGAAGCTCCACTTGAATTTTCCACAGTTTTGTCACATAAAAAACAAAAGTTTAAAGTAGAAAGGCAAAAAAATGTCACCCATGAATCTCATAGAACCAAATTATGTTTGTAAAACACTTATGCAATTGGTGAATTTTCAATCTGTTTACAGAGTCCAAAGAAGCTTATGATATACAGACAGTAACTAATTTAGACAACAAGTTTAATTTCTCGATGTGGATTTCTTTTTCACTTTTATATGATCTCATTTCCAGTCACCGGTAGAATGGTTCGTTTAGCGGGGAGTATCTTGATAATGGAAGGGTTTGTTAGCGTTAGTTCAACCGTGAGTGACCAACATGGCCTAACATGAGCAAGTGTCACACAACATGCGCGCTGGACGGACTGGTACAGCAAGTAAAAAAGTTGCCACTCTCTGCCCAGCAGTGAGGCTATAACTAAATCCTTACCACACCACATGCCATTCATTCATTGAAAATGCAAGCGTGAATCCGTACTACATTGAAGTAATTAATCTAACAGAACATATGTTCTTTTTTAAGACATCTGGATCTTTCGGTTCGTCAACGGCGGTATTTTTAACAACCAATGAAAGGATTAGGGAGCATCTATGAACTACGTAGCTCCATTTTGGCCTCCAGTGTTAGGCAGTTTTTTTTTACTTATGGCTTTATGCCTCGTCGACGTTGAGGTCATTAGAGGCGGGATGGGACTGGAAACAAGGAACCGGAAGGAATTCGGCCATGGCCTTTTTGAAGGAAGCATCCCGGAATTCGCCTGGAGTGATTTGGGGAAACCATGGCTAGGCAGTCATGCTGAATCGCCATTCGTGGACAATGAATAAATCTACAAAACGAAAACCGATAACTGACCAAAGAACTATCGAAAGGATAGTGCTGGGTTTCAGTGCGAAGATTAAGAAGTGGGCAACAGACATATATCATTTGCAGAGGTTAAAGTAAATTGGAGCAACAGCAGTGGACCACCAATGATACTCTAAGAAAATGTGACTGATTGACTAAAATGATCTTTGAGGGATCGCCTTAGACGAATAGCTAAACTTCTAGACCGGTGGAATATTGTATTCGGATTTTATATTCATTCAGCCAGTTACACAACATTTATACTGATTTCGCTTCAAGTCTGTATCAGTTATGTGACTGTACACATATCATTCCCCAGTTATTCGTATTCACAACAGTACGTTACAATACAGGACAGACGTGACGCTAAATTACAAATCGAACCGTTCGTGGTGAACACGCTTACCCCAATGCCCAGAGGAACGCGATTATAGACTTAACTGGCAGATAATTGCCCATGACCGTTCCACCTGAACAACAAGCCCAGTGTCTAAGTCATCCCTTCAGTACTAATAAAAGGCTCTCCCCATAGACAAGACGAAGACTACGTTTTTTCTTGCTCAAATGGTTCAGTATGTTTTAAATTGTAAACCAACCACAAAGATGTGTGTATTTCGGTTAAATCTGTATATTAATTGCTGCTTATTTGCAGGGTGTTTCAAAACTGACCGGTATATTTGAAAAATCAATAAAAACTATACGGGCTGCGATACAAATACACCGTTTGTTGCAATATGCTTTGGGACAACAGTAAATTTTCAGACTGACAAACTTTCGAAATTAGTTACAATTTTCAACAACAGATGGCGCTGCAGTCTGGAAAAATCTAAAGTACGATTATTCTAAGGAATAGGCCATTTTTTCACAGCAAACTTGCAATCTGTGAACAGCACACGCTTACAGCAGAAAGACGACTTACAGAATGGCGAACTCACAGACTGCGTTTACTTCTATATCTTATAGTTATACCGCGTTCAGTTAAGAGAGGCGGCACAAGGTCAGTCTGATCTATCCCCACTCCGTTGCCTTTACCCCTACATGCAAAGGGGAAATTAACCATTCGTCCGCCTGGATACAGCGTACGGCGAGGAGAGGTAGGAAGGGAGGGGGTAGTGAGGTGAAGAGTGGGGCGAGGGGAACAGGACCTCGAGCCGACAGTTCAGAGTGAACAGGGTATAGAAAGCAAAACAACCATTGTGCATGTCCAGCATGTAGTTCCTAGTGGGTTCGGCGAAATATTTTTTTAAATTTTCTGTCATTAGTCTCCCATCTGATTTGATGCAATCCTCCATCTGTTTCTATCTCTTCATTTCAACATACACCTCACAACCCACGTCCTCAATTATCTGCTTCACATATTCTAATCTTTGTGTACTTCTACAGTTCTTTCCTTCGAATGTTCTCTCCACTAACAAATTAACCAACCTCACATGTCTTGAAGTGTGACCCAGCATCATGTCTCTTCTTTCTGTAAGACTCCTCCACAAACTTCTCTCCTCATCCATCATCTAGAAAACACGTTCATTTCATACTTTACCTGTCCACTTAATTTGCAGCATCCGTCTATAACATCACATTTCAAATGCTTCAATTTTCCTTTTTTCTAGTATTCGTAAAGTCCACACTTAACTATCATAAAGTGCTGTGTTCCACACATAGAGTACCTTAGTTTTGAGACGATACATCTCCAGAACTACGCGAGATATCAAACATTTTTATTCCTCAATTTCGACTTTTCTCATCCAGTTACACGAGAATCCATCATCAGATTTGTCTTATGCCGAAATTTTTCTTCCGATCTAGGCCGCAATTCAACATAGCCATCTCACATTTGAGAGAGCATAGTAAAATTACAACCGATGGCCGATGCAGGAATGATGTTAGAAGCAGAATAGCACTAGAAAAAAGAGCCTTCATGAACAAGAGAAAGCTTTTAGTTTCAAATATTGATCTGGGAATCAGAAAAAATTTTAAAACTCTATGTGTGGAGCACTGCACTTTACGGTAGCGAAACATCGACTTTAGGAATACCGGAAGGAAGGAATATTGAAGCATTTGAAATATGGTGCTACAGAAGAATGCTGAAAATTAAGTGGACAGACAAAGTAAGAAATGAACGAGTTTTGGAAATGATGGGTGAGGAAAGAAGTTTGTGGAAGAAGCTTATGGAAATAAGAGACAGGCTCGTAGGTCATATTTTGAAACATGCTGGATTGGTTAATTTGTTAGTGGAGGGAACAGTCGAAGGTAAGAACTGTAAAGAAAGACAGAGATTAGAATATATGAAACAGGTAATTGAGGACGTGGGTTTTAAGAGGTTAGCACAGGATAGGAAGGGATGGAGGATTGCATCAAACCAGTCTAAAGACTGACGACAGCAAAAAAAAAATCTAGAGAAATAATCTAGAAATTTTAATCCTCACGTTTGATTTGTATCGTCGAGTTACATTAGAATCTAACATCATTGATTTTGGCGAAATGTTTCTTCTGGTCCAAGCTGCAATTCAATCTAACCACCTCACTTTTGAGACATTATATTCCGAGACCTAAGCCAGATGTGAAAAAAACCCTCACTTTTGATTTGTCTGTTCGAATGACATAAGAATTAATTATAAAATTGCGGTGCCACGGTTGAAGAAGAGTCCCCAACATGTGTGCACAGTACATACATAACAATTCTATTTAGTTATTCTACTGCAAAGAAATGAATAGCCATAACACTTCATTCAGCCAGGGATTAATGCTGATCGTTACTGAATCGAATTTGATAATGCTGATATGTAGCTAAGGATTACAATGTCCCGTCGAACCCCATCGGCCTTCTTCTAGTGTCCCTTAATCCTTAAGCCGAAGTCTCGAAAGGGAACGCGGATCTGCACCTCCACCGACGCGGCGGAGCCATTCGTCTTATTTGACGAGCGAGTCAGCACAGACTGGGAGTCAGAAGCCTGTCAGCAGATCCCCGTTGCGACACGGCTCTCGCCAGCCGGAACGAATCCCGCACCGACCAGAATTAATATTTTGTATGGAAATGTATTCAGCGGAAAGTCTGTCTCGCTCGATTCGGTTTTGTTCTTGTTGCGCCGTATAGACGGGAGCGCTCTGCCATGCGGGGCCGCGCCAACATGGCGACCGCGCGCACGCCGCGATTATGCTCTTCATGATCGCCGCCGCTGCCAAACAAAAAAAGGAGGAGGACCCGGGAAATCTGGAGGGCGGTCAGCGTTGCCAGCCGGACTCGTTGACGGTAGCGTGCTGATCCGTATCAGCAACGCTGTGTGTCATCGTTCTCGACGCCCATTTGTCAAACGCGCTTCGCGGGACAAGTTTCTGCACTCAGCGTCGCTACCGTTCGTTGCTACGCCACAGCATCATAAATCTCATGTGTACGACCCGGTATACAACCGAATTTTCCCATACCAAATTATTTTTTCGGGGTTTCTGTTACTGCTTAGTGGTTAGTACATTTATTTCAGAGCGTTTTATTAACTGCACTAAACTCTAAGCCCATCAAAATGACGGCTTTATTACAGCGTTTGGCAATTCATTTCTTCGATTTTACTACAGCAGTAAAATCTTTGGGCAGAGAGTATAATGAAAATATCTCCATCGAATATAAAATAATAGCTTCTAAGCGCGTCAGAAATGATGGGTTGAATGCACTGTTTTGGCACTTGATTAAGTATATATATAGATATATATTGCTTATCGCTTTATGCCTCAACGACGTCGAGACATTTTAAGGAACCTTCCCGGCATTCGCCTGGAGTGATTTGGAGAAACCATGGGGAACGCAAATCCGAATAGCCGGACGGGGTTTCAAACACCTGTCCTTCTGATTGCGAGGCCAGAGCGTTATCCTTCACCCACGACGCTTAGTATAATTTCTATATATATATATATAATTTGTAAGCAGTATATTTAGTGTGTGAACAGATTTTGATGGGACTTTCACTGGTGGGTTGCTGATTTGGCAGGGAGTAACAAAGGCTGCTTTTTATCCTGGAAATATTTAAGGTTCCGTGCAAAAACATAAAAACTTTTCAAAATTCTTCACATACACGAACGAAATCGTGGGTAACAGCTATGTAATTGTTATAAAATAACGCACATAACCTTTATTTTGTAATGTTGTACACATTCCGGTTCCACATAGCTCCATTGGAAAATACCTTTCTTTTTGATAAAAATTCTTTACGAACTTATCGGGCAGAACAGCCGTGAAGAATTTTTATTAGTTATACGCCGGGAAAACTGAATTCTCACAAGTTTCTTTACGTTCCGATTAAAATTTTAACTTATAGCGAAAAATGTTGAACTTCTAATGCACCACCTGCTATAATATCCACATCTGTGGGCAAAAAATGTAACGAAAATATCTACATCCAACGAATATAAATAAATAAAAACCAATTACAAGTAATATATTGATCGAAATCAATACTTATTCTTTTTTTGTTGGTTATAAATTGAAAACATATTGAACCAACGGCAGAACGGGCTGAGGATATTAAGAGATTACTGAATGGCATGAACAAAATACTGAAGGAAGATTTTGGTCTGAATATAAATCAAAGCAAGAAAAAAGTGATGAAATGTAGCAGAAATGATACCAATCACAGTAGATTAAATATAAAAATAGGATGCAATAGGAGAAGTAAGAGAATTCTGCTACTTGAGAAGCAAATTCATAACCAATGGCCGAAGCAAGAATAATCTTAAAAGCAGAACAGCAATAACAAAAAGAGCCTTCATGAAAAAGAGAAATGTTTTAGTTTCAAACATTGATCTAGCAATTAGAAAGAACTTTTAAAAACTCTGTGTGTGGACCACAGCACTTTATGGTAACGAAACATGGACTTTAGGAATACCAGAAAGAAGGAAAATTGAAGCATTTGAAATGTGGTGCTACAGAAGAATGCTGAAAATTAAGTGGACAGAATTAAGTGGAAGAAATGAACGAGTTTTGGAAATGATGGGTGAGGCTTACAGAAAGAAGAGACAGGCTGGTAGGTCATATTTTGAGACATGTTGGATTGGTTAATTTGTTAGTGGAGGGAACAGTCGAAGGTATGAACTGTAGAGGAAGACAGAGATTAGAATATATGAAGCAGATAATTGAGGACGTGTGTTGTACAGGATATGTAGATATGAAGAGGTTAGCACAAGATAGGAAGGGATGGAGGATTGCATCAAACCAGTGAAAGACTGATGACATCAAAAAAAAAATTGAACCATTACTGAAACATATGTATACTCGTATATATCAAGGAATCACATGATCTTTGATTATCAGGGCACAGCAAATATTTCCTTTGTACAAAGGATTTTTTTCTGTGGCTCTCCTGCCGTCAAAGTTTATTTCTTCTATTCTTTCTGTATTAACACAGCCTTAAGTCATTGTTACCTGTTCTGTTATTAAACTTATATGAGACTGTATACTTAACATTTAGTTTGTCGTTGGTGTTGGTATTCTTTCAATCTACAATATGTTGCTTACTGTTTGTGTATTGATGTTGCTTTCATTTCAATTCATGGCACAAATAACTGTGAATCTCATTACATACTTCAGAGTAGATTTTGTATATACAAATTTCGTCTGTCATTTTGGTGAAAGAACACATTAGCACCTGTGCTAAATATATTTAGTTACATATATTCAGCACCTGATAAAACTAATATTTCTTGGACGATCAAGGCGGATGAGTTCGGAGAAAGTCTTAGATAACGAGGTAATGAATAGCCACTGCAACTAATTTTGGTGAACACAGTGATGTCACATCACTAAATATAAATCTTTAAGCGGCCGTTTCTTAGGGGTTTATTTGTTAAGGTATCACGTAGAAACTACTGAACCGATCTACCTTAAAAATTTCAGTATGTTTTATGACGGAACAATAAATGATAATCTGTTCGTAACATGAACAGATCACACTACATCAAAGATAAACTCTTCTTTCTTAACTTGAACAGGAACCAACCAAAGATCATAGTTCATCACACAGTATTCTTGGATTCTGTTGTTTACTAAGTAACCCTTTTTTTACTCTACTCGGAGTTAATAGCTGCGGGCAATAGTAATGACGTCAGAGATCAACATCACAGAACAGCGTGTATGGGTACAGCCTGGACTAATGAAGACATGAGAAATGCAATTTCTGTGACTAGTGAGGTACCTGCGGCGACAGAATGATTGACGAGTGAAGCGAACAATGTGAAGCAATGGATACGTATGTTTCCGTAGCGGCTGGATCCGTCCGTACCGGTAGATTTATGTCTCAAGTCCATATGGAGCCGGGACATCAGCATTAACGAGTTTCACCTCGGCCAAGAGGTAGTTTACACTTGGACAAAAGTTATTTGCAGCGGCATAATGCGCTGACATGAAGTCTGTACCTCCCGGTGAATCATTACATTAACATCTCACTTCCCTGCTTCACGTCATCCATCTATACAATAGCTCACAGATCTGTTTTGTATCGCCCAACACCTCCAAGAAACAAGCACTCTGTATGATGAAAAACGCTTCTTAATCTTTCCAGAAACAGAATGCTGCGCTATACCGGCTACTGTTCTGGCCTCTCATTACAAGGGAAATAGGTTCGAATTTGGCCTCGGCCATGTTTTCTTAATTAACTGTAGTCTAGGTGAAGAAGTTTCCAAGTTTCTGTGTCTGTTTATGAAACCGAGCGTGGTGGATGAGTGGTAAGATTCTGAGTTTGCATTCTGGAGGACGCGGATTCGAATCCCCGTCCGGGCATCCAGATTTGGGTTTTCTATGGTTTCCCCAAATCACTCCAGGCGAATGCCGGGATAATTGCTTCAAAAGGGCATGGCTGAATTCCTTCCTGTTCCATACCCCTAGTCCTTTCCCACCTCTAATGTTTTCAGTTGTAAATACTAACGAAATGAATAAATAGTTGGTATTCAAAAATTCTAAAACCTGTTCCTGCGGCAATAAGGCCCAAATCATACAGCGGATTCCAAGTTTTGCAATGAGGAACTCAGATTTTAGTTAACCTGACCGGTGAACAGGTATTAATGCCGTAGCACCTTTCTCAAAAGCCTTGGACCAACAAATCTGAACCGACGCTGTTCCATTGAACATAGTTCAAAGTAAAACACCGATCGTGGCGGCAACGGTCGGGTCTCGCATTCGTGTGGACGCGGGTTCGAACCCCCGACCGGCAATTCTGCTCTCGGTTTTCCATAGTTTCTCAGAATCACTACATGCGAATAGTTCTTTCAAGAGGCCATAGCCGAATTTCTTCCCCAGTCTCATCTGACTTCCAACGACCTATATCTGTAAGAGATGTTACACAAAAAAAAAAACAATCCTTCATAACCACTATCACGAGAACTCAATTTCTGTAACTGCCTCAACGTTTCCTAGCTTCAAGTTTAAAACCTTCGCTTTTGGTTGTCAAATACGCCTTGAACGCTCCGTGGTTCAGACTTTGCTTTAACCTGTAAAAGTAATCAAAAAGGCAGAGGACTGTAAACAGCTCCGGGGTGATCTGGACAGGATATCTAGTTGGGTTGGTAAACATGGGATGAAGATAAATGCAATGAAGAGTCAGCTTATCAGATACACAAATAAAAAACTAAAGGTTGATTATGATTATAAGGTGGGGAAAAAATTGCTTGCTGAAGACTTGAAATGTAAATATCTTGGCATTACATTTGATAACAAGCTTAACTGGGCAGGACACATTGGACAGGTAGTTGGAAAAGGTTTCAAAAATCTGCACTTTTTGGAAAGAGTGATGAGAGGATGCACGAGAGAAGTAAAGGAATTGGGTTACAAAACATTGGTGAGACCATTGCTCGAATATGGTAGTGTAGTATGGGACCCACATTTTGAGTATCAAATACAGGAGTTGGAGAGGGTGCAAAGAAGGACTGCTAGATTTGTTTCTGGATATTATCGCAGAATGCAATCAGTGACGGATATGATAAAGGAGCTGGAATGGGATTGATTGCAAGACAGGAGGAGGGTGAAGAGCGTCATGGGAGTGTACAAGGCGTATATTGGTGACGAGGCATGGAATTAATATTGGCGTTGGTATGAAAAGTAGTTCATGGAAGGGAAAAGATGACCATGACCACAAGCTGGCGCTCGATTTCAGGCACAAGGTTGGAGGAAAATTCTCTTTTTTAGGTAAGGGTGACAGAGATTGGAATAAGTAACCAAGAGAAATGATGGATAATTTACCAAAAACGTTGAAAGAAATTTAAGTTAAAATTTGTGCAGGATAGGGGGAAGATGGGTATGTGGGGAAGTTGTCACCTGAGCGTGCGCTCCATTGAAATTTTAATTAAATATTAAATGATAAGACATAGTTGAGTAGGTTTCACCCTCTCAGTTCTTTCATCTTTTTATATACAACACAAAACTGTATTTCTGATAACAGCAATCATTACTAACATTTAGAAACACTTGTTGGTAGGAAATAAAGTGGCGGTCCTATCTCTGGAACAGACCTCTAGTGGCGTCACTAGTTGAACACCGTAGTACCAGTACCTCCTTTAAGCCAAGCGTCGGTCAAGGGGCAGATATATTCGAGAGCGTCGGAGCCTAGGAAGGCCGCAGTGGGGGGCCTCCTAGCTATCTATCCATCCAGCTGTCGAAGCTACAGCGGGCCTGTCTGCGGGGCCATTTGTTACGAGTCGAGGCCCGACCTTAATTGGTGCCATTTTGGCTAACTAGGCGGCATTCAGGGGCCCCGCCGCTGCCATACAATCGCGTTTGTTAACGGCAGCGCGAGCTGGTATGTGATGCTGATCCCACGAGCCTAGGCTGCAGGCTCACTGTGCTTCAACACGGATTACTTACACATGCGCATTACATAAGGGAACCAAGAGAGAGGAGCTTAGTTTCAATTCTACTTTTCAATATATTATTATATTCTGAGGATACGTCTTTCAATATTCAACAACTGGGCGTGTTCGTTTATTTGTCTGTTGTCCGTCAACAGTGTATAAGTCAACCCAAAACAGACCTGAAGATGGCCCCACATTGGGTGGCGAAACGTTGGTAAGTAGCAACAATATTGAGGCAGCTCTAAACCCTTTAATGTAAGTGAAATTTTACAAAAATGACGCCTGATAAAAGCATCGAATTTAATAAGACTGTATCTCTATCCTCGTCAAATTCCTCTCTAATCCTAACTCCCTCAGAACTTCCTCAGAACTTCCTCATTCTTTCGTTTCTTCTCATTTTCTCCACTTTTCTCGGCTACCATATTCCAACGCTTTACAACTACCTCGTTTTCTTTCCCGAATGCCCACCTCTGTAATCCGCTATATACATGATGACTCCGTGATGATGTTACAAAATTTCAGGGATGATAGAGGAGGGTAAATGTATCAGTTTTTTATATTTACATTTTTGAAAAATGACTTTGTTTGCGAACAACGTAATGAAGTTCGAAAACCTTGGGGTTTCTTTTCACAACTAACGGCATTCAGAAAAATTATTATATGGATAATTGTTGAAACTTATTGCCGGAAATTATCTGTAAACACATTTCAATAAATAAAAAAAGTTGCCAGCACCGGGATTCGATCCGGGAACGACGAGCTTATGAGGGACAGAGCTTGCTCGCTGTGCCACCTGAAATCTGCTTGACGTCGAGTGTATTTGAAGGCAACGAAATATTTCAAAGCCGATTTTCTCGACAGCGGCGAAAAAGCGCATGTTACTGCTTTGCCACGTTATACCTCTGGCCATGAGCTTTTATTACACACACAGTATGAATCAAATCGGAATTTTACAATTGGCGGCCTCGCTTTATCAGCGGTTAACGTGTCTGACTGGGATCGAAAGGTCCGCGGTTCGAATCCCTATAACGACCAGAATTTTCATAGGCCCTTAATTTGAAAGTCACACCGGCCACAGCTTGCTGTGTAATGTGAAGGGTACGCCAGAACGCTTAAGTGGTTCAGATTCCGCGTTAAAATGTAGGTCCGCTGTACCCAGTAGTATTACCGGGTTAGATTAAGTCGGCTACGACAGGGACGTAATGCGGAGTCAATAGAAACCTTGACACCAGGTCATTACGACACGGAATTATCATTATGGTATCATCCTAACGCTTCGCTCTTGGTTACTTGCCCCTATGATGACGTGAGATCTTCGGGCGACCACCGAGCGTGGTGGTGTAACGGCTAGCGTTCTGGCCTCGCATTCGGGAGGACGGTGGTTCGAATCCCCGTCCGCTCATCCAGATTTGGGTTTTCCATGGTTTCCCAAATCACTCCAGGCAAATGCCGGGATGCTTGCTTCAAAAGGCCATGTCCGAATTCCTTCCCATCCTTTCCCGTCTCTAAAGACCTCGCTGTTAGACAGACATTAAGCAGATAAAAAAAATTTCAGGCGACCCCCCCCCTTTCCCTCTCCCCTCCCCCACTGAACGACCTCGTACTTTTTTGAAACCTTTATTTTTAGGTTTACTATTCTTCATGAATTTAAAATGATGATGCGAGATTTCCGTGGTCCCCTCCCCCCTTGGTAAGATTTCTCTGAACCCCCCCCCCTATTTCACCTCACGTAATTTATGGACGACCCTTACTTGAGGTGATTTTCTTAAAATTTGGACCTCCCTCTCCTTGGGTGAGATTTGGTGATAACCGGTCACCTGACGTGAGATTAGGTTTGAAGAGGTGGAGACTGTTAGGGTGCGTACATAAACTACGTGGCTTGGTCTATGTGGGGGGGGGGAAGAGGGATAGGCTGGAAGGCTACGTGCGATAGGGGGGGGGGGGAGCCCGAGCCAGGCCACGTAGTTTTCCATACATATCATTTTTCACAGTTAAAATGAGGAACAGAACACACAACATCATGTGAAATTCATTTCCTTCATTTAATTATCGCCGCATGTAACTTACAAGACTGAGAAGCGAAAAACGGTAAAAAAAAAAAATCTCTTCTGGAATCAGAAAGGAAAAAAGCAACGTGCTACGTGGGGAGGGGGGTAGGGGGGTAGAGGTAAAAGCCACGTAGGGCTACGTGGGGGGGGAAGGGGGGGTGCACAGGAGGCCAAAATGGAGCTACGTGGTTTACGGATTCTCCCTTAGGAGTGACACAGACCGATCGCCTTGTTGATTCTCTGTGAGCGACCAGACAGAGCTATGGTGCCGGCATTCGGCCGCAGATTTATCACGGCGACGCGACGCCGGGAACAAATGCGCATGCGCGAACTGAACACCCGTAGCGCTGAGCCGCGAGTCACTGACCGATTGCGCGGTGTCGCGCGGTATCTGCGGCCATCTCTCCGGCCGCGAGAAGTCCTCCGTTCCGAGCCGGTGCCGGTGCCGTGCCGGCCCGCCATTGTGCGCCGGCTGCGAACAAAACCACAATCTCTGCCGACCATCGCAGTTATAAGAGTATCTCTGATCGCTATCGACGAGGCTCGGGTTCACTGCGCCCAGCCACGGGGCCACAGTCCGGGTCAACGCAAACAACAGTCCGCTCGTGGTCAACACGACAGCCAGAGAAAGCGCCCCTAATAGAGAACTAATCACAGTGTCCACAGGAATAACATCGATTATTTTGCTTATGGATTTACGCGTCGTCGTCGTCGAGATCATTTGCGGCGAAAAAGGACTGTGAACAAGGAATTCACCAATGGCCTATTCAAGGAATCAACCCGGAATTCGCCTGGGGTGATTTAGGAAAACCATGGAAAACCCAAATTTGCACCCCTAACTTACCCACAGTAGAGAATTAATCATAGTGTGTAGCCTGTACACGAATAAAAATTAGATTTTTTTATGACTTTACGCCTCGTCGACATCGTGGTCATTAGAGGCGAAAAAGGACTGGGAACAAGGAAGGGAAGGAATTCGACAATGACCTATGGAAGGAAGCATCCTTGCATTCACCTGGGGTGATTTGGGGAAATCGTGTAAATCCAAATTTGCTTCCCTAACTTACTCACAATAGAGAAATAATTATAGTGTGCACAGGAATAAAAATTAGTTTTTTTTATGTGCTAATGGGTTTACGCCTCGTCGACTTCGAGGTCATTAGTGAGGAGAAAGGATTGGGGACAAGGAACGGGAAGGAATTCGCAAATGGCCTATTGGTGGAAGGCTCTGTGCATTCGCTTGGGGAGATTTGAGTAACCTTTGGAAAACCCAAATCTGGATACCAGGACAGGGATTCGAACCCACGTCCTCTCTGATTACATATTGCATTTTTCTAGTAAATAGAGACTTTGTCCAAGTCTTATGGTAGTACCGGTAATAGAGGTGGGGTGACGAATAGGGTCGAAAAATTGCAGGCCAATCATTTTAACATCAGTGGTAGGTAAATTAATGAGAGAATGAAATACAACCACATCAGAAAAATATGTTAGGAACGTAAGCGATTGAAAAAACCGACAACATGGCTTCAGGCAAGGATATTCATGCGAATCTCATTTAGCGTGCTATATGCAAGTTATTTCGGATGAAAAAGGGAAACCAAATTGATAGTGTAGCGCTAGATCTTTTGAAAGCTTTGGACAGAGTAGCCATAGAATGGTGGTAAATAAGATAAAAAACCATTTGAGTGGATGAAAAAGCGATATCCTAGGTAGAAGAATTCTTAAAATGAAGACAGCAAAAATTTAGGGTATGAAATGCAGAATCAAAAGAAGCGGAAGTGAAAATGGGAGTAACACAGGGCCGAGCATGGTGGGTGAACGGTTAAACTCGCATTCGGGAGGACGCCGGTTCGAATCCCCGTCCGGGCATCCAGATTCGGGTTTTCCATTGTTTCCCCAAATCACTCCAGGTGAATGCCAGAGTGCTTCCTTCAAAGGCCATGGCCGAATTCCTTCCCGTTCCTTGTCCTCAGTCCCATCCCGCCTCTAATGACCTCGACGTCGACGAGGCGTAAAGCTAAAAGTTTTTTAAAAAAAGAAAAAAAGTACCACAGAGTAGCCTATTGGGACCATTGCTATTCGTTTTTTATCACATGACTGTGTTGCCAAGGCATATCTTTTTTAGCTATCTTAGTTTCTGACTTCCGAAGGCGGTAGGTCAGTATTTTATAACACAAGAAACTAGAAATAGTGAAGAATTACTGATTTCGCCATATTTACATGCCAGCTTGCAGTGTTTCAGCCTTTCAAATCAATTTATCTGTATAGAAAGATTTATGACATAAATTAGCAAGATATTCGTTGACAGTCATGACTTCTCAGTAACAGACGCAAATGGATGCAGGTTAATTGCTGTTAATGCAATCTATTATTATTTGCGACAGTTGCGTCGCTTAAACAATAGACCTTGTAACAGGACTCAAACCTAAATGGAATTGTGTTTTATAAACCATTTTTAGTAAGCTAGAGTTTGGTTGAATATGATCTTGTATGTTTGTTTTGAAATTTCCTGTTAATCAATGTATATAGACTTTGTTTTATGAAAAGAAATTATTTTGAGGCCATTTAATATGTTTAAGATCAGAATTGTACAAGAGAATTGATTACATGTTCGTAATTCCAAGTATTAATGCAAGTTACGATGTCTAAAGAACAATTTGCGACAGTTTAAAATGATTTCTGTAAATAATTTTGTGTTTAAGTTTATTTAATTTTCATTTCTGACCATTTTGTAATGATGGTAACTGATTATGTATTAATTCTGATTTTTTAAAATATGTTTCAATTGTTTAAGTATTGTTAATGTTCGAGAAATATCTGTCGGAAGCTTTTGGAGTGTTCTAGAAATTTCTAGGTAGCTTATATAAAGCAAACATCCGAGGCAGAGGAACAGTTAGTTTTTTCGGCAAAGTTTTCACCGACTAAATTTTACGACGGCTAAGAACAGTATTGTCTGTGGAAGACGTGTGTATACTATCGCAGGATTGAATGGATTCATGTAAACAGTATCGTTGACGATGTGTTTAAGAAAATAAACAAGTTGAAATTTGAAATGTTTGGTGGACTACTTAATTATCGTATTAATTAAACCACGAACAATCTTATAACCTGTTTGCATATTGTTAGTTGTTGATATTTTTCGTGAGGTGTACGCTGATGCTAACAGAAAACAGATTGTCCCATTTCATGATTAAATAACAATCGCCCGACAGTAAATCCCAAGTACGGAGGGCTCAAAGTTGCTTTTTTTTGTGGTGACAATGACCTTCTAGGAAGGCAAGGGATATAGGCCCTTGTACTCTTATTTCATCCGTGCGCATTCAAGACGGCTTCCCAGGGTCCGTACATTTGCCTATTGCGCCGGTCTAGCTATGAACAGCGGGCGGTGGCAGAGATGGCGCGCCTCCATCCGTCACCCTATTGGTAAACATCAAACGCCCGGGTAGCTAAAACGACATTAGGCAACGTGGTGGGGAGGCTAGCCTGTGGCGCGTGCTGATCCGTACAATTTGGCAACATGGCACAGCATTAAAAACCATGAGCCCTGGGATGCCACCATTAGTCAGACACCCGTGACGTTGCAAGGTTCGGATTCCGCATTAAACGATAGAAGCGAAATTCGTGGCAAATTAACTTTGTCACTCGGTGAACGGCGTCGGGGATATCCCGGGCAGCAATTGCTACACGCAATTTACCCTTTTACAACATACCAGCAACAGGTGCTCCGACCAGACTATTTTTTTTATTTATTTTTTTATTGTTTTATTGGCATTCGGTTTGAGACCATACAGCCATTCTACATTTTTACAAAGCTTCTTACATCCATTTGCGTAACTTATCTATTTACACATTTCCTTATCTACGAGTATATTAGGTTAACTTATTACAATATTGTTGAATGAATATGCTATTTACAATATTCAAATTTCAAGTGCCTTCTTAAGTATCGTAATCCAAAAAGCGTTGCTAGACAATACATCAACTGCCTACTTAGTAATCGTCGGTTCTGTATATCCATTATTTTCTATTGATTAGTCTAAATCGCCGTATTTCTTTGACAAATCGTCTGTAGAGGGTTGATCTATCTGGTGTTGGCCTCAATCAGTAGATTGGTGAGGATACTGTTAATTTTGCCAAGCTAGTTATTGTGCTTGCGCCGAAGTGGGGTTGTGCTGTGGTTTGGGCTTTAGAAGTATAGTCATTTCCTGTTTTAACTTCCAAGATTGTTTAGAATTCTATCCCTCCATCTCTTAAGTATCTGGCGAGGATGCTAAGTATTACTTTGTTGATGCTGGAAAGTAGGAGGGTTACGTTTTTCGGAAGGGGGAAACCGTTCTTGGCTAGATCTTTCATCATTTGGTCCTGGAGTTGTTGGTAATTATTGCATGAAAAAATTTTGGGATTGATGTCTCCTATTGCCTGGTCTGAGCAGTCACAGTATGGGGAATCTCTCAACCCTATTCGATGTAGGTGGCTGGGGGCTCGATATCGTAGTGATTATTCGTCTGCTACTGTTCCAATTGTAAAACCAAGGTTTTGGAGATATGCTCGGTTGAATGGTTGCATAATATGAGGCTTTGATTTTTGAGGAGATCGTCCATTCCTCTTGCCATTTTTCCTTGGCTCTTAATTTGATGTTATGAGTTATATCCGAGATCGGGAGTTGCATGTTGATTACCTCTCCCTCATGGATAGCTTGTTTTGCCAGGGCGTCCACCCGTTCGTTATGCTCGATGCCGCTGTGAGATGGGATCCACATCAGAGTAGTCGTAATGCCACGTTCCCGGTTCCGTTTCAGTTGTTGTAAAATGTCTAATACAATAGTTTGAGTATGGCTATTCCACGTAGTATTTTGTAAGCTCTTTAGTACGCTGAGGGAATAAAGATTTCCGAGTAGGAATGTTTCTGCAGAAATACTGATGTAAGTTTTAGGTAAATTTTGAGTGGCTGACAGAAGAAGAAAATGCACGGAAACAAAGACAGGAGCCACAATGCAACGAGTGGCCCAGGTTGACCGTCGAGATAATCATTCAGACATTCGTTCTGAGTGACGGCTGAAAACCCACGCAGAAAACTTTGTCAAACGACTGCGTAGGCACCAGAGGCAGTTGTAAATATCTCCTCCTGTCTGGGTGGAGCGACGCTGCACTCTGAGAATCGTTTCGGACATCGTACTGCGACTTTCATGAGAGAACTGATGGAGCCCAAGACACGATGCAACGATTGAACAGAGAGGTTCTAACAGATCGTGTTTGACGCAGTAATAAGACTAAGGAAACTAATTTCTATCATCACGAGGTATCCGGTCAATCTCTTCGCCAGTGAAAGTTATCATTCCTGTATTCAAATCACTTATTGAAATCTACTTTGCGATTAAAGTATGGTCATAATCGTATACACTATTTCTAAAAGGTCTTTCTTTGAGACGAGTCATGTTACCCCCAAAATACTTAATCAAAATCGATAAATGAGGTATGGATTGGTTAATTTTTTAGTGGAGGGAACAGTCGAAGGTAAGAACTGTAGAGGAAGACAGAGATTAGAATATATGAAGCAGATAATTGAGGACGTGGGCTGTAAGGGGTATGTAGAAATGAAGAGGTTAGCACAAACCAGCCGAAAGACTGACAACAGCAAAAAAAAAAAAAAAAAGGAGGTATCATTTTTAATATTGGTTTCTCCATTTTGGTAATAACATTAATTAAAAAATAAATTTTTGGTACATCAACGCGTAAATATCAACAATCAAGTTCAAGGGTAAACAATAGTTTTTTTTTTTTTTTTTTTGTTAGCCATTCAGCCAGCTCGATGTGTTTGTTTCTATTAGAATGTACAGATTTCTCATAATTATTATTATTTTCCCTAATGTGTAAGGACAACACAAGACGAACACAACACTTAATTAAAACCACCCATGCTCTAGGCTGGACTCGAACCGGCGACCCCTGCAACGAGAAGCAAGCACGCTACCCCTACGCTGCCGGGGTCGGCTTAAACAATAGTCCACAGTCAAGCCGCTAGGATTCGCTGGAGTCGATAAGCAGTAATCTAATTACCGCTAGATAGCAGCACAATATACCACAGAGATCTGAATAAATTCTTGTGCTTGTTTTCTAGGTCCAGGAGCTTCCCGAATATTTTTGTTTCTGTTAGGGAAACATTGCATCATTCCCTATTGTTTCGTAAGAGGCTGCAAGTGTTTTGATACGCTTATTTCACTGTGGGGAGCGTGCACAAACTACGTGGCTTGGTTCAAAAAAATAAGGGGGGGGGGGTTGGCCGGAAGGCTAGGCTGAGCTACGTGGGGGGGGGGGGGGTTCCGAGCCAGGCCACGTAGCTTTCCTTTCATAACATTTTTCACAGTTAAAATGAGGAACAGCATGTGAATATTTAATTCCCTCAGTTAATTATCTTCGTTTGTTATTTACAATAGTCTGACGGGAGAAAACAGTACAAAAAGTCTTCTGTAATCAAATGGAAAAAAGGCTACGTGCTACGTGTTTGGGAGGGGGGGGGGGAGGTAGAAGCAAAAGCCACGTGGGTTACGTGGGGGGGGGAGGGAGGGGGGCTCACAGGAGGCCAGAATGGAGCTACGTAGTTTATGGACGCTCCCTTTACAAATAAACAATTGCTATAAATGAGCAAGTTCTTCTTTCATACTACTAAAAAACATATTCATCGCATATCATTTGCGGAATTTTCGCACTGTTAACGCAGTATCGTAAATACGGGAACGGTACTGTCAACCATCCCACACTGCTGGCAAAGTCAAAATTTCTTCTTCCACTACCGGGACTCGATCCAGTTAGCCTAATGACAGACGACGCACACCACAATAGAGCCGAAACGACTCGAAGCCACGCGGGGGACCGCGTGCTGGTAATGGAGCGCAAGGCAAAGTGACTGCGTCCTCTGTTTTGACTGCAATGTCGCCTCTCTATTCAGTTAGCCTCCCGAACCAGCGACATAAAGTAGTGGACGGCATAACTCTACCCGGAGAGTCCCCGAGAGTTATTTGGCCGTCCGCTACTTCGGATTATCGCAGCCGATTGCGTGAAATGTTTTATGCCGACACGAGACACCGTAAAGAAAAATGTCCGGCTGTGTTCATCAAGGAAACATCGCATACGAATGGTTCTAACATTCTCTCAATTAAACTTTGTCCCTCCTGACGCAGGGAAGGCTTTAATGATTTGTCAGTGACATAACGAACGTGGAAACGGTCTTCGCTTTGTATAAACTTCATCGCGGCGGGAATTTAATACCTGTAAACAACGCTTTAGAGCTCCATAACAAAGCAAACCATTCACAACAAGTTGGCGCCCAAGAGCCATTATCTTTCAAATAACACTTCTTCAAAACCCAAATTACTCCCAGCGTCCTTAGACAGTGATTTTTTTGGCTGTTTTAATTTTTAACGGTTATTTTATCGAACTTAATCCCAGCCGGTTACAAATGACAAACATTTACAAAGTGATTAAAAGACACCAGTGGAGCCAGAACCGGAATGTCTGGATTTCCTGGTCGGGAAGATCAAAGTGCAATAAACCCGAGAGAAGTAATTTGGTAATAAATTCTTTCGCAGTTTTTCGTGACCGTGGGCTACATTTTCGGCAAACCGCTGAATAGCTTCCTGCCAATTACAGCTGCGTCTTCCAATCGCTAATTGTCGCAAGACACGAATACCTCTTTCTGATGATACTGTCGTTTACAAACGCAAGGACATAATTTGGACTACAGCTCATTGCTCGGTTATGCAATCATATTTTTAAGCCCAACAAACACTGCACATGTAACAAATGAAGTATAAATCCGTTAATAAAATTGCGTATTACGTACACGGCAACATGAATCTCTCTTTTGAAAACTTCTTAAATAAATTGCCGTCATTCTATAAAAAATTTCTCCTTGTTTGTGTTTTAGCCGAGATGAGGACTTCTCTAGTAATGACTTGGTCAACGTCATCGGCTTCGAGACGGAGAATGGGGGGTGCGCGGTAACGTTCTGGCCTCGCATTCGGGAGGACGCGGGTACGAATCCTCGTCCGGCCATCCAGATTTCGGGTTTCCGTGGCTTCAGAAATCATTATAGGTGAATGCTGGGATGGTTCCTTCAAAATTCCATGGCTGAATTCATTCCCGTTCCTTGCGGTCAGTCCTTTCCCGCCTGTAGTGATCTCGACGCTAAAAGGCCGTAAAAAAAAAAACTAGTTTCAAGCTTTACATCAAACTCGGCGTCCACTATAATGTGCCACCTTTGAGTGTTGCCTGACTACAACTTCTGTCGATATTTCCTTAATACTTATTCCAAGTACGTCCTTCTCCTATATATCCTTCCCTAACTTACGACTGCCTTATTGTAGTTATTCTCTTCCTATTGGTCCATTTGACATCCTGCATCGTCAATCCTCAACTACTGTAACATTTACTTGTTCAGCCTATTGCTATTAACTCACTTCAGCAAGTCTGATGATACCCGAACTGTTAAGTAACACATATTCTTAAAATGAAGTGCAAATTTGAAATAAATAATCAGAATTGAATTTAGTTGCCCTTACATTATTAAAAGTAAGTGTAAGTACAAGGTCAGCTAAGATGTAACTGTTTAGTAGCAGAGATAAAAATTATAACGCCAGGCAGAAATATAAATAAACTATAACGTGACTTTGGTTAAAATTTATTCGTTGCTTTTTGTTTATCTACGACGGCTAGATGCAGAAATTCATGTAAGGAATGTCTGTATGATTTGAAACCATGTTACAATATAACTTCTTTTTTTTTTTTTTCACGGAAGAAATTAAACAGTGAACTTTATGAAAATCAGAGAAAGTTTAAACGAAACTTAGTTAATCCAGAAATATATCAATCAAATAAATAACAGTTATTCGTTTTTTAAATTATAATATGCTTAGAAACCTTTTAAATACAATGAAAATGTCCATCTAATCAGAGAAAGTTTACTCAAAACACGAAAAATATTAATAAAAAAGATAATGATTATTCCCTATTCATTTTTCCCTACTTACCAAATTCCTACTTCCACCATAGGTGATACAAGTCATTTTTTGGTACCAAAAGCGGTTATTTGTTTAACTACAATAGCGACTTGTAACAGCCCTCAAACCTAAAATTAGATGGAATTGTATTTTATAAAATATTGGTAGTAAGCTAGAGTTTGGTTGAATATGATCTGGTATGTTTGTTTTGCAATTTCCTGTGAATCAGTGTATATAGACTTTGTTTCATGAAAAGAAATTATTTAGAGGCCATTTAATATGCTTAAGAATAGAATTATGTAAGATAATTGCTTAAATGTTTGTAATTACAATTATTAAGGCAAGTTACGATGTCTAAAGGACAATTTGCTACAGTTTAAAATGATTTCTGTGAATAATTTTATGTTTAAGTATCTTTAATTTCCATTTCTGGCCATTTTGTAATGATTTTAAATGATTATGTATTAATTCTGATTGTTTTTTAATATGTTTAAATTGTTTAAGTATTGTTAATGTTTGAGAAATATCTGTCGGAAGCTTTTGAAGTGTTCTAGAAATTTCGGTAGAGTTTATGTAAAGCGATCATCCAAGTCAGTTTAGTTAGTTTTTCGGCAACGTTTTTCACCAACTCAGTTTGCGACGGCCGGAAACTGTATTATCTGTGGAAGAAGTGTTGTATGCAACCTCTGGATTGTATGAATGCGTGTAACCAGTATCTTTGACGACGTGTTTAAGAAAATAAACCAGTTTAAATTGAAACGTATCGTGGACCACTTAATTATCGTATTAATTAAACCACGAACAATCTTATAGTCTGCAAGTGTTTGATTACAATCAACAATCTCAGACACAACACCCTTATTCTATAGGAAAATTATCAACTTCAGTAAAGAGTGGTAGGCAGATACTGAATGACCACATAAATTTAACAAACCAAACGCTATGCAGACTAATAAACACACATTGATCCCACAGAAAGGATAGTACAATAAGCACAATAAATAAATAAATAAACCTACTAATCCCACATACTAACACGCCACACGTAAACAGTAAACAGACCAACAAAACGTCACTCTTTCACACATTTTCAAAACTGGCGCTGACAACACACCACGATGTCAGCGATAAAACAACATGGCCACCGTAAACAAGAGAGTAGCGATACGGCGCAATGTTATTATTATTAATTTAATTGCGATGGAGCACACCCTCCGGTGCGAATTTCCATAGTCATCTAATTACCCCTCTATCATTTTATTTTTTGAATTATCTTATAGAATGTGAGTGTTAAATTTCTTCTCCATCTACTTTTGCGATGAACGAATTTTAATTTCAAATTCCTTCAGCGTTTTTGATAAATTATTCATCACTTTACTTGATAATTTGTTTCAATCCCTCACACCCTTATCCACAAACGAAAATTTTCACATTATGCATGAAATCGAGTAATTGGGGTAATGGTTATCTTCCTTCTTCCATGCACTAATCATAATTCTTCAATCAATATCCTTCCCATCACCAACATATGCCTTGTACATTCCCAGCACTCTCTTCACCCTCCTACTGTTTCCCAATGATTCCCAATCCAGCATTTTATCATACTAGTTACTGACTGAGTCCTACTATAAAGGCCAAAAAAAAAATCTATCTGCTTTTTTTTACACACCCTCCAATTCCTGTATTTGATACCCAAAATGTGGGTCCCAAACTTCACCATGTTTACATCTGGCTAGCGATATTTTACAGAAATACGGGAAAATGCTTTGCGGAAAAACCAGAGATTTGTGACTACGATTCCCAATAACACCAATCAGTAAATGTTTCAATCGATGATTACGTTAAACATTATGTAATACCGGGTGTTACAAAAATGACCGGTATATTTGAAAAATCAACAAAAACTAAACGGGCAGCGATAGAAATACACCGTTTGTTGAAATATGCTTGGGACAACAGTAAATTTTCAGGCTGACAAACTTTCGAAATCAGTTACAATTTTCAACAACACATGGCGCTGCAGGCGATTTGAAAGATATAGAAGTGAACGCAGTCTGTGAGTTGCCATTCAGTAAGTCGTCTTTCTGCTGTAAGCGTGTGCTGTTCACAGATTGCAAGTTTGCTGTGAAAAAATGGTTTATTCCTTAGAATAATCGTAATTTAGATTTTTCCAGACTGCAGCGCCATCTGTTGTTGAAAATTGTAGCTAATTTCAAAAGTTTGTCTGCCTGAAAATTTACTGTTGTCCCAAGCATATTGCAACAAACGGTGTATTTCTATCGCTGCCCGTTTAGTTTTTATTGATTTTTCAAATATACCGGTCATTTTTGAAACACCCTGTAAGTTCGTAAACTAAATGAAAATTTCAACACAGATTCATCGCTGATGACGCCTTGATGAGAGGGGAAACGGGTACCACATTAAATCATATAAAAACAGTTGCATTGGCGTTATATTTCATTAATATTTAATTTACTGAACAACTATGGAGAAATGGCCTACAGCAACATTGCATTATTTGGTTGCTGTACTGGGACTGATAGAAGTAGAAGGCAGATTGATGTATGCCAGCTCTGGAGGTAGAGTTGGATTGGCTGTGGACATGTTGCGTGCCGTGATTGGTTTTTTTCTGGGCGCCGCGCCAATTTGTGTAAAGCTTCGACACGACAGGTACGGCACGGGCAGGACATTGGCTCCAGGCCATACGAGAGAGAGCCCCGCTCCAGTGACAGGCTGCATCGCGTGAGCCCCGCTGGAATTCATAAGGCACGCCGCCTACTCCATAATGCACTCGCCTGGTTGCTTAAACTCGTTTGGTTCAGCTGCCTCTACACGCGGGCCAATACGGTGCCTGCTCTGGAAATGACTTTGTATCGAGTGCTGCCTTGACCCACACTACAGTCCGTCCTAGTTCTCCCACTTTCACTTTGTCAGTACCATACAGAAACTGTGAGGCAAGTTTAAACTCTACACTAATATTGTAAAGTATCTCTATCTCTCTGCTTGTTTCTTAAGTTTTCACGACTAAAAGCCTAAACCGAACTTGGTTAAATTTGACAAGAAAATAGTCGGTATGTATCAATATGAACGACATAGAACACTTTTTAGGGATAAATAACATATTTTGAATACTAACCGAACGATGACCGACAGACAGATATCGTAATATTATATCGCTCACTCAGGCTTTGTTTTTCTCGCACAAAGTTTTTGTATGACCTGTTCATAAGTTTCATATACAGGCACAATTTTTTAATACAATAATTCCGTGTGTGGTCGTAATGACCTGGTGAAAGGGTTTCTATTGGCTGCGCATTCCGCCCCTGTCGTAGCTACCTTAACCTAACCCGGCAATCCTACCGGGTACAAGGGGCATAAATTTAAAGTGAAATGCGAACCACGGTAGCGTTCTTGTGTACTTCACATTACACAGCAAGTCTTAAGTGGTGAAGGTAGGGTTAAGGTCCTTTGAAAATTTCCGCCGAGACAGGGATGTCCAGTCAGACGTCTTAACCCGCGTTCCCACGATCTCTTGTAACGGAGTCATGATGGGACGCATACTCAACAACACGCCATGGGAACAGGGCCGCCTCTGCTAGCGGAGACGAGACGGAGCTACCCACTCTGTGTCGGTAAACATCACAGGCGTGTGTAGTGGTGCGCTGTTGCCATCCGTTTGCAGCAGCGGTGCGCACCCCTTCTCTTGCTGTAAAGTGCTCTGTGCGAAACGACACTAGGCAACGTGGTGGGGAGGTGGTGGCGGGGTAGCGAGAGCTAACCTGCGGCGCGCGCTCATCCCTACACTTCGGCGTGCGGCCTCCGTTACAAGACGTCGTTGGAACGAAGCTTTACACAGCAAGCTGTGCCAGAGGTGAAGGTCGGTTTAAGGACCTATGAAAATCCCCGCTGAGACAGAGATTGGAACCGGGGACCTTTCGATCCCCTTAGCAACCAGACCTATCACAATTTATTATATAGATGTGGATTTTCGCTGCACCAGAGTGTTGTTTTGTGTTTATATGTAGATAGATCATCGGTTTCCAATCTTCAAAGGCCATATGTCTTTGCAAAGGACAGTGAAATTAAAAACGTTGTGCAAAAAACGGTATTGACACACGATGTCCCCAGAAAGTGACAAATTTTAAATCACAAACAAATATCTGCCGGAGGAACTGATAACCCTCAACCCTTAGTTTTTTGCTATTTGTATGTTGTAAATTGATTATCTTCACGATACAGGTTCAATGATAGAATGGTATGGAGAAGGCTTTACCGTCCTGCTATCGCAACTCCCGCGCTTTTGGAACACCTTTAACTAATTTACATCTTTCTATACCCAATTCTAGGAATAAAATTCAAGTTCACGCGTACGAAGTCGTGGGTAACACCTCGTACACGCGAGAAGAGTACACTATCGTCACAGCTTCAAGCAGTCAGAAAAATTTATAATTTATGAAATAATATTACTGCCTCTTGCTGAATCGAGAATGGTATTAAGAGCAAATTGGCATTACTAAGAAGAATGTGCAAAGAAAAAGTAACCACTTACTTTCTAATATGATATAGTAATCACAACATCTGGTCTAAATGAATATTGGCTTCTGCGGGGAAAAAAGCTACGTGTGCATGGATAAGGAGCGTTCATAAGCTCCATTTTGGCCTCCTGTGAACCCCCTCTCTCACCCCCCCCCCCCACGCAGTCGGACGTGGCTTTTGTTCCTACCCCCCTCCACCCCTCCCTCACGTGGCACATATCTCTTTTCCCTGTTGATTCCAGAGAACATTTTGTGCTGTTTTCTCTTGTCAGTTTAACATAAATTACATACGGAGATAATTAAATGACGCCGGGATGCATTGTTCAAAAGGCCATGGCCGAATTCCCTTCCATTCCTTGTCCCCCATCCTTTCCCGTCTCTAAAGACCTCGATGTTAAGAGACGTTTAGCAGTTAAAAAAAAAATTAAATGACATAAATAAATATTCACATGCTTTCGTGTGTTCTGTACCTTATTTTAACAGTGACAAATAATATGAATGAAAAGCTAGATGGCTTGACTCAAAAACTCCCCCCCCCCTTTTTTCACGTAGCCCAGTGTATCGCTTTCTATCCAACCCCTCACCCCCCCCCTCCAATAGTCAGAGGCACGTAGTTTATCAACGCTCCCATACTAGAAATCAACAGGAACTACGAATTGTCACCTTAACTTATAGAGGTTCGATTTTTCGTGGTCTACCTAAACCAGTAATCCAGTCGTGTGAAATAGTAATGTGAACCGTTGAGATTTAAAAAAAAAAAAAAAATGCCGTATATACAGGAGCATATAACGGAAAATAAGTCAGAATATATGATGGACAGGGATACTTCAGATCGGTCGAGAACTAGTGACAAAAGGAAACGGGTTGAAGCCATTACTCAGTACCCCAATTGATAAGATCAGTTCGAAGTTGTTGATCCTTAAGGGGACCACCCCCTGGTGTAGGTCGAAAAAAAAAATCGATTTTCGGTTTTCATCATATTTCGATAGATTAAGGTATTCTTTATGTATCCCGAAAAGGATTTCGCTGAAAAACAATTTTTTCGTGCATTTAAATAGCATTTTCCTACCACGTGCATTTAGGTGCCACGCCCACTTTTCTGCATATGTTTTAGACCTTTATAACCCCTATATTTCACATTAAGGATTTTTTTCTGACTCCTGAGTGTGTTGGCTATCCTTGGAGGGCAACAGTAGTTATTCTCTTGTTTCTGCTGTTTGTAAACAACACACTTTGAAACTTTGTTTGAGTGCGTTAGCGAGTAGTTGTTTTGTTTAAAGTCAATTTTCCGCGAACCAAAATTTTCATCACATATGCCCCATTATGTCAGAAACTATCAAAGATAATTGAATGAAATTTTCAGATACTCTGCATAACAAAAAAAAGCCACCTCTGGTACTACAAGCATTGACATTCCACTATTAGGATGTTCACAAAAAAAAAAAAAAACATTTTCTTCAGAACAATACTTAATATTTTTACTAATAAATTTAAAAAAGTATTTCTTAAAAACTGTAAAACGTATAAAGTAGATATTAATATAGTTGATTTTAGTAGCACCATGTAACATTCAGTAAAAATATTAAGGTTCTGCACAAATGGGTTCAAATACTTGCTTAAATTAACATGGCGTTAGTTAGTCAGGGGGAAGTCCCCTTAAGGACTGCCACGATGTCGTATCTGAGTCGTGAACACCTCAGCATCTAAAGCGACCAAGAGGCACCCACACGCAGAGACGAGGTTCTCTAAACTTATTCGCTTCTGGAAGACAAAGTTGGTTAGCAAAGGCCGCCAGCGAGGTACCAGGCGTCTTATCGGAGCCGCCGGGAAAGACAAACGGAGGGACAAGTGCGCAGAGACAGCGGCGTGTGGTACAGGGGACGGCGACACCAGATGCAACCTGATACAACACAAGCCTCCAATAAACAACAAGCCAAACGACGCGACGTAACGCGAATTTCGGTGGTAGTTGGCAGCACTGACCCTGACTCATACAGTGTCCTCTTCATCGTTGTTACGAGTGATCTGGTGGCTGAGTAGTTAAGGTCTCTGACTGAGAATAGGAAGGTCCTCGATTCGAATACCTGTCTCGGCGGGGATTTTCACCCGACCTTCACCTCTGGCACAATTTACTGTACGCCTGAACGCTTCCGTGGTTCGGATTCCACGTTAAACTGTAGGTCCTCTGTAACGGGTAGCACTATCGGCTTTGGTTAAGTCGGCTACGACAGGGGCGGAATGCGCGACCAGTAAACCCTGTCACCAGGTCATTACGATCACACGGAATTATTATTATTATATCATTGTTATCACAATGACAGAAATTACGGGAAATTTTCAGACATCCACCGATATTACCTCTCAACCACAGTATTCTGTCTAAATTTAAAACAAATTCTCTAAAATGTGGGTCAAGGACATAACCTGAAACTCATATATACATATTATTATTAAGTTTTTACGGCCTCATTGGATCTCTTTAGACATTTTTTCATTATCTTCTTAGGCATGTGCATGCAACGTTCTATCCGAATTTCCCAGTATGTTTTCATTCGTTGTGATCTTCTTTGTCTTTCCTCATCTGGAAATACCCTCTTCATTGTGTGTCGTTTGTCTATTTTTGGTTTATTTTTTCGTCTTTCAATTTTTTGAGTTTTTCTGTTTTGTTTTGTAGATCATCCAGGATTATTTCTAATTCTTCTACATCTTCTCTAAATTCCTTAATTCATCCTGCCTGTTGCTTTAGCTTCCAAAGTTTTTCTATTATTCTTCTTATTAATCTGGTTTCTGATGTCCTCATGATGTGACCAAGGAAAGAAATTCTCTTCTTGCGTATAGTATCTGTGATGGGCTCCTGTACACCGCCTCATTTGGCACTATCCTCCATTGTCCCTCTTTCTGGTATTTTTTATTTAAACATATTCTTGCTATTCTTCTCTCCATTTTTAAATGTTTTTTTCAATTCTGTTTTTCTGAGTAACTTTAAAAAGAGTTTCGCTTCCGAATGTAACTTCTGATTGAACCACCGTCTTGTAGTGTTTTAATTTTGTTTTGACTGATATATATGTATTGAAATTGAGAGAGTCCCGTACTTCAAGTACCTGGTAGAAATTATCGAACCCACAGGAGCAGAAAAAATAGCACAGAAAGTTCGCATGCAAAAACTTAGGAGAGCCTACGGTATAACCTGAAACATATATAATAATAAATGTTTGTCCATATACACAAAAGTCAGACATTACAACACACGTTGCACAGGAAAGGTGACCGAGAAATCATTCTGAAAGGAGAACGCAAAATTATAAGAAAGATCCTTGGCCCAGAAAAAAAACAGATCACGGATATAGACTCAAATCTCGAAAAGCAACAGAAACACTGTCAAACCTCGCGGCAGACATCAGGAAAAGAAGATTAAGATTTTACGGATATATTCACAGACTCCCAGCAATAAGACTCATTCATAAAATTGTGACGTACATAGAACAGCTAAAAACTATGCCCTGGGTCAAGAAGATAAAAAAAGACCAAGAAAACGCCTACCTAAACTCATCAGAAATCATAGACAGACAAACTTACAGACAAAAAATTAACAAATGGGAAGTACCGCCGGAGAATGAAGTCATTAAGAGACCGGGGACGAAGTGGACTGAAGAAAGGAAGAGAATCCACGGAGAAAAAATGAGAGCTGTTTGGAAACTCAGAAAACTGAATCGTTAAGGCTTTGCGTGATCCGACAGGGACCAAATGCAAGTAATAATGCCATATGGTCCAGAGATCCCGAAGGATTATTCTGCTGTCGATTGACATGAGTTTTCAATTCACCGCGTAATGCACCCCTTGTCGTGGCTTCCTAACCTAACCCGGCAATCCTACCGGGTACAGCCTTGAAGGAGAAGGGAAGCCCCATCGGACTGTACTGGTGCCACCTCTTAGCGTTTGCCATTCAGTGACAAATAGTTTAGTTGGATGGTGAAGTACAGTCGGACAGTTCCTAACCCAAGTACCGTACCTCCGATGACGACCCTACCCCTGCTGGCGTGAAGCCGAATGAAATGTGTTCTGAGATACTACATGTCCTGATTAACAATAGAACATCACCGCCTCTCCTACTGTAGCGGCAAAGTCCTGGTGGTCACCTCCAAGGTTTTATCACTTAGGGCTTTACGCTTCCTCGGGGTAATTAGAATCGGGAGAGAACTAGGTATAAGGAACCGGAAGGAAATCGGTCATCGCCTTTTGAAGGTAACATCCCAGCTTTCTCCTGGACTGATTTCTAGAAATCGACATCAGGATAGCTGGACTGGGATACGAACCCGCATCCTCCCAAATGCCAGACTCAAGCGTTACCTCTCACGCATGGGATATGGTCCCAGCACCGCAACGACCTCAACCAAAGGTTCATTAATTTCAGCTGCAATGGATCAGACACGTTATGATGACAAAGTCCCTTCATCCCAGCTTCCTATGTCATGATTCACCACCCTCCTACCCCTACCCTTTACGAATTCAATTTTAAACTTCTTCAGTGTTTTTTGTTTATTATTCTTGAGTCACAAACATCAGATATACAGTCAAAAATGGTACAAATAAGACACTTTAAACTGATTTCGCGCAGTACTTCGCAAGTGCATTCGGTGTTGCTCGGCGCATAGAGCACTCGAGCATATGCTTCATGGTTTGCTGCTGACCACATTCGCACTTAATGCTGGTAGCGTCGATGTAACCACATTTCAGGAGATTGTCCTTGCACCTGCCCACTCTGTTGCCTCGCATTCGAATCCCCGTCCGGGCATCTAGATTTGAGTTTTCCATAGTTTACCCAAATCACTCCAGGCGAATTCCAGAGTGCTGCCTTCAAAGGGCCGTTGCCAAATTCCTTCCCGTTCCTGTCCTTCAGTACTTTCCCGCCTCTAATGACCTCGACGTCGACGAAGACTAAAGACATAAGCAAAAAAAGGAAAAATAATTTCGTTTCACATTTAGCTGATTTTCTTTTATTTAATGTTTTTATTTATAATGCGTTCTATGTTCAATCATCTTTGGTATTGCTTCAATTTTACTGATGTGTATGGTAAAGTGTTTAGATTGTATATCGTGGATTAGATATTTGGTTTAAGTTTGTAAGTAACTGTAGGCATCTTTGGAAAATGAGATGCCAGAGAGCAAAGTATCTTTGAGAAGGGGTGAGTCTGGGGAAGAGAGTAATGGCGGACGGAGGCATTGTGTTGTGTGTCTTATTGTAGAGACAGCATGTTTCGTGAAGGTTATTGAAAGGGCATTGTGATAGCTGAATAAATATAAAATTGTGGTGAGCGAAACTGATTGTATGGACATTACTCAAATGAAGATGTTTCAATGAATAAATGATGGTACTCAGTACCGGATTAACCACGTAGCAGGAGGTAGCAAATGCTACGAGCCACGCGCCTTCTAGGGGGCCCCGCACCTCCTAGGGGGGCCCCGCACTTAGGCTAGATGGGCGTCCATTTTTTTTCTGTAGCTCTACAATTTTCTCCCGGACGACAAAAATCAAGGGCCTCTTCTTCACATTTGCTACGGGCCCCGCGCTTTCTAAATCCGGCCCTGATGGTTCTGTGAGTCTTACATACGACTGAAGTGTTTTGTATTGTTTTAGAGTCCGATTTGAGCCTTATCCCGGTTTTCTCACTCCTCAAGTTCAATTTTTCGGAATTGTAGACGGCGTGGAGCCAATTTAACAACGAAAGAGGTCAGTATATTGTTGTAACGGGGACAATGACGCTCTTTTGATCGGTGTAAGCCTCAGCAGCAACCGCTTTATTGGCGCTAGGATGCGTCCTCGGGGTACCGGAGGAATTCACTACCTCCTCAAGAACCATACTGCAGGTATCTACTACTTCACAACACCCCCGCCTTGGGATTGGGCCTGTCCGAGTCACCCGCCATTCAGCGGGGACGGTGAGGCAAGGCGCGTTTCGCCACCCTTTATGGGTTCACACGGGGAACCGCGCGGATGCGGCGCCTGCCACGAATCAGACCTTCCAAAACCTGGCCGTATAGCAAATGCCATTCTGTGGTTCCTGCGCTAACACCCGCAGGGTGGTCGGAAGCCGTAGCGACCGAGCGTCACGCAGGAATGACCCCTCGCATAATCCACCACGCCAGCCGACCGAACGAATCGTCGCTGAGTACGTGGCTTCCCACGCTAGGGCGCGCTCCTACTGCGCTTTCCCCCGTACACGCCAGACACATGTGTCAAGAACGAGCATGGGGTCCCACGCACTCGTCCAAGCTCCACAGATCACCGTCCAGCGCGCAGTATGCAAACACAAGAGGCAGTGCTGATATGCCTGGCAGTGCGGGATTTCCCATTAGGCTGTATAGGCTGCAGCATAGGGGTGGCAAATTTCCTAGGGTGCCCGCTTTAGTAAGCCATCAAATTTGTGTGTGATTATAAACATAATAGAAAAAGTCTACTATAAATTTTCATTTAAGTTGTGACATCTAGTAGTGAAGTAACAAACTCGGAACAATTAATAGAAAAGAAAAATACGTTTACTATCAATTTTCATTTAGGTAAGTGGTGACAAGGAACAATTAGCTAAATTATTAATTTAATTCTTCATTAGTTTCCTTACTTTCTATCTTGTTCAACATAGTCTTTAGCCAGTTGTATATTTCCGAAGGAAGACTCTATAGACAGAGGTAAGTTTCTGCTGACAGACTTACATTTCATGATTTCTTAAATAGTTAAGTATGATCTAAGATTTAATTAATTGAGTATCTGGATGTTGAAAGTCCCCGAGCTCTCGAAAGTCCTAATTTTATTCAAAAAAATTCATTGAAAAGTCAATGATTTTTTAAACTTGGCTCGTCATTTCTCACCTAATTAAATTTTTTGAAATTTTTAACGAACATGCTTGAACTATGCCGAAACCGGTATTCTGATTGAAATTAATATAAATTATAATCGTTTAATAATAATTGATTACAAATCAGAGCGTACGTCTTAACGTGTTTTCTGTTCTTTGCCGATAAAAGTGTGTTACGAAGTTTTTCGTATGGGAAACTGTCAGTGAGACAGGTGTTCCCCTATGTTCATCAATCAAAAATCTCGTAGAAAACTATAATTATGTATTACATTATTTATTTTCTTGTTTTTATTCTTGTTTCATAATAAACATTCATTTTTATTGTTTCTATTTTATGACTAAATGTGAATACTTTCAGGTAATGAAGTCACTCTTAATCTATATCCATTCACATATACATATAATCGTTTGCTACCTAATAAAGGTAATACAAATTAGTGATTAATATAAGTATGAAGGAGAAAATGGCGGCACAAAATGAACAGCCTACACTAAAAAAAATTTAAATCTGCCCCTGCTGCCTGGGTCAGGTTGTCGGGCCGGCGCGCTGTAAACTCCACATATGTAGGGTTCTATCATAGGAGCATGGTTTTGTTTTTAATGCTGTCTCATTTGCAGCCTTAGATTTGATCTTCTTTCGAAGGCTGCTTTGGCGAAGGTAGAGAGGACAGATGACAACAAAGAGATTCCCATAACCTCCAGATGTTCGAATCCTCTGCGTGACCAGATGGCATGCGCTCTGTAACTATGTGACCACGGGATATTGGGGACCTTGGTTCTCCACAACCTGTTCATTATTTTCATTGGTAAGTCGCTGGCTACTTTAAAGTAGTTGCCACCTCCTGTCCCGGAGGCTCCGTGTGACGTAGACACCTCCTCTCTCCATTCCGGTAGGTCACGGGCGGCTGTTTACAAGAGGGACATTCGGCGCGCAAGGGCACCGGACTTTACGCTTAATCGGGCCGTAAAGCGATAAGGCCGACCAAAAAAGGGAAGTCGTGTTCCCCGCCGCTGTTTTTCGGTCGTGTCTGTTTTGTTCTGCCTGCGAGGCAACACCACTCCTCTGCCTACACCGCTACACCGCTACACCGCCACAGCGGACATTACACGGATGTCTCCAGGCGCACTGTCCACGCCTCGTCGACGTCGAGGTCATTAGAGGCGGCAAAGGACTGGGGGCAAGGAACTCGCAGGAATTCGGGCGCCGTCTTTTGAAGGAGCCATATCGCCATCCACCTGGAATGATTTGGGGAAACCATGGAAACCCCATATCCGGATGGCCAGATCTTGCCCAACAACAAGTTCCGCAAACATGACTGGGTGGTGCCTAACCTAGGTTTTGTACCACAGTTTCCTCAATTCCATAGCATATCCTCAGGTGCGCTGTCAGTTAGACAAGGGTTTCTGAAAGGGGGTATACGAACCCATAGGGGTTCTCTAGTAGATCGTAGGGGGTTCGCAATAAGATTAACGTTATGGCGGCTGAATGGCTGTCTTAAACGTGCAACACGCACAGTGGTGATTGAGACTGAACATGAGTCAACCTGGCGCAACAAGCAAGCCCATCAATCACATTAATTAATACTATATTCCTCTTTGTGACAGTTTTACTTCTTCACAATATAAGTCATTATTTAAAAAAAAGGTTCACCATTGCGTGGGAAATTTTTTATGGCTTACGTGGAGCTGTAAGTTTGAGAAACCCTCAATTAGACGGAAACTCTTCGTATCGCCTTCCTAATGTGTCGTCATGTAGATACTTATACGAAGCAGTGATTCCTCTGTAGTGTATAATCATGCAAATCCATTACATTTACGAACGAGCATTGTGGGTGACTACTGAAACACTGGCCTCCGGAGGACAAGTAATCGAATCCCCATTCGGCCAGCCAGATTTCGGTTTTCCATGGTTTCCCCAAATTAATCCAGGCAAATTCCAAGATGGTTCCTTTAAAAAAAATGGAATGGCCTAATTCCTTCCCGTTCCTTGCCCAAGATTCTCTCCCGCCTCTAATGACCTCGATGTCGACAAGGCGTAAAGCCACAAGTAAAACAAAAAGAGCCGAGTACATTAGAACTCCAAACATCCGAACCAATTGGGACCGGGCCCAATTCGGATAATTAAAAATTTGGATAGTTGGATTTTTTCCCGATAAAGAGCCTATTTTAATTAAGTACTGTATGTATGTTGAAAATGGGAGAAAAACTATTTTTAAAGAAATAGAGCTTTTAACTAATTAAATGAAAAGGCAACGCTTTTACATCTTAAGCGTACTTAAAAGTGCTGTATATTGGTACAGTATGTACGTGTCGTACTGTAAATAAAAGTCATTGCTTGCTGAACATCTCGGTCAGAGTAAGCTGTCTGACTGTATTCATCCGCTTGACAGTGAGAAGTTGCATGTGCTCACACTCGGGCTGACGCTCCATCCACTTCAACGCAGTTTCAAGGCAGACAAATGCTTCACTAGCTGATGCTTCAACTTCGACATTAAGGTCATCTTCTTCCTCGACACTTTCTTCTCTCACACTTTCAATAAGATCATCGTCATTTAGAATTTCATACCCAGGGTCTGATGAATCACACACCACCCACTCTCCTACATATACATTAATGTTTTATGCCACATAACAGGGGGGATGAAAAGATTATTTGCCGATGATGCTATTATTTATCGTGAAATCAAAACCCAGGACGACTGCACATTGTTACAAGACGATATTATGAAAATAATTATTGGCAGTTGGAGATAAACGCTAAAAAGTGCCAAGTCATGCGTGTAAGTAAAAAGGTAACACCATTTAACTATGAAAATACAGTTAATAGTACCGTCCTTAGAACGGTAGATTCCGCTAATTACCTAGGAGTAACGATTCGTAATAATTTGTCGTGGAATGGGCATATGAAGAATGTAATGGGGAAAGCAAATCGTAAGCACCGATTTCTAGTTCGTAATTTAAATCAATACACTCCGGAAGTAAAATCAATTGTATACAAGTCACTAGTACGTCTTCACTTAGAATATTGTTCTGTATGGGATCCCTATCAAAAGAGTTAATGGAGGAATTAGAGAAGGTCCAAAGAAGAGCCGCCCGATTCGTGACAGGTATATACAGTTGGAGAGAAAGCGTAAGTGCGATGTTGAAGGAATCAGGTTGGGAAGACCTGGAACACCGAAGGCGTTGCTCTCGACGGAAGCTAATAGAAAAATTCACGACTGACGTATTTCGGAATGACAGCCAAGAAATATTGCTACCAGCAACATTCATATCTCGGAATGACCGCGAAAATAAGATAAGAGAAATCTGGGCCAGAACCGATTCATTTCTCTACTCATTTTTTCCACGAGCGATTAGGGAATGGAATAGAAAGGATTTACCGGGCGAGTAAACATAAAATCTGACAGGAGTAGCTTTCGATAAAGCACTCCTTGATCGTGATCTGGGTTTTCCGGATCACTCCAGGCGAGTGCTGGGATGGTTCCTCACAATAGCACATGGACGCCTCCTGCCAAATCCCGGATATCCCTTCCAGACTATCACCCTTTTTGATAGGTGCAATGCGCCCTCCGCCACACACTTTTAGTGAATTGCGGAGTAATAATAATAATATCTTCAGTATTAACTTCTGAACATCCAGGAATTTTTAAAAGAATGTTTCTTAATTAAAAAAGCGATTCGGAAATTCAGCGATTCGGATAGTCGGAGTTCGGATATTGGAGTTCTGCTGTACTATACTGAGTTTAAGCGGTTAGCTTGGGGGATGTTTACCCCCCCCCCCCAACGGGATGATGAAACTGGGGTGGTTTTCCGCTGTCTTCCCCAGTGTGACGTGTGTGACGGTGTGTGTGTTGAGAATGAAAGAAGGAAGAGGGTGACACCCGGTGCTGTCCCTTTCCGGCCTACTCTTCCGATAGACACCAAGGGTGGGCCACCAAGCTTAACGTCCGCATCATACGGACCAATCCCCATTAACTGTGTCCTATTCCTTACTCCGTACGCAACCAGAGAGGTTTGTAATTTAATCCAGGACTTTAGCGCACAATCTGGTGATTAGAAATCCTTCCGTCGTCGGTACTCGAGTCAGCTAAGTTGTGTCAGCACCGGACACCATCACGGTTCCAACGGGGCGGGCAGATCCCTGTGTAATCCTCTATCGCATTATCCTTCGTACATTATGTAATGTTCAAACAAATTAACGTCTGACTACAAACCAACAGCAGAATCAGTCATTAGAATAATGAACAGCGCAGATTAGAGCGGCTCGGTGCAAGCGACCGGACGGCTTGCTGCTTATGCAAATCACCCAGTCATGCTGTCCACACCACTTGCAACCAGCGACGCCGCAAGATGGCGCCCGCATCATCCTGACGGACCAATCCTGTAAATGTTCCCTTCCAGAAACAAACTGACATAGCGCATTGGAGACTATTACAAATACTTATTGGATTTCTTACCTGGTTATATGTTAAAAAAAACTAAATGCTGATTATAATTGTGGCGTAAAGACAGAATTGCTTTTTTTTATCTGCTTAACGTCTCTCTAACAGTGAGGTCTTTAGAGACGGGAAAGGATGGGGGGGGGCAAGGAATGGGAAGGAATTCGGCCATGGCCTCTTGAAGGAAGCATGCCGGCATTTGCCTGGAGTGATTTGGGAAACCATGCAAAACCCAAATCTGGATACCCGGACGAGGATTCGAACCGCCGTCCTCCCGAAAGCGAGGCCAGAACGCTATCCGTTACAGCACCACGGTCGGTAATCGCTTGTTGAAAGCTTGAAGTGTAAATATCTTCACATAACATTTCAAAATAAACTCAACCGGACTGGACACACAGGGCAGGTGTCACTAAATGTTTGAAAAATTCCTGATCTACCGGAAACGGTGACAAGAGAATGTAACACAGAAGTGAAGGAATTAGGTTTCAAAACTTTGGCCAGACAATTGCTTGAATATGGTGCTGATTGGGACCCACATTTCGGCTCTCAAATACAGGAGTGGCAAGGCGTGTAAAGGGGGGCAACTTGATTTGTTTGTGGAAATTATCGCCGGACCCAGTCTGTAATTGATATGGTAAAGGAGCTGGATTGGGAGTCATTGGAATACAGGACGAGGTTGAAGAGAGTGCTGGGAATGTACAGGGTATATCATATGTTGGTGATGGAGCTTGGAGGGATTTTTTTTTAACTTATTGCTTTACACCTAGTCAACGGCTAAAGCCATTAGAGGCGGGATGGGAACTGGGGAACTGGGGAACAGGAACGGGAAGGAATTCGGCCATGGCCTTTTTGGAGGAAGCATCCCGGCATTCGCCTGGAGTGATTTGGGGAAACCATGGAAACCCTAAATCTGGATGCGGGACGACACTCTGAAGAACTGTTGTGAATGTATCAACTCGTGAAACTGATGCAGGTAAATGGAATTCATTACTACTGTACTTTAGACATAGGATTTTCCGTCTCTCTGACATCGATTTACGTGCGCCGTTACTAGTCAATCAACACAGCATAATTATCTGACTGTATTTGGGAGTATTCAGCGGGAGTATGTACGTCATGATCAGTGTTCGGAAGTTAGCACCCTTAGTTTGAGTGCTGCCCGAGGCTAAAGCAGAACGTGAGTAGATTTTCGATTTTAACTTCCGACTCTGTCGTTACCGGACCAGGGTTCCGTACCTCAGACTGATACTTTTAGACCGAGAGTGGTGGTGTAATGGATAGCGTTCTGGCCTCGCATTCGGGAGGACGGCGGTTCGAATCCCAGTCCGGCAGCCAGATTTGGGTTTTCCATGGTTTCCCAATTCACTCCAGGCAAGTGCCGGGATGCTTCCTTCAAAAGGCCATGGCCGAATTCCTTCTCATTCCTTGCCCCCATCCATTCCCGTCTCTAAAGACCTCGCTGTTAAGAGACGTAAAGCAGTTAAAAAAAAAGATACGTTTAGCCTCGTCCATCATCCCTGAAAATCTTTATCAAGATCACTGCATCACCCTGTATAAATTCTTTCCTCCCTTATGTCGTTCGGGATTAGAATACACAGAGTTGAGATTAGTTTTGGTGCAAGGCACCCCCTGCCACCCGCAATTTTCTGAATTGCACAGTGTATATGTAGGGTTAGAGACGTAGACCGTGACATCGTGAGTATGGAAGCTCAGTAGTAGTACTTTATCCACTTAGTGAACGGAGGAAGAAGATAGCTCTCGTTTGTGTGTCTGGATTTGCGCACTGAAGAGACGGGAGAAGTGGAGAGGAGAGACGCAATCGGAACGGGCGTAGCTGGGAGCTGGCCGCAGGAACCGGTTTGAGTCCCGACACCTAGACTCCACAGCACTCCTCGTTTGTAACTCTGTCCCACTGGATTAAATCGCGCATCCGTCACTGCGGGGTCTTCCAGGAGCTCCGTCGCAGCCCCGCGCTTCTCTTTTTCTGTCACTTAACGTTTAAGATGGTCATTATCTCTGACAACGAACTCAAACAACCACCGCAATCTGTTCAGAAGCAGGATCAGTTTTTCAATAATACCAGCAGCGTTCATCATACAGGGTGATTCCTTGATGAAGTTACAAACTTTCAGGGATGATGGCAAAGGGTAAATATAAAGTGCCCTGATCCGGAAATAACAGTATCGAAAGTTATAAGCGAAAATGTATTCAGGTTCTACCTTAGTCTCGCAAAGCACCCCAAGTAAGGGGGCGTTTATTAATTACGTGAGGTAAAAGAGGGGGGGCGACGAAATCTCACGAAACCTCACGAAGGGGGAGGATGAATCAACGGAAATCTCACGTGAAGTTTTAAAATTCGTGTTGAATGGTAAAGTTAAAAAAAAAACTATAAATGTGCCAAAGTCGATTTTAGGGGAGTAAAAACCTCCCTTGGGCGCTTGAGACCTAAAAAAAAAGGTCTCTCAAAGTTCAGGAGGGGTGGGGGGGGTCTCTGTCAAAATCTCACGTCATTTTACAGGGGGGAGGGGGGTCCGACCAAATCTCACGACGTCTCACTAGAAGGGGGGAGGTGTCCGGAAGACCGAAAAAAAAAACACCTCACGTAATTAATGGACGCCCCCTAAGCGCCCCAACCTCCAAAACCTAATTATGACGTACAGATATACCGCTGAATACTCCCTAAGGGGGCTTTCATTAATAACGTGACGTGTATTTCCGGAATTCCGGACCTCCCCCCCCCTCTCCCTGCGGTGAGATTAGGTGGGATTAGGTCAGATCTGGTCGTGACCCCCCCCCCAATATAACGGAATCCCCCCCCTAAGATGACAGGATGCCCATCTAAGATGACGGGATTCCCCCCCAAGATAAAGGGATTCCCCCTAAGATGACTGGATTCCCCCCTAAGATAAAGGGATTTCCCCTAAGATGACTGGATTCTCTCTTAAGGCCGCCACACACGTGCGGGAAACCCAAGGGATTTGGACGCAATGGTCACGGCCTTGCGGGATCCCGCACGTGTGTGGGCACTTGCTTGAGGCCGTGGCCGCACCCCAGTGCGGCCAAATCCCCACCGAAAAACAATTCTTACTTCCTCGAAGGCCGGGAGGGAGGGTGGGAATCTCAGCGTGTGTCTCCTGCGGTCAGTCGGCCTTCGAGGATTTCTTGCGAGTGCCTGCGTGTGTTGCGATTTTGTTTCTCTGATTTGTTTCTAATGTTCCGTTTCGTGATGTTCCGTGTTTATAAATATGTATGATAGTGAGCCCTGTCTATAGGAATTGAAGTACCAGGAATACAACGACACAAACAAACGAGAAGCTACCTACGCCAAGCTGGCATAAATATTGAAGGAGAATGAACCAAATGCAAAAAAATAAAAAGAATCAATATTAAAAAAAAGCAACATTAAACCATCAGGAAATGAATCTTTGCGAAGTGATTTGCTGAAGAACATTAAAAAAAAACCGTGCTGCAAGAAGATCACTTTGACGTTGTTAGCAAAACCGTTGCCATAAAATTACGTGGCCTTCCGACCAATCAAATGCTAATAGCAGAAAAAATAATTAATGACACCCTGTTTCAAATCGAAATGGGCTGTTTAGGAATGTCTTACAGTGAGCAATGGTTACCTACTTCTGGCCTGTACTATTCTGCAGGCAGCAGTTCTGGATATTTTTTTATCCAGGAACCTCATCGAATAGTCTCAGCCCACAACCTTTTCAAGCAACACCAGCAGGATCATTATAAACCACCAGCAGATTTTGATAAATTACCTCAAAACAACGACACAGCAGCAATTGTTCTATCAAATTATAATGCAAATGATGTTATGTGATTTGAATTTGAGTTTACATCACATGATCAACTATATTAATTACAACATGATTTTAAACTAATATTATTTTAATTTAGTTTTTATGTCATTTAAACTTAATTTTATGTTGTTGATGTATTTACGAATGGGAATAAATCAATTACAGTAAAATTCCGGTTATCCGAGTTCCGATTATTCGAGCCACCTGGTTAACCGAGGCAAATTTTTGAAATATGATAGGAAGCTTTTATGAAGATATGGAACTACAGAAAAAAGGCTGCTTCAAGTTTTACTAGGCAGCTTAGAGAGAGGTAGCAAGCACTGTGACAGATTCAATAAAGAAAATCATAACAGCAGCCAATGCGTGAACATCATCGGATGCTGCCATCGTGAAGCCAACTCTGAGACTGAGAAACCCTTGAGGATTTTAACCCCCCGTGTGTGTGCAGCGCCACTTCGATGAAATCCCTGCGGTCCGTTTCCCCTGCGGCCCGGCCTCCACGTGTGTGGCTACCTTAAGATAAAGGGATTCCCCCTAAGATGACTGGATTCCCCTCCTAAGATAAAGGGATTCCCCCCTAAGATGACTGGATTCCCCTAAGATAAAGGGATTTCCCCCCTAAGATAAAGGGATTCCCCCCTAAGATGACTGGATTCCCCCTAAGATAAGAGGATTCCCCCCTAAGATGACTGGATCCCCCTTAAGATGACTGGATCTCTCCCCCCCCCCCTGCTGACCGAACTCCCAGTTTTTTTTAGACCTTTTTTTTAGCTATCCTGCTTCCTAGGACGTTTATACCCTCCCCCCTCCCCCAAAGTCGGATTGGGCATCGTCTGTAGACCCTTTTTTTGTACTACTGCTCTTCAAGGAATTAAAAAGATGACGTGAAATTTCCGTCGACCCCCCCTCTCCCCTTTATCACTTCACGTAATTAATTGGCCTTTGTGGTACTTGGGTAGTACATGTATTCCAATGTCAGAGATGGCAGAACGATTTTCGCTTATAACTTTAGTTCTTATTCGGAACAGGGTCCCTCACTTCAAATTGATACATTTACTCTTCTCCATTATCTCTGAAAGTTTGTAACATGATCGAGGATTCACCCTGTGTAAGTGGTTTAGAGCTCTCTGCTATCCACGAAGAAGTTACAGGTGTTTCGCGGGCAGATTAATAAAAATTTAGATATCGTATTCGAACTGCATAAGACATATGTCAAACTTTTTTAAAAGCCACGAATATTTAAAGAATCTAGCATTTCCGTGATATGATAGTATTGTTCCTACAATAGTCTATTCATTTCCAGTGATCATCAAAAAGAGCGCTCGCGTTATGGAGGAGACAGGTTCGAATGCTCTCCCTACCGCCATCATTTAATGGCTTTCCGAGATCACTCCTGGCGATTGCCGGGATGGTTCCTTCAAAAATTCATTGCCGAATTCCTTCTCGTACCTTGCCACCAGTCCTTCCCCGCCTCTGATTAGTTCGAGGTCGATGAGGCGTAAAACTCTAAGCAAAACAAAATAATATTTTTTAAGGGGGTAGGTACAGTTATCACGTTTCAAAAAAAAAAATTTTTTCGATTCACAAAAATAGTTTTTACTATTGACTTCATGTTGCTGAAAAAAATTATTTAAATATCTTTGACGGTGTGTGAATTACGCGTGGTTAAGCAAAGTCCTGCACGATTGACAGCCATTTAAATCTTACTGCACTTGAAGGTAATGCAAATCTTTAACCTTAAATATCTCAAAACAGTAATTCATCAATTCATTTTAAAGATAACTTTTCTCCACATGCATAGATCTTTTTCAAATTGTAGGACATATTCTACATACTAATTACTACAGTCCCTGCCATTATTGTTTATGCAGCTTTACACAAATGGAATATATGCCTATATATTTCAAAAAAGCAGGAATTTTAATTTCTTGAAATTTTTTTTTATTAACAACAAATATAAAGTTAAATGTGTTGTATTATTGGTTTAACTAATTACTTCGGTTTTTGTTTACATGATTAAAAAATGATTACTGAAAAATTTCAAATATTATGCTTTCAGATAACTATGTACGTTCTCGCGGCGGCAATGCTTTATAAAAACTTCTCGGGTTCAAGCCGCGTCAAAATTGAGCCGTCTGGCTTCCGAAACGTCACCAGACGGCTCAATTTTGACGCGGCTTGAAACCCGAGAAGTTTTTATAAAAAATTATTATTTCAATCATTAAAGACCTTAATGACGATATATTTTTAACTATCAATTTGGATGGTAAATTAACATAATGTTAAATAATATTTTTATTTTTAAAATCAATTTTTATATATAATTATAATAGTTCTATGGAGCTACGAAATTTGAAAACTCAAACTTAAATAGATCTGGAGAAAATCAAATTTCAATTTCTACAAATATTTGTATGTTTTAGCTGTACCTACCCTCTTAATGTTCCTAATCAACAGTGTAGCGTGGTTTGCAGATAATGCGCGTAGAATAAGATCGGGTGATTCTTTTCTGAATGAAGACACTGGTGTTAAATAATGTGTCGTGAGTGGGGGAACAAAGAACACTGGAGAAGTAAATATTTGGTGCACAGCAGTTCGGTGTCTCAAAGAGACGACACCGCTTTTGTTTATAGGTCGTCAATTACCGAAGAGCGTCGGGTCATCAACCCTGGTTCTGAATTGCGTCGGAATGCTTCCCCCAGCCGAATGCCTGACTTATAAAGGCAGTATGGATAAAATTAGGGAAATTAGATGCCATTCTGGAGATTTAAAATATTCTTTCCCCTCCGCCTGCTGTCGGGGAATGCACTGAGGAGTGGGGATTGGTTGGCGGTGGGGGGGGGGGGGGGCGAGGGGTAGGGTGGAGACGCGGTCAGAGAAAAACACCCGTAATCATGTTACGCACAGCTCCCTTAATGCTGACTACCAGACCATATCTTCAATTTTGTCCATTTACTATAGTTGCCAGATCTGACAAAACAGTATGTGGTTAGCGACAATAAAGAATAGGAGATGGTTATTAATAAACACTTTTAAATCGTGATCCTTAAGAAACCATGTACAAGTGCAGCAATAAACAGTTGCATTGTTTTGTGGTTTTTTAAAAAATAATATTCAGAATTACGTGGAAAATTACGTGCTCTGTCATGTTACCAACTAACTGCGCTCGTGAGCATTTTCTGCTTTTCATTTTTAAGCAGTTGTGTTGGAGGTTTTGTCACTAGACATTTCCTTCAGTCTTACAGATTGAAGTGTCATTTGTGGTGCTCAGTCTTTTGGTTGCTGTTTGTTTGTTTCAGTTATTAGTAAGAATTGACAATGGTCTTTTGTGTTCGTCTAAATTAATGTAATACTGGCCAAGGCTGGCAATCAGTGGGTTAGTTGACTTTCGTGAAGCCCTATAGAAAGATTTGGTTATTTCCAGTATTCTTTCTTGGAGCAGCGGCAATAGTAAATCATTTGGTATTAATTGAGATCAAAATTGGAGTTAGGCAAGGTGACGGACTATCCCCGCTATTGTTCAACTGCGTCTTGGAAAACGTCATCAGGGAATGGCGGAAAGCGATGTGTCAGTCAAACATCATAAACAGAATTAGACTAGGACACCAGAAGAATGGCTTGACATTGCGGATGACATTGCGTTCTTTGCAAGAGATATGGAGGCTGCAATCAAACAGATAGAAGTCTTGAAGGAAACAGCTGAGAAAGCAGGAATACAAATATCGTTTGAGAAAACGGAATACATGAACTTAGATGCAAAAGACCATACATGGACAACGAAAACTAAATATGGTGATATTAAAAGAACACGGAAGTTCAAATACCTTGGTTAAATTTTGTCCCGCAATGATAATGAGAAGGCTGCAGTTGAAGATAGGGCGAGAAAGATGGAAACAGCTTTCAGGATTTGTCAAAAGACATACAAATCAAAATTACTCTCTCATCAGGCGAAATACATGCACTATAGTACGGTAGTGAAGCCAGGAATGTTTATACGCAGCAGAAACAATAGCCAGAAAGGGATTGAAGGAAATAGAAAAGAAAGAAAGAAAGTCTCTAAGGAAAATCTTGGGACCAAAAGAAGTGACAGGAATCGTATTTAATTTACATTTGAGATCGAACCGAGAATTATACAAGTTTGAAAACATATCGAACACAATTAAGAGAAGGAGATTAGCTTTGTATGAACTTATCAAGAGAATGGAATCAGAATGGCAAAGAAAATTCTCAACTTTCAAGACAACACGAAGACTGAAGTTCCTTGGGTGAAGGAGGTCCATCAGGATCTGAAAAGATGTGGGATCAGCATAGAAGACACCCAAGACGGGAATTATTCAGAGGAAAAATTGCGGAGGTGATGGATCTTACTGAAGAAAACCAATCAGGAAAAGGAGGGAATTTTCAGAGGAAGAAAAAGCAAGAGCTAGAGAATGAAACGCAGAAGATGAAATGGAGTTGCGTAGTTGTAGTTCATAGATGGCTGAAACGAAAAGGAAAAAAAGAAATAGACTATGTCCGGTTCTGAGAACTTACAGAAAAGATCAGAAATTTCGGGATTCCAGTAGTTTGGAGAAATGAGGGAACGAATAAAGAAAATCTGGTACTTCGAATTGGAAGGAAACAGCCAACAAAGGACAGAGGAAAGGATTAGGAGAATGTGCGGAATACAGATTAATGAACTGGGAGGTGGTGTTCTTTTGTCTTTATTGTTATTATTATTTTGCTTATGGCTTTACGCTTCGTCGACGTCGTGGTTATTAGAGGTGGTGAGGGACTGAGGGCAAGGAACGGGAAGGAATTCGGCCATGACATTTAGAAGAAACCATCCATACATTCACTTGGAGTGTTTAGGGGAACCCATTGAAAACCAAAATCTGGATGGTCGAACAGTGATTGGAACCAGCTCACACCCGAATACGAGGCCTTAGCCGTCGACGAGGCGTAAAGCCGTAATAATAATAATATACGAGGCCAGAAAGTGGTGGGAAAGGTGGAAGAAGATATTACAGATCCGGATGGACAATTAAATGACATAACCTAACGTTGTGTGAATACAACAATGCGGCACTGCCGATACTCGTGACTCCGTATTAGGCCACGGAGTTTTGTGTCACTACCCGACTAGAAATTATTTCCCCAAATATTTACTACCCTTTATTTAAATCCTTTTGTTAGTTTATATTTACGCAAAAAAAAAACGATAAATTCGTGTATAAATGACTGAAATGTGCGATATGTACGTTGACACTAGGCGAATGTTCACAAATGTTTTAATTTTATTTGATGGCAAATTTCAGGTTCCGTCATTAACAACGATATTTCACGTTGTAAAGGTAAGTCAATATTTATGTTGATACTCCTGTATTAAATCGGCCTGCGCTTTCCAACTACGTTACTAATTCGAAAAACATAATAATTTAGAAACATTCTTACAGTTCAGTTTTTTTAAATTAATTTCTAGATTCCATAAAAACGGAACTGTAAACAAAGGCGCCATTTCGGGAATCGGTACAAAGCTAAAGGTGCTAAACGACGTATTTCAAGTTTGAAATGAATGCAAACAATCACTTGACTTTTCCCTTGTTTTTAAGCCACGTTAAGTACTTTTCCCCTTCCCCGAACTAAAATATCTGTCTGCGATAAACGAAAAAGAACAAATAATCAACATAGAAACTGAAGGTCAAAGACGACAACTATTTGAAATTTTATCATGAAAGATGACAGCTATATAATTTTACACTCAACTTTCACAGCAACGTGATGTATGCTGTTATCAAGGGAAACGTCCACATTCAATTCATCCGATTATCACAGTTTTTTAACCGCAGTGACATCTGTCTCGGAAACATGAAACTAACCTCACCGTTAAATTGTTTCTATAATGAATATATTATAACCAAATGAAAACGGTGATGTCTTGACTTCAAATTGGCCCAAAAATACCAAAATTTAATCAGTTGAATAGAAAAATAATGAAGCTTGCTATAGCAGCCGTATTAAGCATGAAGAGAAAGAAAGAAAATGTTGTTATTACCATAGCAGAAAGCGCGAAAGAAAAAACAGCAACTATTTGGAACTGAATTAAGAACTACACTTAAATGCCATACGAATTACTGAAAAAAGATGATTTTTAATCATATTTGTAAACTAAAACATTTGTTGAGCATGGTACTACCATGCTCATATTAATCCGAACGACCTGAATTGCGTAACGCTACATTTCATCCTGGGACTTATTCAACCCATTATACACATCTACCAAGACAGTACTATACCCGGTAGGTGGTACATTCATGTTAATATCCAAAGTTGAGACTCACCCACCTCACAAAAAAAACGTGACATATTTTAACATATTCGTTATAGAAACGAAAATATGGATTGTATTTCGTTAATAAAAGAGTTGTGCAGACATTGAAAGCACTTCATTTTAGTTTTTTAAAACATTCAAGAGAAATTACGTGTCCATACAGAACATTAAAAGTTAACATTTTCAAACAAAAAGTTAATTTTGAAGAAACGCTAGCGTCAAAAGAAAGGAAGACGTTATACCGATCATCTTTCACCTAAAATAACTGACTATTAATGATAAAATCAATATTTGCCATGTAAAGATAGTTTTAGGTGAGTGCGTTGACAAATAATTACAGATTTTTGAAGTTAGTTAATTTTGCGGTGTGCTATGAAGACATGTTGTTCCCTTACTACCACATTTAAAAATATTTTAGAAACATACGGAAAAAATTATAACTAAATGACTGTTGTCGGTGACATGAGATATCGTCAACGCATTCTGAGTTGACAGTATTTTAGCGTAAAAAAAACTAATTTTCACCTACCATTAATAACGAAAGCTGCTTAAGGCGAAATGAACACTCTTTTCAAAACATGATGAGGGGTCAGTAGCTGAAGGCACAATTTCACAAATTGTTGTCACCTTTGGGGTTTTAGTGGTGTTTCATAAACAGGCAAAGAACAAAAAACTTATACGCCTTTTTAGCTATAGCAATATTCTGTGGGTGGTGCTGTTAAAACTCAAACGACAGGTGAAACGTTGGTTTGATGTTCTTACCGAAAACGTTATTGGTAAGTATCCAAGGACGTGGATTTAAAACATTTGGTAATTAACGAACTGCTGCGATTGCTAGCGGACACGTTTGAAATCATTAGTTTATTTCGCGA